>OU342787.1:3101565-3701565 GCA_910591435.1 Acronicta aceris | reverse complement strand
TGGGAGAAAAGAATTGGGCGGCATGGCATTTTCAAATGTCCATTGTTTTAAAATCGAAAAAACTATATGATGTAGTGACGAGCAAAATGGCGGTTAAAGATTCTGATAAAGAGAAGTGGGATGAAATGGATCTAAAGGCTCAAGAACTAATAGTATCAAGAGTTGATGAAAACGTGATTTCATATTTGACGTCATGTAAGTCTAGTTTCGAAATGTGGAATAAACTTTCTATTCTATATGAGTCGAAGTCGAAGGTAGGAGTCCATATGATACAAAAACAATTTTACAACTTGAAATTTGAAGAGCCGATGGCCAAGTTTCTGTCGAAAACGGAAGAAATAGTACAGAGACTTAAAAGTCATAATGAGGAGGTTTCCGAAAAAATGGTTATTACGAAAATAATCATGAGCCTTCCTGCGAAGTATAAATATTTCATATCAGCTTGGGAATCAGTCTCAATAACAGATCAAACGATGGATAACTTAACCACACGTTTATTGGTCGAAGAGGAGCGTTTTAATAATAATGAAGAGCAAATGGAGTTGTCAACTGCGTTGGTGACAAAAAGAAGCAATGGCGAATATATTAAGAGGTATAATGACAAAATTGTAAAATGTTATGAATGTGGAAAAAGTGGCCACATTAAAAAAGATTGTAGGCTTCGAAAATGTAATTATTGTCATAAAGTAGGGCATCTTTATAAAGACTGTAGGGTAAGAATTTCAGAAAATACAGGTAAGAAAAATTTTAATAAAAATGATGTGGCTAAAGCTTATTGTGTCAGTAAAATAAATAGTAATTCTTGGATTATGGATACTGGAGCGAGTGAACATATGTGTAGTAAGTTAGATTTATTTAATGAATATGAAGATATTAAATATCAAAAATATATAACTGTAGGTGACGGAAATAAACTTAGAGTATGTGGTATAAAAAAAAAATTAACTTTTTAGCTTTTGATGGTAAAAAATATATTCCTTCAGTTTTATTAAATGTGTTATATGTTCCTCAATTAAAAGCAAATTTATTTTCAGTCATATGTGCAGTAGATAAAGGGTATTCTATGATATCTAAGAGAAATGGATGTAAGTTTATTAAAGATGGTGAGATTACGTGTACAGCGAGTAGAGAAGAGAATTTATACATTATGAATTTTCAGTTTCAGAAAAAATGTTCTGCACTTTTAACTTTTTCTGAATGGCATAAGCGGCTAGCACATCAGAATGTTAAACTGGTTAAAGAGGTTTTAGATAAAAATAATATTAAATATGAAGGGCAGACAGATATTCAATGTATTCAATGTATAAAAGGGAAACAGCATAGAGGATCTTTTTCTTTAAGTAATTTTAAAGCTAAAGCTCCAGGTGATTTAATTCATACTGATATTTGCGGACCGATGGAGGTTGACTCTTTAGGAGGATCGCGATATTTCCTTTTGTTCAAGGATGACTATAGTTCATTTAGATTTATCTATTTTTTGAAAAGCAAGTCTGATACTTATAATTGTATTAGAAATTTCTTAGTAACTTTTGCAAATGAAAGTAAGCACAGAGTTAAAATATTGAGGTCAGATAATGGAGCAGAATATGTAAATAAAAACGTTGCAGAGCTGTTACAAAGTAATGGAGTAGTGCATCAAAGGTCGGTAGTATACACACCTGAGCAGAATGGAAGAGCTGAGCGTGAGATGAGAACAATAGTGGAGTCTGCTCGGACGTTATTACAGGATAAAAACTTAGATAAGAATTTATGGGCTGAAGCAGTTAGCACAGCTGTCTTCACCATTAACAGATCGGCAAGAGATAGGAATGGTAAAACACCATTTCAGTTATTATTTAATAAAGATTTTGATTTAAATGATTTAAGGTGTTTTGGAGCATCTGTTTATGTGCATGTACCTAAACAAAATCGATTAAAATGGGATGCAAAAAGTAAGAAAGGGATTTTTGTTGGGTATGGTATTAACTGTAAGGGATACAGGATATGGTTTCCTAACAGTAAAGATGTTCATACATATAGAGATGTAATATTTTTAAAAGAAGATACAAATGAATTTGAACCTAATAAATCTATATGCATTATACAAGAAGATAATGAAGAAGTAGAAGAAGGGAAAACAAAAGAAAGAGAAAAAGAAGAGATTCATGAAGAAATAAGGGAAAGTCCCATTAGAGATGAAAATTTTTATGAATGTGAGACTGAACATGATATACCAGAAGAAAATATAAAGGAAAACAATGAAGTAACACAAAAGCAGAGGACCAGAACGAGGGAAATTAATAAACCTAAACATTTGGAGGATTTTTACTTATATTATACTAAAGTAGAAGATGAAGGAGAAGAAAATCTTACTTACACAAAAGAAGTAAATGGATGTGAAAAGTGCAATTCTTTAGGGAGATGTAAAAGAGGATGTATATCTAAAGATACCAGAAGGAGTAGAGGTGCAAGGAAAAGAAGGAGACGTATTAAAACTAAAAATTGGAATAATACGTTTAACCAACCAATTTATGATAAAGGAAGGGTTTTAGGTTTTAGATAAACAAATAGCTGGTATATGTACCAAGAGTTTAAGTAAAAATGTTTTTCAAAGATTGTGTTCAGAGTTAGGTTTAAATATTTGATAATTGTTTAATGATTGTTTATAAAATAGGAGTAAAAGAATATATAGCGTTAGAATGATAATTTTAGTTGTAATGATTGTGTACATTCATTGAGGAAGGGTGTTGAGGTTTATATCAATGAACGTACACATAATAACTCCTTGGAAGAGTTTATCTTTTTGGTTTATGGTGTAACAAATTTGTCTGTGGTTGTTAAGAAAACAAAAGACTAGAGCGGTGAAATAAAAAATGGACTACGAAGTAAAATAAATCATATTCTAGTTATTTCCAATAATAATGTGTTTTAATACTTCTGATGCCATCCACTGAACTTAACCTTCAATAAAGAGCTCTGCGAGTTGCAAGTAAAAAACATGAGAATTTTGTAATCTAAATAAGATTAAATGTTTTTTATTGTTATCTCGCAAGATTTCCATTTAATTCTGATCGTCGAAAAAACATCTAATAACATTTTTTTATTTACATGAGAAGAACAAGTAACCATGAACTCAAAAGTTTAGAGCCCAAGTTTTTGCCATTTAAAAAAGTTTTACAAATGTCAGTTGTCATTGCTATTATCTGCTGTCAATCAATGTCACAAAAAGCGAAAGCATTAGAGCAATAGCAAATTTACCAAAACAAATGTTTAAAAAAATATTTTTTGTATAATAATGGACGTTAAACAAGAATGCAATCGTATATTTACATTATGTCAAGGCTGTTTGAGCGCTGACAGGCAGCTTGCGCGCGTAACTGACGAAAACAAAGCGCTATTCATGAAATTAAGAGACGACTTCCAACAGTGTGCAGGTGTAAGTAGTTTTTCATTTGTTTTCCTTAATTTTTACCGATTGATGTTGACCAGTTTTACATAAATTATACTCTCCAACTGACGATGGCTAAGGATTTCATTCATATTACCTTGACAACAAGTAAATTGACATCAAAATACCTAGGGTACCTGAAAGAAAGTGGTTTCCAGCATCTATTCACTTGAATATTCGACATTGAATTATAACTAGTTCTGCTAATACTACTATGTTTTGATTCATTTACCTGTGACCATGGATGCTGTAATTAAGATCATCATCATTTGATTTATATGAAATTGAACTTTATTTCAGGAGACGAAAGAGCTACAGTTGTGTTGGGAATGTATTGCTCTACTGAATAAAATGAAACACTTTCAAACTCGTATCAAAACAGCACAGTACAGATTGATGCATTACCTTCGCACACTCTATAAGGTACATAATATTACATATATTTTTTAATGAAATTCACATTAATGTATACTAAATATGTATTTAAAAAAACTCATTGAGAGAAATATTCAACCTCAGGCAGGTATCAAACCTGTGTCGTCTGGTTAATTACCTACTAAGCTGCAGAGGATTTTTTTTATTTTTAAGGATATTACACACTTGTAGATTGAACACATATTATTATTATTATTATTTTCGCGACTTTGTCTGTGTGGACTTCAGAATCGGATCCCAACTGGATACTAAGTAGCTTGTGTGCTATTCCAGACTATTATCTATCTCGGTACCAATTTCATCCAGATCCGTTCAGCTGTTCTGTCGTGATTGAGTAACAGAAATCTATACATCCTCAAACTTTCATGTGTATAGTATAGTAGAATCATAAAAACCAAACATTCATTAACAAAAACAACATTTCAGGATGATATCCACACATTATCTCCTCTAACAAAAACAAAACGCACAAATCAATATGACTATAAACACAAATTTACACAGTTACAAGAAGAAAAGGTTCTTATACCTGAAGTAAAAGACCTACCTGAAGAAAAAGAACTAATACCTAATGAAAAAGAACTGATACTCAATGAAAAAGAACTGATACTGGAAAAAAGTGAAAGAGACAATGAATATTTAGTATTTGACATAAAACAAGAAAATTACGACAGCTCTATTAAAGAAGAGTATGAAAATATTAGCAATCATAATGATTATGATTTCTATGAACCAGATTTAAAACTGGAAACCGAAGAAAACTTTGCAACAATTACCAAAAATCATTATAAAAAGTACCCACAGAAACAATCCATAAAGATATATGAAAGATTCGCGACCATCACCAAAAATAATAACCTGTTTACAAAAAAAGTAAACAGTCACTCTGAAACTGTTTACTTAAGTGAGAAAGAAATAGAAACAGTGTTGGAGAGAGATAGAAGAAATGTTAATTATAAACGGATGCCTTTCAAGTGTGAAGTCTGTCTCCTGGGTTACAAGAGAAGACTAGATCTGTTGAGACATCGAACTTTGAATCATGATAATGTAAGTTATAAACAGCTTTTTATAACAGGTGGAAGCATAATAAAGCACAGCCTTTGACTTTGGTGATGATATTAAGTAGGGCCTCAACATGGCCATAGCCTGGTGGGGAGAAGTTCTGGGGGTTAAAATACTCCCAAAATAGCTAGTTTCAAATATATTATTTATACCACTAAGCTGGCAAACAAGCATACGGCCCACCTGATGGTAAGCGGTTACCGTAGCCTATGGACGCTTGCAACACCAAGGGTATCACGGGCGTTGCCGACCCTGTAAATTAAGGAGGAATAGTTGGGCCGGCAGTATAGGAGACATTCTGCCCTGCATGACAGCGGCGGTAACAAAACACCACCGGTCCCCCACACAGCCAACACAACGCTTCCTCGCGGAGCTCTGGCGACCTTGCTCACTGTTATGGTGGCACTTCACATGGCTATTTGTATTGGCACATTTGGCATATTTGGCAAACAATTACCATGTGTGGATAGTATATTTGACAAAGTATTTGCCATAATTGCCTATTTGACAAATAAGGCTAATAACAAATACGCGTTACCGTGCACTTGTCGGTTTCTCGACGCACATCAAAGGGGTCAAATAGGCACAAGCAAATACTCAGATAAACCGTCCACACAATGTGATGATGTTTGTGATGGTCGTATTTGCCTGTATTTGCATGTTGGCCTGTACATCATATATTTTGCCAAATACAACGAGGACCCAATAGCGAACACAAATAGCCATGTGAAGTGCCACCATGAGGAACACAACATAGCATGGAGTTATGTTATTTGGCTACGATTTTCTGCAAGGTGGAGGTACTTTCCCAGTCGGGCAGCTCCAATTGTGAGAGGAATTATTCGATTCCACTATCTCTCTTGCAAATAATGTCACGATCTATTAATACATTATAATCCTTTTCATATTACAAGTAAAAAAAAATCCTTAATAAAATTTATTAAAGGAGGAAAGAAAATATAATTATATGGCAATACAGTATGCGGCGGTAGCCTACTGGCTAGGGCGATGGACTTGTGATCATGTGGTTTCCGGTTCGCAACTCACCTATTGCAGTACCGACGTGAACCCACTCGTAACACAAGCATTTAGCTTAGCACGAGGGGTTAACAAGAATACTAGTAATGTGCGACGCACATTGCTGGTAAGCTTTTTTAAAAAAAGTAAAAAGAAAGGAAAGTGTTTCTTATTTTATATGGTGATGAGTTTTAACATATTGTATAAATGTCCTTCTAGACAGAATTCCCCAGTTCCTGTGCAGCTTGCAAGGCCCAAATCCACTCGAGGTCCCAACTAGAGGAGCATTGGAAGGACTATCACACGCCGATGCTGCGATGTAGCCTGTGTGGCGAACTGTGTCGCTCTTCCGGAGAAATGAGGAAACACCTGAACAGATCGCACACCAAGACGTATGCTTGTAATAATTGTCAACAGGAATGTAGGTAAGTTTTTAAATAATTATTGGGTAATGCATGAAAGACAGCTTTTGCTCAACATTGGGCAAATGAAAAGAACTTTTACCCAAGATTGGGTTAATTAAAAGATTATTTTATCTAACACAGGAGAAACTTACATATAAAATGGCATTTTATTTAAATATTTTAACTACAACGCGCCGATGTTACGATTTAATATGTGCGCGAATCTCTACCATCTAGTCGAGAAAATAATAAAATATCTGAACCAAAAGTAATTAAATACTTGTAATTATTGTCAACTACAGTTTAGGTAACTCGCTTTTATAACAAGGTTAATGAAAAGGAGGAGCTTATAAACCTTGGGTAAAATGAAGATATTTTTACCCGACATTGGGTAAACTAGTGCTTCGGACGCAGTGCAAGCCGCGCTCCGGAACAACTGCCTTCATGTATTGCCGGTCGTACCTCTTAACCTCCCGGTTACTGGGTAGCCGGCCCGTGATATCGTCACTGAATGCCGTAGGTGAAATATGATACTCCTTTTGTACTCTTCTTGCCACCGCACAACACTTTTTTTCTTAATTAAACCGATTATTTCCAGTACTCCAGTACACTTCGGGCCTCGTAACAATTTTTTTTTAAACGTTGACCCACTAGGATTTTCTCCTGTATCGTGGTTGCGTTTACAAACACAAATTGTCACATACATAAACGCCCAGACCCGGAACAACTACCTGTAGATCATACAAATATTTGCTCCGTGTGGGGATCGAACCCACAACATGTGACGCAGAACCCGATCGCTCAGCCGTTACGCCAAACGTGTCGTCAATTTATTTACTAAGGTACCGCAGATCTTTACCGTAACGAGGACCGCGCGCAACAAGCTATTAAGACTATGCATTTTTACTTAGTGTTATACGGTTTTATGGCCTTTATTTGAAAATCTTACACATAATTACATATATTTCAGGTGTTTTATATTTCTAAGGCTATTTTCACTGAATATCGATTTTTTTTTTATTTATATAAACATAACTCTAATTACACCTTATTTTGTGAACAAGTATAGTGATTTCTTAACTACTTTTCTCTAAGGGCCTAAATTCTACTTGACTATTAGGTATTTTACATAATAATTGTATTTTAAAATATACATTAGCACTTAATTTATATGAATAAGCATACTAAGTACAAGCGACATTCCAATTAGAGAATATATCTTATATGAAATAGTTACTAAATAAAACATAGACCATTTTACAGCACTGAAATTATCTTTTTGTGATTTTTTTGCATTTTCCATGCTAAGATTATAAAGTTATTAACGTCACCTTATGACGTAAATTCACAATGTGAAAGCAAATTTCGACCAAGCGGATGGGACTCGCGGTGGGTTAGGGGTCAGAGCGTCTGGTGTATCTAACCAGAAGACGCAAGTTTGAATCCTGCCCGCAATTGAATTTTTCCTTCACTAAAGTAACTTTATAATCACTGAATTTGTCCAACTCCCTAATTTTTTAACGATTTCACTTTTTTTTCACTGAGATTACCATAATCAATCGTTTTACACAACGCCTCTTTGCTTCAATAACGTGTTATCTTGAAAAGACACAATTTTACAGTAAGCTGTTTGTAACTTACAAAACACTATTTTACCTAAAAGAATATTTTTTTAACTTATTTTAACCTTTTGAACGCGTGTGCATGTGACAAACGAAATCTTACCCTGAACGCCAACGTCACAATATACGTCGCAACATATTATGAAATAAACAATTTAATCATTACTTTAGTGTGTTTTCATTTATATCATTTAAAAGTTTAAGCTTCCGTCTATATTGTATAAGTTGGTATCAGGAAAAATAAAACGTATTATTAAAACAACTCCTTACACAACCATGCCTCTAGATTCACAATCAAAAATAAAAAAAGTATGCAAATATCGAATATCGACTTGTTAAACTCATCTCTTGCGCATCCCTAGCGCAAAACAATAATAAAAATATTGTTTTAAATTTTTTTTTATTACTACATTACCATCCTTGCCTATTTTAGATATGGATAGGTATTATATTAGATAGAGAAGAAAACTTATTAGAATCGATAACCAACATGTACACTGGTACATCCCTAATTTAGATGCGAGTATGTCATAAAATTGACTGGCAAAGTGGCAACCAACGCCATTGTCACATTACCAAGACAAGTCATGTTGAATAGTGTTGTAACCATATTGTAATAATTTATTTTTTTTAGTTTTCTAATTTCTGCTTTTTCATTGATAGTCTCTGTTAAATACTGTGTAAAGATTACTATACTGGAATATAGTGCCAGGTTAAATAAAATTTTAGTGTCGTTTTATTAGATTTATTAGAAAATTAAAGACGAAAATAAAATTTTATTTGTATATCGATATAAGTTTTGGAATCCCTATTTTTTTACGACGGTCATTTGACAGAAAAAGTGGCCTGGCGTCAGGGGTACGGCGATACGTTTATACTCTGGCGTTCAAAAGATTAAGATTAAGTATACAGTTAGATAACTAAGCTTTCTGAAATTATAAGAAAGTTCATATTATTATTATTATTATAAAAACTTTCTTAATAACTACCCTACTGTAAAATTGTATTTTTCATGATAACACGTTATTGAAGCAAAGATGCGACAATTTCACTATCACAGAGTCCGTCGCCGACAACTAGAGAGAGAACTTACTTCCTCTATACTAAAATTGCACGCAATTGAAATCTGTTTAATTCAGACTAATTATTAATGCAAAACATAAACTCTCTGTCTGTTTGTTACGTTCTAACACTTAACAGCTGAGCCTGTTATGATGCATTTTGGTGTAAAGATATATTGATCCTTGGAAAAAGACGTAGGCTTCTGTCTAAAAAATTATTTTGTCATTCAAGTGAAGCCGTGGGAAACGTTAGTTTTGTTTATAAAAAAAATGATTTTGTTACAGATCTCTTCGAGAATTCAGTAATCATTACAAACGAGCCCACGAACGAGTGGTTTGCGATTATTGCAACTCGAGTTTCTCTTCCAAACGGAGATTGGAATCTCATATCAAGTATGTTATGACAGTTGTATGGTATGTAAGCGAATGCAATTTTTGATAACTTTACCAAGTTTGGAACGATTTTTCGGTCTTTTATTTCCAGTGAAGTAGTAGTAGACGAAATAGTATCGTAGAAACCTAGATAACGGTCCAAATCCGAATAATGACTGCCTCATTAGTCTAGTGGACCCGAGCGCGACTGCTACACTGGGTTCGATCCCCAGGTTGAGCAAAGTGTTATTGGGTTTTTCTATGAAATTCTCAGTAGCAGCTCGGAGTCTGGATTTGTGCCCGGTAAATGGCTCGCTCGCCCTATGGCGGTTATGGGACCTAAACATACCGGCGAACTGTGGGTGTAAATTAAGTACGCCTCTGCCTAACCCTTCGGGGAATACTGGCGTGACCTTATGTTTATAATAAACTAGCTTCTGCCTGCGACTTTGTCTGCGCGGACTTCAGAATAGGGTCCGACCTGGATAATAATAATAATACTAAATGTTTATTTCATCTCAACAAATTACGTTTAAAATTACAACAGATCAGTTGCCAACAATTTGGTAAAGTTTGCAATTTGTAGGAGATCTGGAGTCTAAAATAAGCCGAAGCCTGTATCTTAGAACTCCAGGGCCCCCTTACATTGGTAGTAGGTTCACAATAATGGCAAACGTGATGTATGAAAACGCTGTTTTTGTATGAAACGGAAAATGGATAAAATGTCTATGTGTTACTCCAGAATATAATCTATCTCTGTGCCGAATTTCATCCAAATCCGTTCAGCCGTGCTGGCGTGAAAAAGTAACATACATCCATACTTACAAACTTTCACGTTTATGATATTAGAAAGGATAAATACAGTTTATTTAAATTACCTGACCATGTTTGTGTGTTTTGTCTTTTTGTTCCAGACGAAACCACCTTCCAGCTTACTGTTCCATCTGCAACCGCAGCTACAGGACTTACCACGTCTTCGAGAACCACCTCCGCACTGAACACCCTGAGCTGATATCGTCGGACACCCGCCAGGAGATGTGCTATTGCGTGGAGTGTGATAAGCAATACTCTAGCATATATAAGTATAGGCGGCATCTGCAGCAGTCGGCCAGACACACCCCCAGGAAAATAGTTAGGTAAGACTTCGAACCTGCGTCTTCTGGTTAGATACACCAGACGCTCTGACCTTTAAGCCACCGCGAGTCCCACCGGCCAGGTCAAAATTAGCCTTAACATTCTGAATTTATGTCTTAAGGTGACCCCAGTGACATCTATTGAAAAGCAGGATACCTTGTTTCTCAACCGACATGACTTACTTTACAGTTAGTTCGATGTCGTACGATGCCACTTTACCTTTTAACTATCTTTTTTTTTTTTTTATAAAGTTATTTTAGTGAAGGAAAAATTCGACCGCGGGCAGGATTCGAACCTGCATCTTCTGTTTAGAAACACCAGACGAGCTCTAAGCTCTAACTTGCTTTTCAATACATGATGCTAACGTCACCTTAAGATGTAAATTCAGAATGTGAAGGCAAATTTCGATATGGCGGGTGGGACTCGCGATGGCTTAGAGGTCATAGCGTCTGGTGTATCTAACCAGAAGACACAGGTTCGAATCCTGCTCGTGGTCGAATTATTCGTTCACTAAAATAACTTTATAATCTTAGCATGAAAAATAAATAAAACCACAAGAAAAAATATGTACCTACAAGCCTTTGTAAATAATAAAATAGGGGCAGCCTATTGTTATAAGGTGCGGCCCCAGCCAGAGAGTAGGTACTCATGACTGAGTCATAGGTTTGTCAATTAAACGTGTACGATTTGGGGGGTGGTCACGGCCCACATGACGCCTCCCCCTCTCCTCGGGCCGCCATTGATTGATATGATCGCAATCCATGAACAACCTGCATGCCTAAGAGATTTTTAGAGTCCGGAGTCCCAAAGTCTTTACTCACTTATTTTGTATAATACATTCGGACACACACCTACACACACACATACACACACACAAACCTACGAACACACCACTTTCACACACACAAACACACAACATACAACTCTACTCTTATACCATACAGTAGAATGACACAGTCCACTCGAGATGGATCAGTTTTTGTTGATTACTGACCGTCAACTACCTCTTATAATACAGGTATACCCTAGCTTAAGAGGTAGTGTATTATTCTTGTACAGAAATTGCAACATAAAACATAAATCTATTTCAAAACCTAATATCAAACTGTATTTCAAACTCTGTATGTTTTGGATAAATAAAGATTTATTATTATTATTATTTTCTCGGCGTGTGAAGTCTGCCAACCCGCACTAGGTCAGCGTGGTGGACTATATATAGCCTAATAATCCCTCTCATTGTGAGAGGAGACCCGTGCATAGCAGTGGGACAGTACATAGGTGGATAATGAAGTATACTTTTTTTATGGGATAGGAGGGCAAACGAGCAGACGGATCGCGTGATGGTAAGCGATTACCGCCGCCCATGGACACCCGCAACACCAGAGGAGTCACGAGTGCGTTGCCGACCTTTTAAAAGGGGATTGGGCGTCCGGTAACCTCACTCACTCGGCGAAACACAACGTAAGCGTTGTTTGACGCCGGTTTTCTGCGAGGCCGTGGTATCACTCCGGTCGAGCCGGCCCATTCGTGCCGATGGCTGTCCCACGTAAAATATTCTATATTTTTATTTGCTGCAGGGTACCCTGTCCGGATTGCGACAAGATATTTACCCGGACTTCGTACATGAATAACCATTATCGTCTAGTACATATGAAACAGAGCAAGCATTATTGTGATCTATGTAACAAGGTATGTTAAGTAACCAAACTTTGTTGTTATATTTAAGATTAGTTATTATATTTGATATAAGATTAGTTATTATATTTGATATTATTATTTGAGCGCCACAGTCATATATAGACATACCATAACATAACATACCATCACGCCTGTATTCCCCGAAGGGTTAGGCAGAGGTGTACTAATGTACACCCACAGTTCGCCGGTATGTTTAGGTCCCATGTAGGGGGCGAGTCTATTGCCATTAACCGGGCACAAATCCAGACTCCGAGCTGCTACTAAGAATTTCATAGAAAAACTAGATAACACTTTGCTCGACCTGGGGATCGAACCCAGGACCTCTAGCGTAGCAGTCGCGCTTGGGACCACTAGACTAATGAGGCAGTCTTGATTGATGATTCAGTGATGATTAAATATATATATCGATATTTATTTATTTCAACCAAACTTACAACATAATTACAGGCAAACTCAATGCGATATTGTAGCTAACTAATACTAAATCTTAAAAAAGAAAAATATAATATATATATTTTTTTAATTCTATGATAACAAATAATAAAAAGTGCTCTAATTGTGAATTCTATATATATTTTTGGCAGTATTTCGCGAATGGGTACGGTGTTCGCAAGCACATTCAGTATGTCCACCAGAAGATACCCATGCCCAAAGACAAGATCTGTGATCTCTGCGGCCGAGGGTTTAGTGTGAGTATCAATCAAGTTTCAAGTTCCAATGGTTTTATTTTAAGCTGTTGCCCACAATTTCACTCACGTCCCAAAAAGACACTCACGTACCAAAAAGACACTCACGTACCAAAAAGACACTCACGTACCAAAAAGACACGTACCAAAAAGACACTCACGTCCCAAAAAGACACTCACCTACCAAAAAGACACTCACGTCCCAAAAAGACACTCACGTACCAAAAAGACACTCACGTCCCAAAAAGACACTCACGTCCCAAAAAGACACTCACGTCCCAAAAAGATTATATAAGTCCTATTCTAGGCGGTTTATCAAAATAAAACATGCACCAGATTTTATGTTAGAACTCTAGCAATACATCGGTGAAAACTGCATTCAATACCATGCAGTAGTTTTTGCGAGATGCGCGTAAGTCAGAGGTGACGTATCTTGGATTTGAACTCGAGACCTTTGACTTGGCAGTCCATATAACTATACTTCGACTTAATTGTGTTCAGTAATTTGACAGTTGAAGGGTTACCAGTTTTTGACAAAAAAAAATGATAGTGAGTAGTGAAAGAATGAATTAAATTGAATGTCAAAGTCAAAGTCATGTTTTATATTAATTAATGCCATATGAATGTCGCGTTCTAAATAAATTGTTATTATTATTATTTAATTGCAGACAAATAGAATCCTAACGAATCACCGTCGCACGCACACGGGCGAGCGGCCGTTCAAATGTCCCCACTGTCCCGCCAGCTTCGCGCAGAAGACCGCCATGAACTCCCACCAGAAGACACAACACAAGAATCTCATGATACTACCCAGCTAAGATTGATAAAAAATATATATACCTATGTTTAGCACAAGAAAACGTTATAAATATAATCCTGATGTAATACCAGTTACCGTACGATACTCTAGAGATCAAGACAAGTCTTAAGACACCTGATTTGTTAAAATTGAGTATTTATTACACACAAAGATTTTTTTTTATGAGATAGGAGGGTAAACGAGCAGACGGATCATCTGATGGTAAGCGATTACCGCCGCGCATGGACAACCGCAATACCAGGAGTCACAAGTGCGTTGCCGGCCTTTTAAAAGGGGATTGGGCCTCCGGTAACCTCACTCACTCGGCGAAACACAACGTAAGCGTTATTCAACGCCGGTTTTCTATGAGGCCGTGGTATCACTCCGGTCGAGCCGGCCCATTCCTGCTGAAGCATGGCTCTCCCACGTATGAATATCGCAAGACCTTATGTTTGTATATTGTTTTGTATTTTATTGCATAAATGTTAGTGGAACTAGAAATGGGAGAAGACACTGATTCCTGTAACGCAGGATACTACCTAGGTCCAGGAGTCAGGGCTTCAATGCATTATGTAACATTGTTTTATGTAATATTTTTTTTGAGGTTTGCTGGCTACGTTGTAATGATTTTTCAAAAATTTATTGTCTATAACACTTTTACCGGAAAGACGAATTAATTGACATCTCATTTGTTAAAGACTTACGTGGGAGAGCCATGCTTCGGCACGAATGGATCGTGGCCGGCGATAATCGCTTACCATCAGGCAATCCGTCTTCTCATCCCATAAAAAAAACTGACCTTGTCACAGAATCACGTGCTACGCCTGGAGTTCAAGTTATTCATCCCTTCTTGGTGTCTCTTCTACCTTTCTTTAATATTTTGTGGGCATTGGGCATTTTACGATTATGGTTCCTCTATGGCATAATATGGTATAGCGGGCTCTTAACCTAAACGTAAAGTTTATTCCCGTACAAGAGTACATGTAGGTACTCTTTAAACTGTTGTTACTAGAGATGGGTTTAGGCCTGGGCATTTATTTTTTTCGCCCAAAATCTTTCTGTCTGGGCAGAAACCCATCTATAGTTGTTACTGATACCAATGAATTTGACCAAAAAGGCCTCCTTTTCGTCATTTTGCCAGAAACAAAAACCACTCGACGGATTTCAACGAAACTTGGTACAATTGTTCTTCATACTCCTGGGCAGGTTATAGTATACTTTTCATCACGCTACGATCAATAGGAGCAGAGCAGTGAAGGGAAATGTTGGGAAAACAGGAGAACTTACTCCATTTTGTAAGCTTTCGTCGCGTGTGCAGCCTTAATGGTTAAAGCTACACAGAAATCATGTATGACGGAAATGTTCTCCTTAAAATTATATAAAAAATATTCCACGACAGCAAATGTCTATCTTTTATGGTTGACTCACAATAACACGTGTAACTCCCGATAGCTTAGCAGTTCGGAGCTTTCTGATTATATTTGTCAACTCTTACGTTAGGTGACTGACTGACTGACATAGTGATCTATCAACGCACAGCCCAAATCACAGGTTATAGTATACTTTTCATCACGCTACGATCAATAGGAGCAGAGCAGTGAAGGGAAATGTTGGGAAAATGAGTGATTCATGAGAAAGGTTTCAAGCTATAAAACATCACCCTACAATCCTTAGGAACGGGGCAACGCAGTTGAAACCGCGGGCGAAGAACTAGGGAACAAAGTAACTATTCCACGCGGACGAGGTCGCTGGCAAAAGCTAGTAGAGAATAAACCAACTTAAAAAGGAGGATTTGTATGTTAAAATGACATTTAATTTTATTCTGTGAGTAGTTTGACATATTTATTTGTAAATATAATATTAAATGTACTTAGATGTAATAAATATTCTTAGTTAATTTATCTTTGGACTTTTATTATTTGCTTAACTTTGTACGGGCTATTGATTGAAACTGTCCCACTGCTGGGCACGGGTCTCCTTTCAGAACGAGAGGGATTAGGCTATAGTCCACCACGCTGGCCTACTGCGGGTTGGCAGACTTCACACGACATCGAGAAAATCTCCCAGGCGTGCAGGTTTCCTCACGATGTTTTCCTTGTCCGTTTAAGCGCGTGATAATTAGCACACAGTGGTGCGTGCCTTGGATTCGAACTCCGTGACCTTTTGATTGGCAGTCCAGTGGCCATATCGATACCTAGACTATATACTGCAATAACATACCTATTTATGTACAGTGGCGACCAAAAGTCCATAGGCAATCTCACAACGCAATAGCTTGACGTTTAGTTTGACTTACGACTAGAGATGGGTTTATGCCAGGGCATTTAATTTTTTCGCCCAAAATGCCTGGGCGGAAACCCATCTATATAGATAGGTTTATGCCAGGGCATTTATTTTTTTCGCCCAAAATGCCTGGGCGGAAACCCATCTATACTTACGACCTTTTATTCATTGCCGTTAACAAGTGACACGCACTGGTTGTATCGAGCTCGCTCGTACTGTTCATAGCAATGGAATCCTTAGCGTGCTTATTTTTGAGTTTACTTTACAAAATAAAAGAATGAAATAAAACTTAATTCTCATTTTATTCGATTTAAAATACATAAAGTAATACTCAGCCTTATGATACATTATCTTATTTCTAGAAATTATAATCATTAATATAATGAACTAAGGTACTGTACATCATAATTATTATTAACACTTGTTTCTTGTGATAAAATTGCTTAAACGATTCATAGGGACGCACTTTCAATCGTTAATTCTGAGTGAATATGAAAGTTTTACACGGTATCGCTATAAAATAATTAAATTTTCAGGAAATTTGGACCAGACCCGCTAGTCGCACAATTCTTATGAAAGAGGACAACATCTTTATATTTTTTTAGTTTTGGGAAAATAGTCGTAACGCGCCTAAGGTGCCAAGTGGTCATTTTTGGCAGCTTTTTATATCAATGAGGTGGCAAACAAGCTTACGGCCCGTCTGATAGTAACCGGTTAGCGTAGCCTATGGACGTCTTAAGGTCATGTTCGGCCAAATGTTTTAAGGTTTTAAAAGACATGTTTGGCTTTCCGGCTTAATACAGCTTCTAATCCGACTTTTGTTTCTTTTTTATTTATAATTTATTTTCAGACATCTATGACCCATAGATATATACCTTACAAGCTAACATATATAAAATATATACAAAGGATAAATAAAATTGTAAGTATAAAAAAATTAAAAGACCCTGGTAACACTAATTGAATTGAAGTGGCCAAAAACAAGCAATTCGTTTGTTTGTTTGTTTTTGTTAGAAAGAGAAGTAATTAGGAGTAAATTAGTTTTGATGAAACAGAATCGTCACCAATTAATATGAAGGAAGATGGAAACCTGTAAATGCAATTTTACTACAAGAAACATAGATATTACAACCAAATTCATTAGTTAAATATTCATCTCTGTGAAATCACCAATACCTACCATTCTATCTACATAAAATATACTTTACAGTTCTAATGCAGACAAGAGTCTTGCAAGCGGATTTTTTACATAAAACATGGGCTAGAATGTTCAATTATTTCATTGTAAAATAAAATATTTATGTAACTAACACTGCAAGTATTTATTTTACCCCCATATGCAACATTTCACCTATGTTGTACAGTCAACAGCACAAGTTACCACAAACTGTAAAATTTCCCCAATGGATAATAAACTCTATTATTTGGAGTTTAAATTGATTACCTTTTTTATGGGATAGGGGGGCAAACAAGCAGACAGATCGCCTGATGGTAAGCGATTACCGCCGCCCATGGACAACCGCAACACCAGAGAAGTCGCAAGTGCGGCCTTTTAAAAGGGGATTGGGCCTCCGGTAACGTCACTCACTCGGCGAAACACAACGTATACGTTGTTTTACACCGGTTCTCTGTAGAGCCGTGGTATCACTCTAGTCGAGCCGGCCCATTCCTGCTGAAGCATGGCTCTCACACGGTAAGATTAAAGAAATTTGACAGTTTTGGATATACATAAGTGCGGTCGAAATAACTAAACGGCGGCGCAAGTCAAATCATTTATGCGCAAAAATACTGAAATCAATATGGACAATAATCACGAATTCGAAATATTTACGACCTAACCCAATTGTCTTTACACAGAGATTTTATATTAAAATTTACCACGGCAAAATCACTTGCGGATGACTTCAGGCGCGCACTGTTTCTTCGACTGGACTTTAACATATAGACTCTCAAACCTTTACAACATTTTCTTCATTATATTTATCATTATATATAGGTAAAGTAAACTACTAGCTGTTGATCACGGCTTCACTTGCATCCAAACATATTTTAAGGGTCCGGCGGAGCGTGAATTGCCCACAAAAACGTAATACCGAAATAAATCGTAATCCAGACAATATTCTATCAAATTATGTCATTATTCGGATTTAGATACTGTTAATCTAGGTTCCTACGGTCCTATTTCATTTGCTACTACTTCATTGAAAATAAAAGACCGGAAAAACGTTCCAAACTTGGTAAAGTTATGAGAAATTGCATTCGCTTACATTTATTTCCAGTGAACTATTTTGGACGAAATGGTATTATAGGTACCTAGATTAACATTATCGGAATCCAAATAACAATCGAACTTGATTAAATTGTGTTTGAATTACGATTTATTTCGGTATTATGTTTGTAAGAGAAATTCGGTCCGCCGAACTCTTAAGACAAAAATAATGTAGCCTATGTCCTTGTCTAGAGTGCAATCTAACCCCCTCATTCCTAAAAATAGAAAACTTCTTAAAGCTATATTACAGTACGCGCAACATAACTTGGCCGGACTGAAGTTAGCTGTTTGTCAGTTTTTGGTTGCGCAGTACACAATTTTTAACGTAAACGATCCACTGCGCATTAAAACGGCGAACTTCACTCCGGCCAACTTATGCTGCGCGTACTGTATGTTTTCTTCTTTTCTCTGTCACAGAATATCATGTGTCAAAGCAAGACAAAACATATCATAGCTATATGAAGTATAAAAGACGTTTTATATTTTGATGAATAAGGGGACAATTTCATCAAACTTGATTCAGCGGTTTAGACGTGAAAACGTAACAAACAAAGTTTCTTTCGCATTAATAAATATTAGTTTGGATAGCAATGAATTCTACTGTGCAATAATTAATAAAAATATTTGCTGACATTATTTAAATAGAAGTCAATTTGGCATAAATAATATATATAATAATAATCTATGTATATAATGTTTCAGTAACAGATTTATGTAGCTAAGCTTTTCTTTGAAGTAGCTTAGTGTGCAGAACAACTGGATGCTTGAAAACACAACAAATGTATTAACATTGATTGGACTAGACATCGAAGCTATAACTTTCCAGTAGAGTACCTACAGGTGTAACTTTCAAGGTCGTATTCTCACTTTCTTTGGACATATTACACGTCGAGAGGACACGTCTGTGGAGCGACTCGTGGTTCAGGGCAAAATAGAGGGCACGAGGGATCGCCGTAGATCACCAATGCGCTAGACCGGTCAAGTCAAAACTGCACTAAATGGTCCACTCCATGAATGCACGAGGCAAGCAACAGTACGAGGGGAATGGCGCTGCTGCAAATCACTTAAGACAAGCATAGGTTTGCCATGCTCAAAAATAGAAAAGCCCGACAGATTCAAATATAGCCGGGACATTTTGCCCTGAAAGCTCAGAGACACTGCTATTAAAAGAAAAAAAATATTTAATAATAAAAATTTACGTGCGTAAATTCGCGCGCTTTCGTTCGCCAACTTTGGCGCGGCGGAGCTGACCAAAAGTCTAACAAAATTCGGACAGCCAGGACTTGTATATTTAGCTGGACACCTGGCAACCCTAGAGGCGCAATTTTTAGAATAGTTTTGACTTTTCAAAAGTACTTTTGAAATTGAAATAAAACATTTTGACTTAGCAGTTATTACGATCGTACTGTAAATACTGACCTCTCATTATATGGAAAGCCTGCACAGTGCTAGATATGCTTATTCTGGATAATTATAGCTTGATGTGTGATTAACATTATATAAGTTCTTGTCTAATAGACGGCACTGTTTTCTGCAGATTTATAGCTCAATATTGAAATGCAATAAACAAAAGTTAAGAAAAATTTAAAATTGCATTGAAAAATTTAAGAAAAATTTAGTCATGTTTTTAAGTTTTATGAGTCCGGCGGACCGAATTTCTCATACAAACGTAATACCGAAATAAATCGTAATTCAAATACAATTTAATCAAATTCTATTATTATTCGGATTCCGATACCATTAATCTAGGTTCCTACGTTAACATTTCATCCAAAATACTTCACTGGAAATAAATGTAAGCAAATGCAATTTTTGATAACTTTACCAAGTTTGGAACAATTTTTCTGTCTTTTATTTACAGTGAAGTAGTAGCAGACGAAATAGTACCGTAGGAACCTAGATTAACGGTATCGAAATCAGAATAATTACATAATTTGATAGAATATTGTCTGGATTACCATTTATTTCGGTATTACGTTTTTGTGGGCAATTCAAGCTCCGCCGGACCCTTAAAAAATCTATTTACAGAAATAAATATCATTTATAACCAATAGGCCTGTTTGCCTTTATTCAACAGTGGGCCTGATTTGGCCGATAAGATGAAGCCCGAAACCCTGAGTTGTGTTTAGTACAAGGCTTGGAATCAGTTCAATCTGTAATTAACTTCAGAGTTTAGAACGAAATAACTGAAATAGCCGGTTTAAATTCATCCTTAACTGGTATTTTTTAAACCTGTTCCAAGCCTTGGTTTAGTATTTCACTATTCAGCCATAATGCTTTGTTTTTTTTTTAATGTCTATCATATTTTTCTAGGAACGTAAACCAATAGTTCTATGTTGATGTATAATCTTTTAACTGAAGACACTTCTTTGCTAGTATAATATACATAATTATCATGTTGAAATGAGACTAGATGTGTATATAATTTTGTGATACCATTATTGGGGCTTTTGCAGAGCGGCTGTGCCACTGGTCGAGTAGAAGACTATGTTATAGGAATAGACGAAGTTTTTTTGCGATTTCTGAGTTAATCCCGTAGTAAAGTTTATTCCCATACAAGAGTACATGTACCCTTTAAACTGTTGTGACCGAAAAGGACATATTTTCGAGATTATGAGTTCCCCAGGAGCATAAGGCATATGGCCTAACTTTTTGAAGACCAGTTTGACCTAAAACTGTAAAAATCATGACTCAGAGTTGGTCTATCATTTTCTCTCTCTATTCATTGATGTAAAATAAAGTAGATTTAGTATGAAACAAAGCAAGCGAACAAAATTTCTAATATAAGTATTGATGCTGTCTAAACTACAATAAATATTCTATGATTCTCACTGTTTTTTCCACATACAATACACATTAGACTTTTTGAACGAAAAAAAATATTTAACAATTTATGCAAGTGATAAGTAATTAATATGATAACATGGTTTCTGCGCCATGGGTTGTGGGTATGATTTCCGCACAGGAAAAATATTTGTATGACCTACAGGTAGTTGTCCAAGTGTTTGTGAGTATGACAGTGTCTTGTAAAAGCACCCATGATCCAGGAGCGTAAGCTTTGTTTGACGCCAGTTTTTTGTGTTGCTGTGGTATCACTCCGGTTTAGCCGGCCCATTCATGACAAAGCATGGCTATCCCATGAAAAAACTAATTATATAAATATTGCAATTTATAATACCAATGGAAGAGTTTGTAAGCTGACCAACATATTGTGTCTGTCTCATTTCAACATAGACACTATAACATCTTTGATATCTCTGATCCTAAGCTACTTCAATATGAGACAGGTGGTACATGTGGCATCATTGTTGTGTAAACACACTGGTTCTCCACTGGCTTCATAACCTGTTGCATTTGGGGGTGCGGCATGATATTCTGTATCTGTTGCTGGGGCGGGGGCTGTGGGGGCTGCTCGGGGGGCTTCTTATTTTTCTTTTCACATTTCTTAAATTTAATACCAAGTTTATTCAACAGAATTAGCCTAAGAGATTCCTTACCTCCCCTGTAATTCAATTCATGTTTAGCAGCTGTCAAGATTTTTCCCAGCGTTGGAACTTCTTTCCTGACTGAGTAACTGTTGACAATGCCTCGTAACGCACACAACTGGAAGTAATCTAGCTGTACTTTCGTTTTTCTTACCCGTTTCTTCTTTGGGCCAGCGATTTTTGTTTGTGTTGCTTCGGCACGCAAACCATCCCTTTTTATTCGTTTTATCGTGCTTTCTGAGAGCCCTGTCGCCGCACACGCTCTTTTAACAACGTTTTCCACTGGGTACGCGTAGCCTCTGTTTTGTTTTTCGCTCTCAAAGAACTTTATTACCTTAAAAATAATTTCTCTGGCTTGGCCCTCAATAGCTTCCTTTTTCTTCTTCTCGATCTTAGGTTTTCGCTCCACCAGAAGTGGTTGCTCGTGGGACTCTTGAGGGTTGACTTGAGCTTGAGGTTGGGGCTGCGGAACATGATTTTGTGGCTCAGGCGGAGGCGCTTGATGCATAATAACAGCATTCACAACAGGAACCTCATACACATTGACGTTTATATTCATCTTTGTTATAAACAATTTACGAGGTCCTCAAGGTACTTGTGTGTGTCCTTCATTAATGTATCGATTTCTATGATTGTTGGTGATCGAGAACAGAGAATAATCTGTTTATTTACGAAATAACAATATTACAACAATAAATTACCAAACACAGTAGCCATAGGCCATTGTTTCCATAGACAATAAATATTGTTTTCATTTTGTCTGCCTCTAAAGTTAAAAAATAGCTTCATTTTTTTTATTAGGTTCCGTAATGAAATTATTTGTTTTATGACTTATTCATTAACATTTTGGCGGGATATCCTCAAAAAGTTATTAAGATTTTTTTGCACGTGCTACAATCAGTCACAAAGAATCAACAAAATTCTTAAAAACCGTAAATGAAAATTGACTAAGTTCTCAAAGTACCGCTTTGGCAGTTAATGCAGTGTTGCCAAATCATTATTTTGTCCTATATTTAATGCATGGATGATTGGAGTAAAGGACACAGAGTACTAGTCAAAGAGTATATTAATAAATAGGAAAGTACTATTAAAGGACATCGTACGGTTAAGATCAAGTACATAATTATCACGATAGATCAAGAAAACATTAGATTAACGTATATAACGTATTTATAACGTATTTTTTAAAAACATTAATTATTATTATTTCATCGTGAGTTGAGTTGGGAATGGATTGTTATTAAAATGGCAACCCATAAAAAACTTATCATCGAATCTAATCGAATTGAACTCAAACAGGAAAGGAAAATTCAAGACATTTTGTAAATAAATAAACAATTAATGTTTTTAATAAAACTACATATAATAAAATGGAAGACTGTCCTGAAGTTATGATAAAAAAGCTGTGCTGTACGTGTTTGAGTAAGGATAGAAAGCTATTCCAACTGTGCAGAGTTCCTGATGGAGTGAATAATTTATATTTGCTATTATCTTATGATTCTGACGCTTACAGGGTAATTAGTGTAATAATTTATTATTTATTCAATTTATCCTATATCTGGATATTGCTTATTATAGGTTTTTTAATATCAGACACTTATGGCTGATGGAAAAGTTACTTTTTCTATTAAGTTATGGACCTCAGTCACTACTCCATGGTCTTGATGAGCTGTAGGACCAGACATGAACACATTGCCTATGGAATTTGTCATATTTAAAAGTGATCCACTCATAAACATAATAAACATTTACTGAATTATAATGTTTAATGTTTTATAAAATAAAAATAAGTAAAATAAGTGGCTATTGGCAATGTTAATTGGAAAGATGGTCAGAGAGTCGCCTTTCTTTTGTGTCCTGTTTTCATTTTTAATTTATAGTCCTATGCAGGGGTGGCCCCAGTCAAAGACTAGTGGGTCATAGTCAGAGAGTAGGTACTTGTGGCTAAGTTTTGATAAATCATTAATAAGTTTTCAATAATTTAATCATTATTTAAACATTAAATATCTGTTTCAAGTTTTGATGTAGGTAGGTACTTTACATACCATCACGCCTGTATTCCCTGAAGGTTAGGCAGAGGTGTACTAATGTACACCCACAGTTCGCCGGTATGTTTAGGTCCCATGTTAGGGGGCAAGCCTATGATCATGTGGTGTTTCCTTGGACAAGGCTTGTTCCCAAGTCCAGATATGGCCCGTTTTTGTGTAGCCTCATTTGTGTCCCGCTGTTATCCTCATAAGCACAAAAAATAATATAAGCCTGTGATCCCTAGGACCTTGATTTATCTATCAGTTACTTAAAAAGAATACTCTCATTACAGGAAGGTTTCTACAAAGACACAGCAAGCCTATACATATGCTGGGAATGCAGAGCTATCATGTGCAGGATCACAAGGTTCAGACAGCAGGCCTGCACAGCACAGAGGCACCTGACTAGCATAGCTGATGGCAGGATACATGTTAGTACATTATAATTGTGACAGCTTTTGTCTATGGCCATGGAACCATGCACCTACCAACACTAGAATTTTCTCCTGTTCTGACTTTGACTTTAGACAAGTAAACACTGTACTCCTGTCTCCTGCTGTTCCCGACACGGTCCATAATTGTTCCTTTTATAATTAAGACTAGCGGCCCGCCTGCGGTTTCACCCGCGTTGCCCCATTCCTAAGAGCCGTACCCAGCGGCGGATTTAGAAATATGCCACCCAGAGGCTATTTTCATTCCCCCTCCCCACCGACTGTAAAATAAAGGTATTTATGTAACATACCATCACGTCTGTATTCTCCGAAGGGTTAGACAGAGGCGTAATTAATCCTACACCCAGATTTCCCATAGAAAAACCCAATAAAACTTTGCTGGGGATCGAACTCAGAACCTCTAGCGTAGCAGTATTTATGTAAATATTAATCTTTTAATTTTATGTAAGACGTAAAAATAGTTCGGCCCCAAATTTGCCGCCCTAGGCTCCAGCCTACTCAGCCTGCTGGTAAATCCACCGCGGGCCGTACCATAGCTTGAATCACTCTTATCTATTAAAAAAAACCGCATCAAAATCCGTTGCGTAGTTTTAAAGATTTATGCATACATGTAGTGATATCTGTATTAATCAACATTATGGAAAGCAATAAAATATTGAAAATGCTAGTGGTCTTGAAATTGAAAAAAAAAAACATTTTTGTAAAAAAAAAATACTAGGACCTAATCAAGCTGTAGTGTTGATTCTCAGGTTCATTAAGGTTTTTTTGTGAAATTCTTAGTAGCAGCTCAGAGTTCAGATTTGTGCTTGATTAATGGCATTAGGCTCACCCCCTATTACATGGCAACTAAACATATTGGTAAACTGTGTGTTAAGTACACCTCTGCCTACCTTTGGCGTGATATAGGCGTGATGGTTACTTATTGATCAGCTAATGAAGTAAGAACAAATTATTAATTATCTTATAAGTCTCATTTTATTAAATAATATTTTTTTCAGATTGAAACCATATGCCTCTCGCGCCTAATTACACAACACACAACTAAATACCACAAAATTGTATCTGAATCAACTCATACTTTAACTGACAACTTCATCGATTGTGGTCCAGCCACCAATATTAAAAGCGAAAGTGAGGAAGACATACCATTATCAGAACTGCATAATAACTGGAGTTCTGATCACGAGACAGAGATAGCAATACAACCCATAGACAAAGTACAGACGACCACAGACTATGATCAGGTTTTATTGTACAATTTAAAAGAAGATAAGTTTAAAAAGAGAAAGAAATTTAAAAATGGAAAGGATGAGAGTTTATTTTCGACCGTTATTATTGATGATGTAGAGTTGGAAGAGGTTATTGTTAAAAAAAAGATGGCGGCAGCTTATATTGATGCTGTATTTAAATGTGATAGCTGTATTGAAGGATTTAGCAGTCAAACGGAATTAGAAGAACATAATTCTTCTTTGCATGAAGAGGTAAGTTGGAATGCTAAGAGGAATAAAGTATAATGTGTGCAAGTTTGGCATACCGCTCAAGGGTTCGACGGAGCTTGAATTGCTCACAAAAACAATACCAAAAAAGACGTGTGGCACTCGGGGACTGCCGCGGTAAAGCTATTGCATAGCGTTTTTTATCAACTTATGTAATACAACCAATGCCACCTAAAGGCGGGTTGCTGAACTAAAGAGACAAGCGTGTTTCTCTTTAGTTCAACAATCCGCCTTTAGGTGGCATTGGTTTTTATCAACTTATGTAATACAACCAATGCCACCTAAAGGCGGGTTGCTGAACTAAAGAGACAAGCGTGTTAGGTTTTTTTCGTTACGGAATTTCTGGATTCGGTCCCCACGCTCAAGGCCCGCGATAGAAGCTATGCAATAGCTTAATAAATCGTAATCCAAACACAATTTCACCAAATTGTGTCATTATTCGGATTTGGAAACCGTTAATCTAGGTTCCTACGATACTATTTCGTCTACTACTACTTCACTGGAAATAAACGGCTGGAAATTCGTTTCAAACTTGGTAAAGTTATCAAGAATTTAATTCGCTTATATTTATTTCCAGTGAAGTATTTTGGACGAAATTGTAGAGTAGGAATCTAGACTAAAAGTATCTGAATCCGAAAATAACACAGTTTGATTAAATTGTATTTCAATTACGATTAATTTTGGTATTACGTTTATATGGTGACCGGTCGCTACCGAGCCGTGTCGTGAGTTCGATTCCCATCTGAGATAAATATTTGGGTGTACTTTCTGCCCCTAAATCCTCCGCGTTATAAGGTGTGTTTCCTTACTTTTTTAACTAAATAAATGAAGAACATAACATACCATCACGCCTGTATTCCCCGAGGGCAGAGGCGTACTAATGTACACCCACAGTTCGCCGGTATGTTTAGGTTCCGTCTAATAGGGGGCAAACCTATTGCCACTGACCGGCCACAAATTCCAAATTCCGCTACTGAGAATTTCATAAAAGCCAATAACACATTGCCTGACCTGGGGGCTTACTCTTGAAGTCAATTCGGATACATCGACATTGGAATTGTGCCGTTTCGTCAAGTTTCGTACTCTTGAATCCGACACTGGCGCCAAATTGTTTCAATATTGCGCGGTGATTGAGTGAACTAAATAGGATTGGGAAACGACTCAACCATTGGCCAATCAGGGATGCCGATACAAGGTTAACAGATTTGTGCTCAAGAGTACGAAATCGCCCGACAGTCAAATTGACATTGGAATCCGATCACGTTTGGATTGGTATTGTATTGTTTTCAAGAGTAAGCCTGCTGGGAACCAAACCCAGGACCTCTAGCGTAGCAGTCGCGCTTGGGACCACTAGACTAATGAGGTAGTTACCATGATAATACCGAATTTTCACCATTTTTATTTCAGAAACCTGACAACTTACAATGTGACATATGCCTGGTTTACATTAACATAACTTCGTACCAGGAGCACAGAGAGTCTCACTATCACAAGCATGTTTGTCAGTATTGTGTGTACAACGCCTATGATGTAAATGATATTCTAGAACATTTGAGAAATATTCACGATATCAAGAATTTGGTGAACGTTAAGAGGAAAAAGGTAGGTAATTGAGTTTAGCGGGTTTAAAAAAACATAACTACCATCACGTCTGTATTCCCCGAAGGGTTAGGCAGAGGCGTACTAATATACACAATTCGCTGGTAAAAGTCCCATGTAGAGGGTGAACTTGTTGCTATTACCCGGCCACAAGTTCCAGACTCCGAGCTGCTATACTGAGAATTTCCTAGAAAAATAACACTGCTCGAACCAGGAATCGAAATCAGGACCTCTAGCATAACCATCGCGATCGAGGCAGTTCTATAACACGATTAATTGATACGACATACATAAAAACTTCCAGCTTTGATAATTATAGGGTTTCACCCTCTTGCTCACCTCCTAAGGCTCGCAATATGTTATAGTAATTAGTCCGATAAGAATCATCTATAACTTTCCTCACAAATTGGGCTATCAAATGCTGAAAGATTTTTTCAAATCGGACTGGTAGTTCCAGAGATTAGCGTTCAAAACCAAATTTTCACCTTTATTCTATCAGCATAGATTAGTCTTTCTCAAAGTGATGAGCGATTGCCTTATGGGTGCTGGAGGCCTACAAGATAAAGGGCCTAGAAAATATTGTGAAGCTGTTTAAGATGTTAAAGTTAAAAATTATGGGGGGCCCTAAAAATAAGAAATTCTCAAAGTGGTCGGAAAACGAAATAAGTTTGAAAATCTCTTGTATATATTATAAGCATTTTCTATATTCTTTCTTCTATAGAATATATTTTGTTTTCCAGAGTCAGCGAAATACCCCAGATGTATTGAAGCCAGGTTCAAAGCCTAGAAGAAAAACGGCCATCACAGACAAAAGAACTCCCTTTAGATATCTATGCTCTGAATGTAACAAGTATTTTGAGTGAGTAATCTTAATCCTTTTAAGCTATTGCATAGCTTCTATCGCGGGCCTTGAGCGTGGGGACCGAATCCAGAAATTCCGTAACGAAAAAACCTAACACGCTTGTCTCTTTAGTTCAGCAACCCGCCTTTAGGTGGCATTGGTTGTATTACATAAGTTGATAAAAACCAATGCCACCTAAAGGCGGGTTGCTGAACTAAAGAGAAACACGCTTGTCTCTTTAGTTCAGCAACCCGCCTTTAGGTGGCATTGGTTGTATTACATAAGTTGATAAAAACCAATGCCACCTAAAGGCGGATTGCTGAACTAAAGAGAAACACGCTTGTCTCTTTAGTTCAGCAACCCGCCTTTAGGTGGTATTGGTTGTATTACATAAGTTGATAAAAAACGCTATGCAATAGCTTTACCGCCGCAGTCCCCGAGTGCCACACGTATATTTTTATTACTAGAAGTACTTATAGGCCGGGCGAAAGAACTGAAGTTTCAATTAAATTTTAATGTAATTTACCATCATCACGTTGTATTCCCCGAAGGGTTAGGCAGAGGTGTACTAATGTACACCCACAATTCGCCGGTATGCTTAGGTCCCATGTAATAGGGGGCGAGCCTATTGCCATTAACCGGGCACATATCCAGACTCCGAGCTGCTACTGAGAATTTCATAGAAAAACCCAATAACACTTTGCTCGACCTGGGGATCGAACCCAGGACCTCTAGCGTAGCAATCACGCTTGGGACCACTAGACTAATGAGGCAGACTGACTAAATATACTCATTAAAGAGGCCAAATTTCATCCAGATCCGTTCAGCCGTTCTGGCGTGAAAGAGTAACAACATCCATACATACATAGTCACAAACTTTCACGTTTATAATATTACTAACGGCCCGCCCGCGGTTTCACCCGCGTTGCCCCATTCCTAAGAGTCGTAGCGTAATGTTAAGTAGCTTAAAAACTTCCTCTTGAATCACTCTATTTATTAAAAAAAACCGCTTCGAAATCCGTTGCGTAGTTTTAAAGATTTAAGCGTACATAGGGACGGACAGACAGCGACAGCGACTTTGTTTTATACTATGTAGTGATATATATATATATATATAAATAAAGGATTGCCACAGTAAGTAAGAGCTGACCAGCCCCGACTATTCACTATAAAACTGATACATACAGTTATGTTCTAGCAACAAGAATCAACGGTGGAAGCACATCCAGCGTCACCATCGTGAGGGGTACAAATGTGCCACGTGCGGCAAGCGGTTTGCCTTCAAGAACAACCTGACCCGACATGAACAGTAATGTATAGCATTAATTTTTATACGTTTTTTTTATAGGTTCACTCCACCGATTCACTCGTGATTTAAAGACACCCAGATTATAACCATCGGGGAAGACCCGTTCGGAAAGGGCATTCCACATTTCTGTGCATGATAAATGTCGACTTAAAGCGTTCGTATTTCTTAACATAACATACCATCGCGCCTGTATTCTACGAAGGGTTAGATAGAGGTTTACTAATGTACACCCACAGTTCGGTGGTTTGTTTAGGTCCCGTGTAATAGGGGGGAGCCTGTTGCCACTATTCGTGCACAAATCTCCAACTCCGAGCTGCTACTGCGAATTTTATAGAAAAACCCAATAAGTATCATTTTATCAAAGAAACATTCATTTATACAGATTTTGTTAGAGGAAGGGGCCATGTCCATAGTCATATTAGTAAAATATCTCAATGATAAATTATATTTGTTTCTGTAAATAAATCTTTTCCAGACACTTTTATAAGTAAATTTTTGTATTTTTTTAACGAAATGGCGTCGGCATTTAATTAAAAAAACTTCAACTTTCAGATAAACAGACTCAGAGAATCATGGTCTCTTTCTCAATGTGTTAAAAAACCAAAACATCATCGAGATAACCAAGATCGCCATGGTTAAAGGAAATTATTCAACTATCTTAAACCGATGGTCGAAATATATCGCTTTATTTTGTACAATATCTATTGTAGGCTCCACCGGGGCCCCCCACCCCGCGAGGAGTGCGGCGTCTGCCACAAGATGATCAGAGTGGACCTGGTGAAAGTCCACGCTCGGATCCACTCGGAGCGGCAGCGGTACAGCTGCGCGGAGTGTGCCAAGTGCTTCGTCAGCCGCGCATCATACGAGCACCACCTGAAATACACGCAGGCACATGCCCTAATCAATGTACTTAAGTGAGTATGTACTCAGAAATATCTCCGTTTTATGACTCCTCCAATACTTCAGGATCCGGAGGACGCTGAATCGCTCGTACAAAGGTAATACCAAAAATAAATCGTAATCCAAACACAATTTAACCAAATTGATTCAGATACCGTTAATCTAGGTTCCTACGCTACCATTTTGTCCAAAATACTTCATTGCAAATAAATGTAAATGAATGCAATTTTTGATAAAAGCTTGGAATGATTTTCCGATTTTTTATTTACAGTGAAGTAGTAGTAGACGAAATAGTATCGTAGAAACCTAGATAACGGTAATAACGAACGAATAATAACATAATTTGATAGAATATTGTCTGGATTACGATTTATTTCGGTATTACGTTTTTGTGGGCAATTCAAGCTCCGCCGGACCCTTAAGGCTCGGCAATGCATCAACTCCTTTAATAATAATCAACACATAGTATAAAACAAAGTCGCTGTCGCTGTCTGTCCGTCCCTATGTATGCTTAAATCTTTAAAACTACGCAACAGATTTTGAAGCGGTTTTTTTTAATAGATAGAGTGATTCATGAGGAAGGTTTTAAGCTATTTAACATTACGCTACGACTCTTAGGAATGGTGCAACGCGGGTGAAACCGCGGGCAGGTCGCTAGTATAATCTATACTTATAATAAATCTGTAGAGAGGTCAATTCTGTACATGAAATATATTTCCAAAATAACTATCAGCGGGTGATCAGTGATCGATACTGACGCCAAAAATGCAATCAGTAAAATTTTTGTCTGTCTGTCTGTCTGTCTGTCTGTATGTTCGTTATAGAAACAAAAACCACTGGACGGATTTCAACGAAACTTGGTACAATTGTTCTTCATACTCCTGGGCAGGTTATAGTATACTTTTCATCACGCTACGATCAATAGGAGCAGAGCAGTGAAGGGAAATGTTGGGAAAATGAGTGATTCATGAGAAAGGTTTCAAGCTATAAAACATCACGCTACAACCCTTAGGAACGGGGCAACGCAGGTGAAACCGCGGGCGAAGAACTAGGGAACAAAGTAACTATTCCACGCGGACGAAGTCGCTGGCAAAAGCTAGTATAATAATAAATTCTTTATTATCAGGCTACTTTGGCCCATATATAATACTATGTTAGTAAAAAAAACACTTCACTAGCACTACGTCACTGTGCTTTCTTGTCGGAAGCGACGGAACACCACCCCTTGCGGCCAAAAGTCCTCCGTGCAGAAAACATAAGCCTTCCTCCTCTCTGCTACATTGCCGTGCCCGACAGGGTCCATGATGGATACTTTTATATTTATTTTTTAACATCTGTTAACATTGTGGAGTGCAATAAACGAATTGAGTATTAACTAGTTAGTACTCGCACTACAAACGCCTTGAAGTTTACGTTGCGGCTTTAATGTTGCAGGTGTCCATGGATAGCGATAACTACTTACCATCATGTTTATGTTTAAAAAAACATGTATTTGTTGTAGATATAAATGTAGTATGTGCGACAAAGGCTACAGATCTCGCGGCGAGCTGCGCGACCATGTTAACTACCAACACATGGGGAAAACTGAACACAAATGTCCTGTCTGTGGAAAGGTGAGATCTGTTTACGCCAAATCATTTAAAAATGCATGTTGAGACTCCCGGTAACCGCTCCCACATATACTCACAACCATTCTTATGTGGTTTTTCTTCAGCGCCATCTTGTCCGCAGCAGTACTAGCCAATCAGCTGATTGTGTGGGCGGGGGTTCTGCGTGTAGTTGTTGTATAGATGGCGTTAACAAAGGCACTAATAGAGTATCATCTACTCTAGTGTTATAACATACAATCACGCCTGTATTCCCCGAAGGGTTAGGCAGAGGTGTACTTAATGTATACCCACAGTTCGCCGGTATGTTTAGGTCCCATGTTATAGGGGGCGAGCCTATAGCCATTAACTGGGCACAAATCCAGACTGCGAGCTGCTAATGAGAATTTCATAGAAAAACTCAATAACACTTTGCTCGACCTGGGGATCGAACCCAGGACCTCTAGTGTAGCAGTCGCGCTTGGGAGCACTAAACTAATGAGGTAGTCTAGTGTTATATTTATTAAAAATAAAAGTAAAAATCAATTCGTATTTTGAAAAATAATTTAAATCAGCTAATGAAGTTCTATAATATTAAGTTTAGTCTTTGGTGGGGATTGAAAGTGGGTACTCCGTCCCTTTCCCGCAAAACTAATTAGTGTAGAAATTGTATGGCGCAGTGGATTGTGACGTCACAAACCATCATAGTACGCTCTGTTTAATAAATTTAAGTTATTGTTACGAGCTAGGGTTCGGGATAAATTTAATTAACACCAATTTCACCGAAACAACAAATACTTTAATTAACTTGACAAACATACAACAGAAATTACTGAGAGAGTCACTACACTATTACTTATCGCACTATAATCTGCACTTGTAATCACTTAACTTTGCTTCGATATTCACTTCACCGTCTTCAAAACTAAACTGCCTTGGCTGACCCTCACGACCAGTATTTCTATGAGTCACGAAGATTCTAGAATCGAACATTCTCGATAGGTCCACAAAATACGAGTAGGTAAGTACCTAAGTACCTACTTATAAACAATAGACGATAAAGTGATCGTCTATTGTTTACGGTCATCCACCTTGAACCCGGCTATTCTTCGAATGTTCTACGTGCTTCTACGACTTATCTAGAATCTTCGTGACCCATCCCCGTACTAATAGTTACTCGGCGTAACATTATTATAATTTCCTTATTTTTTAATCCATTTTAATAAAGGTAAGGCCATAAAAATATATTTCCTTATTTTACGTACTATTTTTTTTAATAATTTATTCTCAGGCATCTATGACCCGTAGACCTTACAAGCCAACATACATAAAATATATACAAAATAGTGTTAGTCTATAGGGCTTAAGACTATGTTAGTAGCATTTCACTTTGCACTTATGTCTTAGTGCTGTCCTGTGGCACTTGTCCGCGGAAGCGACGGAACACCACGTCCTGCGGCCAAAAGTCCTCATCCATGACGAGGGGCAGAAAGCAATTCGGTACTCGCAACACGAACGCCTTAAAGTTGACGTTCCGGCGCGACTCCAGTAACTGCACCCTCGGCGTGTACTTAATCTATTTTTTTTTACCAACCAAAGATAAACGTTACCCCTCCCTTTCTTCCTGCAGGCTTTAGCGACCCGCCGCTGTATCACACGTCACGTCCGTCGAGCGCACGACGGTGTCAAAGAGAGCGCGCGCGACAAAATATGCCAACAGTGTGGCAAAGCCTTTAGGGTAAGTCTTCTCTTAATTATAAACTATGTAAAAACACCCTGTCCGATCCGGAAGGGGCATATAGGTATCCCAATCACATCACCAAATACAATAACAAACATTAAATATTAAAAGTTAATTAAACATATTAATTGAAGTTTAAAATTCAAGAGATTTCTTTTATTACGTGGGAGAGCCATGCTTCGGCACGAATGGGCCGGCTCGATCGGAGTGATACCACGGCCTCACAAAACACCGCCGAGTGAGTGAGGATACCGGAGGCCCAATCCCCTTTTAAAAGGTCGGCAACGCGCGATCCAACCATCGGGCGATCCGTCTACTCGTTTGTCCTCCCTACCCCATAAAAAATAAAATAAAAAATACCCATATTTTTATTATTTTCCCGATATTCAATCATTTTCATATTTATTTTCGACTTTGAAATTCTTCCTATTCTAAACAGACTTAAGTGCCAAATGACGTCATTTGTACGGCTAAACGGGTTAAACGGTGAAATGACGTCATTTTTCTGACCCATCAAAAATGATCTTACGTCAGTTTGGCATCTATCATAATTATTCATAACTTTACCTATTTCGTAGATTTACTATTATTTAGACGAAATTACAATTTTCTCAGTTTCCGCCGTATCAATAACTTTTATCACACGTTTTTTTATTTTTCTCCGAAATGAAAAATAAATATGTTTTGGAACTCAAGATAGGAAAACAAAGATACAGTATTTTTGTTTTTGGTGGCTTAATAATTTTGTCAATTGTGTCCAATTTTTCTTTTCCAGGACAAGAAAGGTCTCCGCGAGCACGAGTTGATCCACACGGGAGAGCGGCCGCTGTCGTGCGAGGTGTGTGGCTGCACCTTTAGGCAAAGCGCCTCGCTGTACACGCATCGCAAGCGACTGCATAATATATATCCCAGCGCCAAGAGAGTTACGCTTCTCGATCAAACTTCTTGAATGTGATTTTTACGACTTTGAAAGACTATAGACTGTTATGACTTTTATGATGATGTCGACTTTTATAACTCAGTTCATCAGTTATGTTGATGGTTTATTTTCGACAGGGCGCCTCGCTAAGTTTGGTCACGTCGCGTGTGCAATGGTTTCCTTAAAACAAACTATTACATTTTTCTGTTTGAGACCACTAGACTAATGAGGCAGTCAGGCAGGCAATTAATAAAAATAATCATAACTATAAATGCCTAATAAATAATTGAAATCAAATAAATATTTAATTTAAATACCATTTTTCCTCGTTTCGTTTTATTTTTATTCGTTATCCGACTAACGAATAAAATAATTTATTCGTCATCCGAATAATTTTTCTTTGAATTAATGAAATTATTTATTATTCGTGAATAACGCAAGAAACAAATAATTCATTCGTTATTCGTCATTCGGATAAATTTTGCCCAACTCTGACTCAAATAACTTAGACTTTTTTATAACCGACAGTTTTTTTTTAATTTTACAGGCAACAATGAATAGGATTGTAAAATAAAATGTCACAAAATCAAGAAATTCTCATTTATTCGTAATAATGTACTCCACAATCGTGTATAGTAAATTATCTATTTAAAACTTAAGTATTATTATTTGTCAATCAATGACTCGGGTGACTATAGATTATCTATTACCATGTTTCAATCAATCAGTCTCTACACATCAAAGTTTTATAAAGAGTATGTTGAGACACATAATAACTCCTTGGAAGGGTTTTATCTATTTAGTTTATGGTGTAACAAATTTGTCTGTGGTATTCAAGAAAACAATTGAACTAGAGAGGTGAAATGAAAATGTAGTAAGACGTACAAAATAAATCTTATACCAATTATTTCCGTTTTTTTTTGTGTTTTAATACTTCTGATGCCATCCACTGATGTTAACCTTCAATAGGATAGACAACTATAGAATAAGTTATAAAATGCTAGCTGATGCCCGCGGTTCATTCGGATACCAAGGGTCTTTTTTTATCGAAATCTTTCCACCGCTTTAGGCGTGAAAACGGAACAATCAGAACTTTCTCATAAATAATACTTTAGATGGAACTGTATGCCATTACCTTGTAGCGACTACATCGCTGTCTGTCCGTCCCTATGTATGCTTAAATCTTTAAAACTACGCAACGGATTTTGAAGCGGTTTTTTTAATAGATAGACTGATTCAAGAGGAAGGTTTTGGGCTATTATACATTACGCTACGACTCTTAGGTATGGAGCAACGCGGGTGAAACCGCGGGCGGGCCGCTAGTACAAACTATACGAGCAAGTCCTGAATCGCGCAAGTGAAGTTTGCAACGCAACCTGCATATATACAACCGCCCGACATCAACCGTCGGGTCGTGGCCCGCCAGGCAAAACACCCGCCTGGTCGAAGGATTCTCCCTTTAGTGTGAGGGGCAACACTCCTCACCCTCCACACCATTTGAAGCTGCAGTAGGTAACAAGCAGTGGTAGCCTAGTGATACGACCACTGCACTGCCAAGTCGTAGGTGTCGAGTTCAATCCAAGACACGCACCTGACTTATCGAAATCATGTGCGTATTAATATTAATGAATTAAACGGTGAAGGAACGGCGAACGCGCTTAAACGGTGAAGGAAAACATCGTGAAGAAATCTGCACGCCTGAGATATTTTCTCGATGGCGTGTGAAGTCTGCCAACCCGCAGTAGGCCAGCGTACACACGCCTAATCCCTCTCATTCTGAGAGGAGACCCATGCCCAGCAGTGGGACGGCGTTAATGATCATAGTAGGTAAGTATTATTTATTTGGCAGTATGCAGCAGTTTATTATGCGTGTATAAGGCGGCGGAGTGTGCGAATGTGGCCGGACAGTGCGTGCAGTGCAGCGGACGCTCTCCCGTGTGCGTCCGGATATGCGACTGAAGAATCGTTTGCGTCTGAAAATACCATGAAAATTTAGGTACAGATGTTGGAAATTTAGATATTTTTTAGGTACAGATTAGGGATGGCGATTTGAGATCGATTAATCGAAGAATCGATTTCTCGAGCCAAAAAAATCGATTTTTTAAATCGATATGTGGATCTGAATCGATTCAGTGAATCGATATTTCACCCTTGAAAATCGACATTCGATTTTTTCAGTTTTGGTAAAAACCTAATTATTTCCAATTAGGAATATAAATTACGCGCTTTAATTTTTCAACCAATAAAGAATCAGGGACCATATTTTTGCGATAATTCTATACTCAGTTAACTTTACACTTATTTTGATTTCATCTATTTTAAGCAACTCTCTACATGTAATGCACTTGCACTGGAAAGTCAGGGCTTAAACGAAGAATTTAAACACTATTTATCACAGGCAGTTGTGCATCTGAAGTATGATCCTATACTTCTCTGGCAAAAACAAAAAAAATCTATTTATCACCACATTCACTCAATACCAATTATGTATACGAGTATCGTGGGATCATCTATTCCCTGTGAGCGCCTTTTTTCCATTGCCGGCAACATCGCAAGTGATGAGCGGAACCGTTTGGATCCCAGTAGACTTGACAGGCTGTTGTTTTTAAAAAACTTAGATATTAAACATTGGGATATTAAAACTATAAGCTGAATTATCTATTTTCTTCACTTTTTAATGTAACAAATACATTTAGAAAATAAATGTCTTCTTTTAAACCTGACCTGATACTTTAACATGGTAATAAAAATAATTTAATAATTATAAAATAATTTATTAAAAAATAATTTTCTATAATTTTTTTTTTGATAAAAAAACGTTGCCCCACACTAGGATTTTCTCCTGTATCGTGGGTGCGTTTACAAACACAAATTCTCACATACACAAACGCCCAGACCCGGAACAACTACTTGTAGATCATACAAATATTTGCTCCGTGTGGGGATCGAACCCACAACACGTGGCGCAGAAGCCGATCGCTTAACCGCTACGCCAATCGTGTCGTCGTTTAATTGTCATATCGAATTCCCTGAACTAAAAAATTCCGTGATTTTACTGATAAGAGATCATTTATTATGGTATTTTTCTTGTTTTTCATAAAATGGATTTATATTTACATTGTAAATGCAAACATTAAAAAAATCGATTTTTAAGGAATCGATCTTTTGGACCTCGATTTTTTTGTGAATCGATTCATTAGGTTACTTTTCGAATCGATTTAAAAATCGATCTTTTTCGTAAAGAATCGCCATCCCTAGTACAGATGTTTTCTGTTATTATTTCCTAACTTCAGAGTGGCTTGGAAAGTAACAAAGAAAGACTTTCGCCGAGAATTGAGAATTAATGGGCTAGAAAAACTGCCTCATTAGTCTAGTGGTCCTGTAAGCGCAACTGCTACGCTAGAGGTCGATTCGATTCACATGTCAATCAATCAATCAAGTGTTGTTAGGTTTTTCTATGGAATTCTTAGCAGCAGCTCGGAGTTTGGATTTGTGCTCTGTTAATGGTAATAGGCTCGCCTCCTATTACATGTCACCTACCTGTGGAAATTTAGCGAAACATTCTGAGAATTTACAGAGACATTCTAAGAATTTTCAGAGACATTCTGAGAATTTACAGAGACATTCTGACAATTTACAGAGACATTCTGACAATTTACAGAGCCATTCTGACAATTTAGAGAGACATTCTGACAATTTACAGAGACATCCTAACAATTTACGCAGCCATCTAAGAATTTACAGAGACATCCTGAGAACTTCCAAAGACTCACTAGATAGTGGACGGTTTTTTTTTTTCAAGAAAAAAGAGATGTAAATACTTACGGTAAACGCTCTGCCGCAGTAATCACAGATCTTGTTACGCGGTGGTCTTCTCTTATTGTGCACATAGTTCACGTGCCGGTTCAGAGCTGGACCGCTCTTAAATACCTGTGCCATAGGGGAAAAAATTATATAATTTTGACACAATATAATAATAAGAATTATTGTAGAAATGAAAAAACGTTTTTTTTTTATAGGATAGGAGGGCAACCGTGCAGACGTATCGCCTGATGGTAAGCGACTACCGCCGGCCATGGACACTCGCAACACCAGAGGAGTCACAAGTGCGTAGCCGACCTTTTAAAAGGGATTGGGTCTCCGGTAACCTCACCCACTCGGCGAAACACAACGTAAGCGTTGTTTGACGCCGGTTTTCTGCGAGGCCGTGGTATCACTCCGGTCGAGCCGGCGCATTCGTGCCGAAGCATGGCTCTCCCACGTAAAGAAATTTTTTAAATTTAAAACGTTAAAAATAATAAATGTTTATCGAGTGAGTCTCAAAAAAGCAAAAGGTACGTATAAGTATTGACAATACTTGGGTTGTGTCACTATTTTCCCAATATAAATTTGCTAGTAACAATATTGGAAGCTACAATTTGCGAAAAATACCAAATTAGAGAAAATCACTGCACTGAAAGTGACTGCCTCATTAGTCTAGTGGTCCCAAGCGCGACTGCTACTCTAGAGGTCCTGAGTTCGATCCCCAGGTCGAGCAAAGTGTTATTGGGTTTTTCTATGAAATTCTCAGTAGCAGCTCGGAGTCTGGATTTGTGCCCGGTTAATGGCAATAGGCTCGCCCCCTATTACATGGGACCTAAACTTACCGGCGAACTGTGGGTGTACATTAGTACACCTCTGCCTAACCCTTCGGGGAATACAGGCGTGATGGTATGTTATGTTATGTTAGAGAAAATCATTGTGTTTCTATCTATATCTTACTTCTGTGTGTGCGCGCATTGGTGGATGTTGGTGTTTGTGTGCGCGAACGCAAATGTATCTGTGTAAGTATCATCGCGGGTTTGTTTGTGTGTGTGTGTGAAGGCGCGCAAAGTTACGTAGAAAATTTTGGTATGTGTGACTGTACGGGTAAGGTACATTTAAATGATAAACCAAGAAAATATTAAAAATACTATATTATTAACACTGGTGAGACGAACTAGTCGGTTCGATGATTCGAACAACTACTGCCGATTACCGTAAAGCGTGAATATTATATTCTGTTACAGTTCGCTGCGTGTGCTTATCAGCATAAAACCTGAACTATCGTGTTCGTGGGAGAGCCATGCTTCGGCACGAATGGGCCGGCTCGACCGGAGTGACACCACGGCCTCACAGAAAACCGGCGTTAAACAACGTTTACGTTGTTTCGCCGAGTGAGTGAGGTTACCGGAGGCCCAATCCCCTTTTAAAAGGTCGGCAACGCACTCGTGACTCATCTGCAGGCCTAGCCAAGTTACAAATCTATGATCGCTAACGCTATAGAAAACTATTAAAATGTATGGGAAGTAAATATCTCTAACGCTAAGTCACGTGGTCAGAATAAACGAAACGATAAATGGTAGACAATTTTACAAGTTAGCTATTCGTCAAAACAAATAGAATGGGAAGTTGTCGATTCTACAATCTTGATCGCTATTGCCATACAAATGGTAGACAAGTTGCACTTTTGACAAGCGTTAACGAAACGTAGTCTAAGTTTTCAAACGATTGCAAAACGAACGCCAAGGCCCAGTAGAAATCGCTAAAAAAATGGCGTCGTGAGACTTGTTAGTGATAGCAGCTGGCTTATTTGTTGAAACGAGAAGTGTTTTGTTCATTCTGTACAACTCAGTGGTTTTGTTTAATTGATTCATTCGCTTTGTTTCGGACTAATAACTAATACTTAAAATAAAAAAGGACAAATTATTTACATTACTTATCTAAAATAAAGCATTAAAAATGCATACTTTGAATATGTTGTGGTGTGCCCATAATGAAGAAGTGTGGCTAAAACGCCAGAAAAGATATTTGTATCGTCAGTGCATCGAAACAATAGATGAAATGTCGGACAATTTGTTTATAAAGCGATTTCGGTTCGATAAACCGACTTTCAAAGCCCTCGTGGAAGAACTACGACAGAAAACTTCTTTGAAAGGATCAAATGAGATTCCACTGGAAGTTAAGGTAAAATGCACAAAATTCATTGATAAAAAATATACTTAGTTCAAATTGGTTCAAATAATCCAAATTGTTGATGAAGTGCCTACCTTTATAGGTAAGTAACAACTTATTTCATTATAGTCTTTAATTTGCAGGTGTTGTGCACTCTTAGTTTCCTGGCTACAGGCTCATATCAACGGATTGTGGGTATTACACACCATCTTGTTCAACGCACAGCTAGTCGCTGCATCAGACAAGTTGTTAATGCACTGAACCACCCTGCTATCATGGCAAAATGGATTGTGTTTCCAAAAACGAGACAAGACAGAGGACTTATAAAACAGGAGTATGTATCAAATTGACATATGTTTACAATGTTACACTTATGTGCATGTATGTAATAAATATTATAAAGTTTTGTTATTAAATATCATTATTTTTATAGGTTCCAGAGAAGATTTGGTCTGCCAGGTGTTATTGGTTGCATAGATTGTGTCCACATAGCATTAGTGAAACCAGATGATGAAGAACATCTTTATTATAATAGAAAAGGGTTTCATTCATTGAATGTGCAAATGGTAATTTATTTTGAATATACTTGCTATGTGACATGTTACAGGCATAATAAAAAATTTTTACTTATAATGTTTTTATTTTACAGATTTGTGACAGTAATCTTCACATCATGAATGTAAATGCAAAGTATGGTGGTGCTACACATGATTCACATATTTGGTCATCTAGTAGAGTTGAATCTTATATGCGTGAACTTCATCAAAATAATGAGCAAGTGTGGTTATTAGGTAAGCATTTGAAAGTTATAAAAGTTAAATTTGAATTTATAGGTATTCATTATATTCATAAGAAACAATTTTTTTAGGTGACTCTGGATATCCACAACGCCCTTGGCTTATGACTCCAATCCTAAATGCAGTTCAAGGATCAGTAGAAGAGCGATATACTCAGAAACATGTACAAGCCCGCAACTGCATTTAACGTTGTTTTGGAGTACTCAAAGGACGGTGGAGATCTTTACTTAAAGACAGGGTACTTCATTATCGTCCATATGTAGCTAGCAAAATAACAATGGCATGTTGTGTGTTACACAACATGGCATTGAAAGCAAGCTTGCCTCCACCACAACCACTCCCACTAGCAATTGAAAATGATGATGATGATGTACCCTTGCAAGGTTTTACATCAACCTCTGCGGGTAGCCAAAATGAAATAATCCAAGGCAGAGCCATGCTGAGTTGTTTATTGAATAGATTACAGTAAGAGTATTTTACACTAATTATATATTTTTTTAATTTACACTAAGTATTACACTTATATTATTATTACTGTCTAAACTTTAATGCAGGTGTTTAGTTATACATATACTAGGGTCCTATTTAACGTAATAATTATTATTGTGACATTTCTGACAGATACCATCAATTCTTAATTACTTAGGTATGTGGTAAATAGCTAATTATCTATACTTCTTTTTTCTTTAAAAAAGCATATTAGCAATGTGGTTCGCACATTACTAGTATTCTTGTTAACCCCTCGTGCGTTACCCGACCTCGCAAAAGAGGGCAATGTTTTGCTCTATCAATGACATACGCGCGGGCGGCAAGGTAGTCTAAATCTAAATCTAAATTAATATTATAAAGAGGAATGATTTGTTTGTTCGTATTTAACTCAAAAACTACTCCGCCGATTTTAAAAATTCCTTCACTGTTAGTAAGCTACATCTTCGCCGAGTAACAGAGGTTATATTTATTTCCAGAAATAATTAGGGATCCTTACTAAAACATGAATAATCTAACTCAAGGTGTAATTTTTTTTTTACATAAAATGTCTTACATCGCATGCGCTGCGAAAACTATTGATGATAGAACAAAACAATGTACTACAATATTAAAGAACATATCAATATCTATAAAAAGGTCTGCGATGGCATATGCCTATCTCTGACGGATAATTCACAATAACTGCTTTTACTATTAAAATTTTAGATTAATAGTCCAAATTTGGACTATTAATCTCTTACAAACGTAATACCGAAATAAATCGTAATTCAAACACAATTTTATCAAATTGTGTTATTATTAGAATTCCGATACAATTAATCTAGGTCCCTACGCTACCATTTTGTCGAAAATACTTCACTGGAAATAAATGTAAGCGAATGCAATTTTTGATAACTTTACCAAGTTTGGAACGATTTTCCGGTCTTTTATTTCCAGTGAAGTAGTAGTAGATAAAATAGTACCGTAGGAACCTAGATTAATGGTATCAAATTCCGAATAATAACATAATTTGATAGAATATTGTCTGGATTACGATTTATATCGCTATTAATGTAATGCCTATATAAATCGTAATCCAGCTATTTTGTGAGCAATTCAAGCTCCGCCGGACCCTTAAAAAGGAATGAATTTTTGCGAAGGTTATTTAACCCATATGGTATTAATTCTATATCTAAATAAATCTGTTGGAACGGAAATTTTATTTATAGAATATTTGTGCCCTTAACTCGATATAGTTTAAACAAATATCCTAGAAGATATCAAAATATAAAAATATTCGCGCGACAAAATAATTACGCGCGCGGCAGTTATTCGGTCCGGCCGTTGCATCGCAATGTAGGTAGTACGTGGGGATTCTGCCCTCCGGAAAATTAAAAATATTTATAATCTATACTATAATAATATTTTAAATTTTTGTGTGTTTGTAACGAATAAACTCAAAAACTAGGTATTGGACTGATTTCAATAATTTTTTCACACATTATCCCTGAGTAACATAGGCTATATTTATTACTAGAAAAAATTTGGGATCCCCACTAAAACTTCAATAATGTCCACCCGTGCGAAGCCGGAACAGGCCGCTAATAATATTATTAAGAGGAAATATAATTATATTTGTTTGTTACGATTAACGAATAAACACAAAAACTACTGGACCGATTTCAAAAATTATTTCACTATTAGAATGCTACATTATCCCCGCATAATATAATAATTTTCTAGTAAAAAAATTAGCGATCCCTACTAAAACTTCAATTATGTCCACCCGTGCGAAGCCGAGACGGGCCGCTAGTTATTAATATAGAAATACAAAATATTACAGAAACTGTATGCCACTTGTTACGGTTCGTGCATAGGTAGTACTTTTTTTGCCCCACATTCATACATCTCATACATACGCGCCAGTTCCGAGTACTGCGCATCTGACCTTTGAAGGATCTCGCCGATAAGATCAGCGTACGTCCTTATAGGGCGACCTTTTTCGACGATGCCGCTGACATTCGCCTTATAAATTCCTTTCGTCAATCGTCTTCACTCAACATGCCCAAACTTAGTATTAGGTACTTGTTTAAATTGTTAGAAATGTGTAAAAGACGAAGCATGTCACCATCTCAAGTAGATACTTGTGTGACCCTTTTTTGTTGCACGTACTTATATAAATCTAACTTTGACCTTTTTTTAATTTTTTCTCATGGATTTGGCGTCAGCCCACATTCCCACACAATATAGTTACTTATTTATACCTGACACTTACACCTAATTTTTTTGCAAATCTTAAAAAACTAATAAATGTATTTTAATCTCTCCTAATAACTGATGGTGGTGTTATCATCAGTCCCGTCACCGTTTCACACACTCAAATGGTAATCCTGCCCTATTATAAAAACGAGTGATGTATGAATAAATTTTAGACTAGAATGATGTGTTATCAATAAGACTTTCAAACTGTTATCAGAAATATTGAAGTATGAATAGTTTTGAAGCTAGAATTATATGTTATCAATAAGAACTGTTATTTGTCTTATAATTTTATTATAAAAGCAAGTGTAGTGTAGTGTACAATATGCATTTAGTTACTTGTTCTTTACTGACCTGGCATATTAAAAAATTAAAGCACCAAATAATTATTATTGTTTTATTTAGGTATTGGGATAGCCATTGCCTCCAATTAAGTTTAACTTTGTTATAAGCATATTTACTTATTATTTCTATAAGTATAGGCAGTGGGGTACGTGCTTTCTGCAACATAGTTTCTAAAACTACATCAAAAGGCAAGGCTTCTACAAATATTTGTACCTCCATGAAAAATCAAAATAAAGAATTTTGTATTATGGCTGGGGTTATCGACAAGACACAAATTTATGTTTTAATTTGAAATTTAAATAAGATATAATTCAGTGAGTTTTATAATTATGATCATATTATACAATCACTCAATTATATCTGTTGAAGGTAGTGATGAATGTCTCAACTGGGGTAAAATTTGTGTCAAATTGTCAAGAACCGCAGCCAAACGATTTAAGGTTTGGTTCCGATTTTCCTCCATTTCAATCCTTCTGGATTCTAATCGAAACCGTTCCATCTCCCTTTGATGAATATTTCTTTCCCGGTCTTCCTCTAATTGTAGTCGGCGATTCTCCACAACAACAAATTCAGATGTAGCCCGTTCAAAGGGCGTCTGTACTCGCCGGGTGCGTGCACGAAGCAGCCTGTGCCGCCGCGGCGTAGATGTGGTGGGCGACGCCACGGGCGAAGGGGTTGCCGGGCGTTGTCGACGTCGCGGTGCCACTCGTGATGTAGATGCTATAGGCGACAACGGCATCTGAGTGGACACGGGGTCAAGCAGAGGCATTGACACTTGAGATGGAGGAAGACCCGAAACATTAGGGGGCTGTGGAGATGGGCCAGTAGGTGCTGAGAAAGGAAAAAATAAAAAGTTATTCACTGATATAATTATCTAATCTAATATCTTTGAACGAGAAAGTCTTGTGCCTATATATTAGGTGTATACCTATATCCTCGTAAGACCCAACCTAAATTTAAGTCAATATAAATTAAGACCCAATATACTAAAAATAGTTGCAAGTAGTTATGATTTGATTTAGTATAAAAGTGTTTTATTACTTTGGATTAAATTTTATGAATGGTATTTCTTATACATAAACTATTTCATGCAAAAATATATTGAAATAATTTGTCCTTTATTTGGGCAGATTTTAAAACGGGTTTATTAAACCGAAAAATAGGTTTAATATATCGTGTCATAATTTTAGGTCACTGGGTAGTAATTTAACGATTTTTTAATGGGTCGGAAAGTGATTTTTTTGTCATTAAATTAGGTTGTTTGGCCTCACGAGGATATATAATATACACACACACAAAATACACCCAGAATCAGAAACGAAATTTTCCATGGGGAGAAAATTTTCCATAGAAGGCAGACAGACCTACTACCAACTAACATAATATTGTTATAAGGAGTTTTAACAATTTGGATGAAGTTTTGTATTCAGACAATGTTTGATTTTCCAGATAATCAAAAACATCAGAATTAATAGACTAGATAGTTGTGATGATCAACTTTATCATTCGTCATTATCACCATGTGGAGAGTGATGAGAATGTTGTCCCTTTATATTTTCTAATTATTTATAAAATTAAAAATACCGTCTATAAAATCCAACTGAATATCAGCTGTGGCAGGAAACTGGGAGGGAAATCCATCGTGGGCGGAATCACTGGTCGGAGGTGGTAGAGAGATTCTTTGAGATTGTGGTTCCTGAAAAATTTAAGGAATATAGTTAAAAAAATATATTTAATAAACGAAGTATTAAGCAATGACCATAAGCAAAAAAAACTAACATCAAATCCTCTCTCCTCAATTCCATCTTGACCAACAACAGCAGTCAAACCCATAATGGCCAAAACCCTCTCTTCTGGGGCTGTAAGAATATGCCTGCTACTTGGACCACCACCAGTACCACCAGCTTCACGACGCATTAATAAGGATTTCTTTTTTGTTTTTGCTTTCCAATCTGCCCACACCTAAACAATATTTGTGTGTTAATTTTTAGCCATGCACCTGTAACCTGCAGTGTGTTATAAACAAAAATGCCATTTGATAGAGATAATTAACACTTATAGCAGTATATTATTGAGTACCTACTTATATTTTCGAATTTTTGGTTTTCATGACTAAATTAAGAAAAGGGTCTCACTTTTTTCCATTTTTCCATTGACTTTAAAACTCCTCCACCAATGGAGTTAAGTATAGTTACTAACTCCTGCCACAGATGGTCAGCCTTAATTCTACCTTGAGCACCTTGCTGAGGCCTTGCTATGTCACCATGGCTAGAACCAGAGTTAAAGCTATTTTAGAGGAATAAAGGGTCTGTTTCATGACCAAAAGGCTAATTAAAATCGTGTGTATGTATCATAAGTAGGTGGATAGTTCAAGTCAAGTGGCGAATCACGTCATTGTTTATGTTTCAAGTTCTTGAATATGTGAACGATTCAAAAATAAGAAGAATGATTTACGTAATAACTGAATTTACGTACCTTTCCATGAATTCCAATAGAGCTGCAAACTGTTCCGGGCTAGCTCGGGATCTAGATTCCATCCTATAAAAGTTACGAGGTTTAACTCATTAACTTGCGAAACAATTTCAGTTTTCATGTTCTAAGTTGTGTCAAACTTTTAAAACTTGCCTAATTTTGCAATATGATGTTAACATACATCAGTATGAGAGACTTAATACTCACTTTCACGAAATCACGAATATTTCACGTACAAAACAATTCCACACAATTTAAACTTTTAAATTCAACCGCGCACCGCACACAAAGTTCAAACAACTTGTGGCTCTGTCAACGAAATATTGACGTTTAAGAGCGCTAACCATAAACAATTAAAAACATTTAATCTCTCTTCGTTGTAGAATCAGCGATCACGACTGTAATGTCGATATGGCTACGAACTTATCGTTTTCTACAATCGCTTCCGCTAACACGTTGGCGATTATAGAAATAGATTAGATACGGAGCGTTTGTAACTTGGCTAGGCCTGCTGGTGTCGCGGGTGTCCATGGGCGGCGGTAATCGCTTATCATCTGTCGCACGACCATACCATCTGATCTGGTATGGTCGTGCGACAGGTCGTTGAGCTCCCTAAATTATGGTTGAGCTACACGATGACTGATGCATGCGTGCCGTCAGTTGGGACTGGTCTACTCTAAGCTGCTATGGTTCTTTCCTCAAAAGGCCATTTCAGACATTACCCTACATCGTACCACTCACATATAAGTGTTCTTCCATGTCTGGACTTTAAAAGAGACCATGATTCTCTGAGTTTGTTTCGGTGTTTCTTCTCAGAGGTCGTCAGTTAGGAAATGCCGAAGCCATCTAGCTAAAAAAAAAACCCAAACCATTGACATGTAAAAGTATCTCTAAAGATCTACTTGGAGAATAAATAATTTCAATTTCATCAGGCGATCCGTCCGTCCTCTTTTGCCCTCCTATACCATAAAAAAAAAACTATAAAATTGTACGGCTTTGCTCGTACAGTGACTATGACAACCTACCTACAGTACGTACAGCCCTTACCTTCGTACACTTAGTACATCGGTGTGTGTGTATCTTCAAATGGTCCCAGTTTATGTGGATTTGAAGACTGCTCTTCTTGACGAACTTGGCCCCGCATTCATCACAAATGAATCTGTGATAAAAATGATTACAAATCTTATGTTGTTGTACTCTGCTAGGATCGAGGAAGATTGGCCTATACGATACACTAGCATGACATCCTATGATGCGCGAATGCATCGTTGTGGCAAAGTGAAGAAATTGCAAAGATTTTGAACAAACGAACATTTATATTTTTACTAGTGGACCCAGCAGACGTTGTCCTGCCCTGAAAATAACCCAAAACTCGATTGCAGCGCCACCTACCGGGTCCAATTGTGAATCTAAACCATTCCCAGATCCCCTTGAACACACACAAAAAATTTCATCAAAATCGGTCCAGTCGTTTGAGAGAAGTTCAGTCACATACACACTCACAGAAGAATTATATATATAAAGATTTATGTTGCGCTTGGGAAAGTCATGAACGAATGAACCTGGTCTCTTATCGTCTTTTGACTCTTCCCTCAAGCTCAAAAGATTGGGTGTTTCTAAGTTTTCTATTTAAATTCTAGTTGCAGAGATTGTACTATAATGTCTAGGTTGTCAGAGAGAGGTGACATACATATGACAATCTATCATGAGAACATAATATGACAGTCTATCATGAGGACATAATATGACAGTTTAACATGACAACATAATATGACAATACTATGAGGAATACTTTGACGCCTAGCTAGAGGTTCTGGGTTCGATTCCCGAGTCGAGCAAAGTGTTATTGGATTGTTCTATGAAATTCTCAGTAGCTGCTCGGAGTCTGGATTTGTGCTGGGTTAATGGCAATAGGCTCGCTCCCTATTACATGATACTTAAACATACCGGCGAATTGTGGGTTATTACTACGCCTCTGCTTAACTCTCAGGGGAATACAGGCGTGTTAGGAGGAAAATAAATATAATGATCTTATTGCGATTTTTTTTGCATTTTCCATGCTAAGATTATAAAGTTATTTTAGTGAAGGAAAACTTCAATCGCGGACGGGTGGGACTTGTGGTGGCTTAGCGGTCAGAGCGTCTGGTGTATCTAACCAGAAGACGCAGAGTTCAAATCTTGCCCACGATTGAATTTTTCCTTCACTAAAATATAATGAACTTAGAAGGCTTCTTACTTCCCTTACAACATTCCTTTAAATGAGTTCCCATATAAAGTACCCATATTAGCACCCCAGATGTAATCTAAACATATACTGACCTCTTATCAGTTTCAGTGACGTGGTTAGAGTGCGTACTGAGATGATGCGCGAGCGCATGCGTGGTGCGGTAGTGCGTGCGGCACTGCGCACAGAAGGCCCGCGCCGCCGCCCCCGCCGCCGCCGCCCCGCCGTGCGCCGACCGAGCGTGAGATACCAGCCCTGACTTAGCGCGGTATGACTTGTCACATTTGTCGCATTTGTATACGCGTGAAGATTGCTCGTGCACGGTACTGTGGTAGAGACCATAGTAATATACTCTGAGGTCAATATGTCGAGTCCGAGGTGTTTACATATGGTAGATAAATTACAATATACAGGTATGTAGAAATATAATAGGGAATATGCATGTGTTTTTTTAATATGTTTAATCAATAGTTTACATTATTAAAGCTCGCCGCCATATTGGCCGCGTGTACTGTGACGTCAGTTTCCGCAAAAACAGTCAGTGTTTTACCGTTTTTAAAATGTATTGATCCTTTTATCCAGTCTATTATCTATATGTATTTTTAAGGTTACTAACTAATTCGAACATGGGAGAGGACTGAAATCAATTTTATACCTAGTAATTACAAACTTAAATGTTTACGGTGACGTCATGAGAGCGTCACAACGTAGACTTTGTCGTAAGTTTCGTTACGTTTACTTTTAAATAATTAAAATCTTGCTGGAAAAGCGATTATGTAAAAAAAAATATGACATGGACATCATTCTTTAGCAATAAAGATTACAAATAAAAATATTTCACTCAAATTTGAATCTTATGCATATTCCCTATTCCTGGCCAGCTTCGGATTTAGGATTCTGTTGCTCAATGACAGAAACTCTTGTGGTCTGACTGGCTGGCGACCACTCTTACGTCGGAGTCTGTCGTGCTGTACGACCGCGGTGTGTGTTTCGACTGTTGCACGTAAGAGCCAGTTCTCCTCGGTTGCTGCGGCTCTAGCTGTCTGCAGTCCGTAGACTCTTAAGGTTCGGCAACGCATCAGTGTTGCAGGTGTCCATGGGCGACGATGACTACCTACTTATTTATTTATTTATATCAGGCTACAAGGCCCATATCATATAAAATACTATAATACAATACAATATAACTTAAAATAATAAAAATACCATATATATAAATACACAATAAAAAACTTAAACACTAATTCACACGAAGAGTCGGCGTCGTGTGTAGCGCGGTGTCCGGTAGCCGGCCTCGAAATCGCAAAACTACCCCTCTTGGCCAAAATTCCTCTTTCAAGAAGGTCGACAGATGTTCGGTTGGCACTCTCACCACAAAAGAATTAAAATCCACATTGTGACGAGACTGCAACCGTTCGACCCTTAAGGTAAATTTGGTCTTGATACGAATGTACTCTACAATCTCTTCGGCTTTTGTACAGTAATGCAGTCGAGACACGTGGCACACGTTTGCCGACATAATCCACAAATAATCGCAAACACATGCTAGGCGCTTTATGAAACTTATTTTTAACATATTTTTTAAGATGTCGCAGTCCTCAAACGGCATCGGTTTGCAGTCTGCCAACTGCAAACTGTACTGTGCCAACACGCAGTAGGCTAGCATGGTGGACTATATCCTCCTCCTCTTCTTCTGAGAGTAGACCCGTGCCCAGCAGTCACAGTAAACAGGTTTAGGAGTGATGAGATTCCAGTAGATGTTTCTTAAGGGTCCGGCGGAGCTCAAATTGTCAACAAAAACGTAATACCAAAATAAATCGAAATCCAAATAATATTCTATTAAATTATATTATTATTCGGATTTGGATACCATTAATCTAGGTTCCCAGTCTACAGTACTATTTCGTTTACTATTACTTCACTCGAAATAAAAGACCAGAAAACCTCGTTCCAAACTTGGTAAAGTTATCAAAAATTGCATTCGCTTACATTTATTTCCAGTGAAGTATTTTGGACGAAATGGTAGACTAGGAACCTAGACTAACGGTATCGTCATCCGAATAATAACCGAATTTGATTAAATTGTGTTTGAATTACGATTTATTTCGGTATTACGCTTGTAAGAGAAAATCGGTCTGCCGGACTCTTAAGAGGCAAGAAAATAATATATCCGAGGGCCTAGTGCGAATTTTATTTCACCGTCTCGATTTCGTTCCCGTTTTGCGTGCTGATTGGCGATTTCCGTGACCTTCACCTCGCTCCACCAATCAGAGAGCCGAACGCAGTCGATGCGTAAAATCGATTCGGTGAAATGAAACTCACACTAGGCACTCTGACCTGCTTGGTAGACTATAGACTAACCCCTTACATTCTGGGTGAAGACCCGTTCCCAGCAGTGGGACAATATATTTAGGGATCTATGCACATGCTCGAAACAGTTTAGTGTCCTTTTAGAAAGTTAGTTATGCCCCCTAATGTTGATTACATAAGCTAAATACTTACTACATATGAACTTTGAGGCCGTTGCTGTTAACGAAGGTATTTCCGCATATATTACAGCTCTGCTTGTCCTTGTGTTTGTCCAAATGATAGCGGTACACGCGGTTGGACCTGCAAGTATCAACACATGTAAATCGCAAATTAGCTTTTCAATATTTACCTACTAATTTATAGTTTTCCTAAGCGCGACTGCTACGCTAACGGTCTTGGGTTCGATCCCCAGGTCTAGCAAGGTTTTTTATCGGATACATTGCGGTAAGTGTGTATCAGATCTCCACGATCTTATTCCCCCTAGCCCTTTCTACTACCGGACGACCAGAAGCACGAAAGAGCGACATCGATTCATGGTGGACATTCCGAAAACCTGAACGAAACGCTTTAAATCCACTTTTATCAGGCATGAAATGTGGAATGCACTTCCCGAGTGGGTCTTCCCTGATAGACATAATCTGGGTGTCTTTAAATGGGTTTCTTCTAGGCAAGCGCGCCCCATCGTAGATCGCAGTCTCGCTTAACATCAGGCGAACTGACGGTCAAGTGTAAGGCTATCACGAATAAAAAAAAAATTTCATTGTATTATTTTTGTTATTGCAATTGCTTCCTTGATTGATAGTGCTCAACACTGACCTCTACCTAACTCTTCGGGGATGCAGGCGTGATGGTATGTCTTGTTATGAGTGCCAATATTACTCACGCGGTGGTAAAGCCGCACTCCTTACAAGTGTATCCCTGCTGTATGGCGGCGCCGGCGGGAGCATGCTGCTCGTCATAATGCTGGACGGCAGACTGCATGTGATTGTACCTCCTGCCACATATCAGGCACTCCAGTCTGGGGGGGGGGGACAAGTATTTCTGCGTATTTCTTATAGAAAAGAAACTTCGAATTGCGGACTTTATAATCCGAATTATAATTATTTTTTTGTGATTTTTTAGCATTTTCCATACTAAGATTATAAAGTTATTTTAGTGAAGGAAAAATTCAATCGCGGGCAGGATTCGAACCTGCGTCTTCTGGTTAGATACACCAGACGCCCTGACCGCTAAGCCACCGCGAGTTAAGTTTAATTAGTACCTAATTATTATCTTTTTGTAATGCTTTTGTGCATTATCCATGCTAAGATTATAAAGTTATTTTAGTGAAGGAAAAAATACACCGCGAGCAGGGTTCGAACCTGCTAGCGGCAATTTTACTTTAATTTATAATGTGAAAGCAAATTTTGATCTGGCGGTGGCTTAGAGGTGGCTTTCCTTATCCTGCCCGCGGTCGACTTTTTCCTAAAATAACCTAATATTATATTTTATTTATTTATTTATACTTCTATGCACAAAAGTAGTACATAAGGCGTACTTAATGCCATATGGCATTCTCTACCAGTCAACCTTTGGGTTTGGGAGAAAAGATAAAAATAGGTATAAAAAAATAAATATCTGTTTAAAAAGAGATAAACTATAAAATACACAATAATATGAATATATACACAAATACATACATATATATAATTTAACTATATATGCCAAAGATAACATAAATATAGTATAATCAAAAAGGAAACAAAACAGTGACTCAGCGACATAAGATAGTATTCACGAACTTTGCGCTTGAAGGAGAAATTGCTCGGAGCTTTTTTAATGTCAAGTGGAAGACCGTTCCATAGTTTTATAGCAGATTATTATTTATGGTACAGGAATAGAAAATTAAAACAACGAAAAAGGCGACTTCTTACCTTCGGACATGTCTCTTAGTATGTTCATTGTATGACAACTTAGTGCTTAGCACCGACTTGCATATATTACACTGAAATCCATTCTTCCTCTAAAAAAAAGTAAACAATTGAAATTAAATTAGTTGAAAGTAATTGTATAAAAATTTATTTATGTTCTCTTCGATCTGTTAACTTGTAAGATCAAATTAATAAATTAATAAAAATGAATTATAGCTGATAAGTTTAATTGACCGCACGAATCTCTGGCACTGCTAATTGAACTTCAAAAATTCTTTTTGCATTTGATAGCCCAATTCTTGAGGAAGGTTATAGGCAATTTAACATCACGCTTCGCCCCTTGGGAGCCGAGCAAGTGGGCGAAACCGCAGGGCATATAATATAAAGCTAGAAGAAAAATAAAAGTCTTACCTTCCTGTGTCTCTTTTCAATATGATTTATCAATGTTAATTCATGATCAAATCCAGTAATACAATCTTCACATTTATATGGCAGTTTTAAATAATTATCATTCCTTGCCAAACGTTCCCTCTCTTCTTCCAACTCTTTCTCACTTAGAATCACCACTCCAATCTTCCCCTCGTACTTATTCTCCGTTTTAGACTTCTTCTTCTTTTTAAAAGTCGCCAAAGGGACTTCGGTTTCGTAGTCTGAGTAGTTGTGTTCGATTTTAACGTCCGTCTCTAAGTTTTGGAAGTCCAAATCGATCGGTTCCGATTTTATTTCCAAGTCCGTTTCCGGTTTGGGTGTTCCGTCTATTTCTGTGGTAGACTGTTTGAAATTGTAGAGTTTGTTTATTTTTAGGATCGGTACCTGTGAAACAAATTTGATTTAATTATGATTCAAGCCCTTCCACTTGCCTCTATGGGCAAGTGCCCAAGCGCTGCGATTTATGGGGCCCCCTAGTTAGGGATCAAAAGAGGGGGGGGGAGTGGAATTCGAAAAAAATCACAATATACCACAAGGGGGAAGGGGAGCGTAGTGCAGCATCACGTCTTTTTGTTTTTGGTTTAACGCGCGATTATTATTTGCGCGTGAGAGCCAGTTCCCCTCGGTTGCTGCGGCTTTGGCAGCCTGCAGTCCATAGACTCTCAAAGTTCGGCAACGCATCAGCAATTCCTTTGGTGTTTCAGGTGCCCATGGGCGACGATGACTACTTACCGTCTAGACATTAAAAAAAACCATGATTCTCTGAGTTTGTTTCGGCATTTCTTCTCAGAGGTCAACAGTTAGGAAATGCCGGCGCCATCGTGTTATAAAAATTTTAAAAATTGACTTGTAAAAGTATTCATAAAGGATCTATTTACAGAAATAAAATATCACTTATCATATCATATCATTTATCATCAGGTGTCTCGTCTGTTCGTTTGCTGACATAATAAATAAAAAATAAATATAGTCACGGCATTCACCACGATCATGAAAGCTCTTCTTACCTGATCCAGAAGCAAGGCTATGCTCTCTTCTACTTGTTGTTTGAATACCTCTATCTTCTTTAACATATTGTGGCAAATAATACACATGTACTCGTTCTTGAGATTCAGCTATGAAACATTGAAAAAAGTATTTGAAAAGGAAAAAATGTATCTACATAGGTAGTTATAAACACATATGTATAGGCTGATAAACACATTGACATTAGGGCCTTTGCGTTGCGCAGTCGGGTAAAAGCATACATGTACAATACACTACCGCCTCGATATTTCTCGAGTTAGGCAAAGCTTAGGATTTTCCGAGGGTGTTTTGTACAATTTTACGCCTAAACTGCTGAGCTCATTTGAATGAATTATGGTATGGAGAGAGATTGGTTCTTGGAGAAGGATTTACGCTATCTTTTATCTCAATAGGTCCTTTGAGATGCGAGTGAGACCGTGAGCAATAGCTAGTATTTATATTTTTGTAAAATATTTAAAAATACTTAAGTAAGAACCTAGATAGGTATGTGCTTATTAAACAACTGTTAGGTAATGTTAATAAATATATACAAAATATCTATAAAGTGATATCATATTGAAGAACCGGATTTAATACCTAAAAATAATCTCAGTGGACGCCAATTCGGAATATCACTTCTATACATATCACAAGACTATTTAAATTACCTCGAACTATTATAAAATTTGTTGAAATAAATCGAGGAGCGTATAATTTGTACATATTATTAATAACTCACCTTATATTTCACGTTATTTTCCAAAAATGCCGTATGTTTACATCCGTGGATCTTGACCAAAACATCGTTTTGAGATGTACAACAGACGCACACTTTGTTACTTGCAGTAATGTGTTCATCACACGAATACGCTTGCACATTAAAATGCAGAAATGAAGTCATATTTAACTACGAATTACGTTAAATAATTTTGGAAACCAATTTTCGGCAGACATTGCATACCTACATAATTGTTATTTTATTTTTAGTTGCACGTCGTTTCGTTTCACTTTCACATAGGTTTTATTAATTAATTTTGTATGGATCTCTACTCTTTAGCTATTGTTCTGAAGTATGGATATTTCTCAATTTTAGAATTACTACATACCTGTCAATCCTGTCATCAAATTAAGATTAAATTTTAATTTTTAACGACACGATTGGCGTAGCGGTTGAGCGATCGACTTCTGCGCCACGTGTTGTGGGTTCGATCCCCACACGGAGCAAATATTTGTATGATCTACAGGTAGTTGTTCCGGGTTTGGGCGTTTGTGTATGTGAGAATTTGTGTTTGTAAACGCACCCACGATACAGGAGAAAATTCTAGTGAGGGGCAACGTTTTTTTAAAAAATAACAATCTTTGATTTGTTTTAAATTTCAAATATCTTCCTGTTTACATACAAGAAATCTTAGATCTTTTGCGTCTAGTGGAACATCGAAATTAATTCACGTTTAGTTCACGCGCAGATAAATTAATTTAAATTGTGCGCCAAATTTCAAGTAATTAATTAATTTTCTATTACAAGATTTAAATTTAATTATAATTATTAGGTGTGAAACAAGATAATTATAATTTAATTAAGTTAAAATACAACTAACTGACAAACAATATCAAGATAAATATTTTTACTTGTCCAGTAAACAAATAATAAAACGCAATGACATTTATGCCACAATGGCGTCTGTATCGTACGCTTTTGCGCAAAACAAATTTTAAAATTAATTTATTTACAATTTCTGAATAAAACATGTCTTGATAACTGAATATTTATTAAAATGATTAATATGGATCCCGAGGACAACACTTTGTGCTGTGCCTGCCTCAGTACTGGCCGGAAAATGATATTACAAGTTGAATATTGGAAGAAGCAAACGTTTTTGCAAATATTGAGTGAAATACCTGTGAGTTTGTAGTAATTATGAAGACAAAATGTTATTTTCTCGATAGATACTCCAAATTTTATTCGAAAACTATCTTTTCGCTCACAAACCTTGATAACTTCATACAAAAATTTCATAGGAATTATTCATTCTTATTTTATTGGAATACATACATTATTCATTAATACACAAAGTTATTGAGTTCTCTAATGCTGAAAACCTTTTTTTTAATATTATCGACTTCGGTCCACCGTTGACATGCAATGTTTGCACATATTGACACTGATAACGCAATATTGTATCAGTGAAGTATGCAACACCATTAATTCATTTTAAAAGAGTGTCCATGGAGTTTTTTGCCGGATTCTTCTCCATAGGATCAACCTTTTGGAACTGTGCAACTAGAATCATAATGTTTCATAAACACTTGTAAAATCTTCTTATTTGAAATAAAAACATTAAAACTTGAACTATCACTCTTTAGTTGCTAGGAGCCTCTAATATAGATTCTATTGTTATTCAATCCAACTTACTATAACTGCCTCATTTAATAAGGCAGTTAATAGTGGTTATAAGTTACTGGTACGCTAGTGGTTCTGGGTTTTATTCCCAGGACAAATAAGTAAAGTATTATTGTGTTTTTCTAGAAAATTCTCAGTAGCACCTTGGTGTTTGGATTTGTGTGTGATTAATAGTGCAACATACATGGGACAACATGCTGGTAAACTCAAGGTGTACATTTTGTACACCTCTGCCTTTGGGGAACAGGTAATACAGGTGTGTTGGTATGGTAATGTTGCTGACCTGGCAACCCATATGGGGCAAGCATTCCAACAGCACATCCTGGTGACCTTGTTTAAATTTTAATTTTATCTGTGTGTTGTACAGCCTTGTCTCAATAAATGCGATTTTCTTTCTTAATGTTATAATAAACCCGTGTGTATGTATCAGAAGATGTATGAATGTGGAAGAAGCAAAAGAAGTATGCAAAAATCGTAGCAAGTGGGGGTCTATAGTTTCTGCCTACCCCTGTGGGAGAAAGGTGTGAGTGTACATAAATAATCTGAAAAACCACATATGAAATTCCACCTAAAATTTATTGTTGTTTATAATTAAACTTGTTGCAGATGTCACAGGCAGACAGCTCGCCAGTGTGGTTGTGTTGGGAATGTGATGCACAGGTTGATAATTTCACAAAGTTCAAGCAGAGAGTCAAAACCTCATATTGCTTGTTTTATGAACACATTAAGCAGGTAATTTTAGAATAAATTATAATAATTTAATACCGTGTAATAAATTTACCGTGGGATAGCCATGCTTCGGCACTCGACGGCGTGATACCACGGCCTCACAGAAAACACAACCCTTACGTTGTATTTGCCCAATCGCCTTTTTAAAGGCCGCTGGTGTCCATGGGCGGCGGTAATCGCTTACCATCAGGCGATTTGTAGGCCATCTGCTTGTTTCCCCCCTATCCCATAATAAAAAACATATATACATATTTCAAATGCTCTGTCATTAGCAGAGATCGGAATAGGTAGAGCTATTTTTGGTACTTGTGGTATGATGTAATAATATGGGCATGCCCTACGTCCCGGAATTAATTGCTAATAGAAAATTGTAATACGTTAGAAGGAGACGATATATACTTGTCGTTAGGCAAAGAGTGTCACGCATTCCCGCTATTGTTCTCTTTTGTTTCCTGCTGTGTTTTGCATCCTGCAAGGACGGCAACAACGCGCGTGTGCGCATTGAACTTTTGCAACTTCAGACGTAAGTTGTAACGTTGTAAGTTTGGCAACGTCGCGTGTGCAATGGTTTACTTAAAACAAACTATTACATTTTTCTGTTTCCTACATTCATATATTTTTAAAATCCCGGGATTGTAGTCGAAATCCCGGGGTATGTCCATATTAACATGTATGTTTGCGGTCAATGAACCAAAATAGCTCTACCTATTCCGATCACTGGTCATTAGATAGAGTCTCAACAGCAAATTGGACAAATTGGGTTTTTATAAATTCTCAATTTTTTTAATGTAATAGGAGTTCTATTGCACTCAGGAGATCTGTGGTGTTTGTGTGTCATGTTTCTTCATGACAGCAATAAGTGACTTTCCCCCCGTGTGGAGACGCGTTAGAATACTGTTCCTCACTGCCTTTCAGACAGGCATCCCGTAAGAGGCGTGAAAATATCTGACTTGCTCGGTGGTAGGACCTCCTGGGGCTGACTGGCTGGCGACCACCCTTATGTCGGAGTCTGTCGTAAAGTACCTTGGTGTGTGTTTCGACTTTTGCACTTAAGAGCCAGTTCCCCTCGGTTGCTATGGTTCTGGCAGTCTGCAGTCTTAAGGGTCGGCAACGCATGAGCAACACCTCTGGTTTTCAGGTGTCCATGGGCGACAATGACTACTTACCACCAGGTAGCTGGTCAGGTCGTTTGCTGACTTAATCCATAAAAAAAGAGAATTAGATTTCTTTTATTACAAGGGTTATGGTCTTATTAACTCTAAGAACTACTGGTCCAACTTGTAGAGCCTTACAAATATAATCAGTGTACCTAATTAGCCACAAGACTTCTTTATGTGTATCATGATAAAAAATTAACTTTATGTTACAGAATACTAGTCTATCGAAACTACAGGCTAAACCTAGACTAAGCACCCACAAACTGCACAACATACACCTAGAAAACACCGAAAACAACACACAAGAAACAACATTCCAAATAATAACACCAAACAACATTGAACAATTAAAAACACCGAAAATATTTAAAGAGGAAGAATACGACAATACCTTTGCCGACACAAACTCTGAAGATGATGAAAAAATAATCAATTTGAGGTCAAAAAAGCTTTTCAATGGGAAGGTTAAAAAGAAGAAGAAGAAACGGAAGGAGATGGAGTTGTTTAAAGAGATAGAGTTGAGTAGAGAAGAATTGGAGGAAGAGAGAAAGGAGGCTATGTTAAAAGAGGACTATATCAATGCTATGTTTAGGTGCGAGAAGTGTATTTTGTCTTTTCCTAATGCTGAGGATCTGAAGGACCATATTAGCATAAAACATGAATTGGTAAGTTTATCTCTACGTAAAAATTTATTGATGAATGAATGAATTTTTGCTTCACTAAAATGTAATCTTAGCATGGAAAATGCAAAAAAATCACAAAAATATATGTAGTGTCTGTTTATAAGCAGTGATTGGACTGCCAAAGGTCTCGAGTTCGAATCCAAGGCGTGTTCCTCTGCCTTTTCGGTGTCATGTGAATTATTCTAAAATTAAGACTTATATGGTTTTCTCATGGATGCCATCGTCAGAACTGGACGAAATTGAAACAGTCGCATTGAGAACCTTCTCCTTTTTTTTAAAGTCGGTTAAAGATGAATCAAAAGTAGCAATCATTTCCATGCCTAGTACCACCGCAGACCCCTCTGTTATCAGAACGCGTGTCAGTTCAAGTGCGACGTGTGCGAGTGTTCGTTCGGGTCGGAGGTGTCGTACAACTATCACAGGAACAAGCACACGCGGCGGTACGAGTGCGGCGCGTGCGCGGTAAGGTGCGCCAGCAAGAGAGCCGTGTTCAGACATTACGAGATGACGCATTATCACGGGTGAGTTTTTAGATACCTACTAGATATTTTGCGAAATCACTAGTGATTTAAGACTGCCTCATTAGTCTAGTGGTCCCAAGCGCGACTGCTACACTAGAGGTCCTGGGTTCGATCCCCAGGTCGAGCAAAGTGTTATTGGTTTTTTTTATGAAATTCTCAGTAGCAGCTCGGAGTCTGGAGTTGTGCCCGGTGGATGGCTATAGGCTCGCCCCTCATAACATGGGACCTAAACATACCGGCGAACTGTGGGTGTACATTAAGTACGCCTCTGCCTAACCCTTCGGAGAATACAGGCGTGATGGTATGTATGCACTAGTGACTTAGTCAAAACCATGGTAGAAGAAAATGTCTTACGCCAGATATTCTCTTCGCGTAATCCTATAGTCATGACCATAGTGAAGGGAAAAGTATCGATGCCTATAATAAAATTGTAACAAGCCGATGTCTGTACATCCTCAATAATATTATAAACGTGAAAGTTTGTGAGTGATGGATGTTTGTTACTCTTTCACGCCAGAACGGCTGAACGAATCTGGCACAGAGATAGATTATAGTCTGGAATACTTTTTGTCCAGGTCGGATCCAATTCTGAAGTCCACGCAAAGTCGTGGGCAGAAGCTAGTTATAGATATTAAAGGAAAACTAAAATGCGGGTCCCAAAAGCAACAGAAGCCAAAATATCAATTTTTAGAATTTTTGTCTATCTGTCTGTATGTTTGTACGCGCATCACGCAAAAACTACTGCATGGAATTGAATGCAGTTTTCACCGATGTATTGATAGAGGTCTAACTTAAAATCTGGTGCATTGTTCATCTTGTTACGCCGCCTAGAATCGGACTTATAGTATGTTAATCTTTTTGGGACGTGAGTGAAACTGCGGGTAACAGCAGCTAGTTAATTATACATTATCCGAACAAGACGCATGTTTACTTGCTTCTTTATTGCTGAAAAATTGGATTAGTATTATAAAGTTTACTTTCAAATGATGTATAATTGTCCACAGTCCATCGATAGAGATCGATTATCAAAAACTACAACAAGATGGAATCACTACTGACGATGCAGATGGCGCAGACGAAAATGGGTAAAATTATTTATGTTTTTTATTTGTTAAATACAACATAATTTTACTATAATATGGTGAAATAAAAACTGTTGTGATTTTCTCTGGAAAAAGTAAAATATTTTTATAACATAACATACCATCACGCCTGTATTCCCCGAAGGGTTAGGCAGAGGTGTACTTAATGTACACCCACAGTTCGCCGGTATGTTTAGGTCCCATGTTATAGGGGGCGAGCCTATAGCCATTAACCGGGCACAAATCCAGACTCCGAGCTGCTAATGAGAATTTCATAGAAAAACCCAATAACACTTTGCTCGACCTGGGGATCGAACCCAGGACCTCTAGTGTAGCAGTCGCACTTGGGACCACTAGACTAATGAGGCTGTCTAAAATATTTTTATCTTCTTCTTCTATACTTATAATAAATCTGTAGAGAGGTCAATTCTGTACATGAAATATATTTCCAAAATGACTATCAGCGGGTGATTAGTGATCGATACTGACGCCAAAAATGCAATCAGTAAAATTTTTGTCTGTCTGTCTGTCTGTATGTTCGTTATAGTAACAAAAACCACTTGACGGATTTCAACGAAACTTGGTACAATTGTTCTTCATACTCCTGGGCAGGTTATAGTATACTTTTCATCACGTTACGATCAATAGGAGCGGAGCACAATTAAAAAATGTTACAAAAACGGGAAAATTATTTGATTATTTTGTTCTGGGAAGTGACATGGGTCGTTGATAAAGCGGGCGTAGCCGCTGGCGGAAGCTAGTATAACATAAAAATAACATAAGTTTAGTATTAATTAACCCTAGAACTATAACAAACATATATCTTACCCACCTGAAGAGAGAAACAACATTAATAGCTATTATTTCACATTTACAAATACAATAATTTTCTATAATCGTCTTGTCATAGAGACGTGGGCACACCATAGACAAATAGAACGAAATGTGAAGATCTCTTCTATATAATTACGACTAATGTTTAGTTGGTCTAAATTTTTGGAGATTTAAATAGTCACTAGAGGTCTTTGGTAACTTACGAAGAAATCGTAAGCACAGTAGAAACACAGTAAACCGTTAAACAACGCTTACGTTGTGTTTCGCCGAGTGAGTGAGGTTACCGGAGGCCCAATCCCCATTTAAAAGGCGGGCAACGCACTTGTGACTCCTCTGGTGTTGCGGGTGTCCATGGGCGGTAATCGCTTACCATCATGCGATCCGTCTGCTCGTTACCCAAAAAAAAGCAGCTCGGAGTTAGAATTTGTGCCCGGTTAATTCAAAACCGCTCGCCGTCTATAGTAGCTAAACATACCGGCGAACTGTGTAGGTGTTCATTAGTACACCTCTGCCTAACCATTTGGGGAATACAGGCGTGATGGTATGTTATATTCTTTGTTTTTAGTTTAAAGCAGTCATCGGCGACGTTTGCGTGCGAGTTTTGTGAGAAACGCTTTAGATGGAAGGCCTCTCTTAGAAAACACGTCGAGACACACAGAATAGAGACCGGACAGAAACGGAAACCGTACTGTGAGCCGTGCAGGTACTCAAATTGTTATGATATTTAATTTTAATTTTAAGAGCTTTGCTTACTTTTGCTGACAAGGGGGGTGGGGGAGTAAATAATTGTAATAAATCTGCTTACTTAATACTTGAACGGCCCCATTTTACTATCCGGAATCCGGCCGGATGGTAAAAGTTCAAAATTTCGAAACCTTTTCTTTCATTGTTTCCTTGTCTTGATAATCACGAACACAACCGAAAAAAGGCTTAGCTTTTCACAAGTGATGTTTTTCCATATGTGCCTCAATTAATCTGTACCTATAATAAAATTGTAACAGGCCGATGTCTGTACATTATAGATATTAATAAAAACTAATATGGCGGGTCTTTATTAGAGCAACAAAAGCCAGAAATATATTTTATTTTTTATTTTTGTCTGTATGTTTGTATGCACATCACGCAAAAAGTACTGTATGGAATTGAATGCAGTTTTCACCGATGTATTGCTAGAGTTCTAACTTAAAATCTGGTGCATGTTTCATCTTGATACGCCGCCTAGAATCGGACTTATAGTATGTTAATCTTTTCAGGACGTGAGTAAATCTTTCGATTTTTTTCAGACTATCGTTCACAAACACATCGAATCTTCAGAAACATGTGAAAACCAGCTCGAAACATCAGATACAATTAAAACTTAGGTGAGTACTGGTTCATCTACCCATTATACTGTCCCACTGCTGGGCACGGGTCTCCTCTCAGAAAGGGATTAGGCTATAGTCCACCACGCTAGCCTAGTGCGGGTTGGCAGACTTCACCCGCCATTGAGAAAATCTCTCAGGCATGCAGGTTTCCTCACGATTTATTTATTTATTTAACTAGACCGGTCATAAACCAATGACGATGTTTTCCTTCACCGTTTAAGCGCGTGATAATTAACTATTAATACGTCACATGATTGCGATAAAAAAAAAGAAATTAAAAAAATTGCCTCATTAGCGTAGTAGTCCTGACCGCGATTGCTACACTAGATGTCCTAGGATCGATTCCCAGGCAGAGCAAAGTATTATTGGCTTTTTCTGTGAAATTCTCAGTAGCAGCTCGGAGTTTGGATTTGTGCCCGATTAATGGCAATAAGCTCGCCCCTTATTACATGGAGCCTAAACATACCGGCGAACTGTGAGTGTACATTAGTACGCCCCTGCCTAACCCTTTGGAGAATACAGGCGTGATTGTATGTATAGTAAAAAGCTATTGTTTTGATATTACAAACGGATACTTCAATTTTATTTGTTTACTAGTTGTGCTTTTGCCAGCGACTTCGTCCGCGTGGAATAGTTACTTTGTTCCCTAGTTCTTCGCCCGCGGTTTCACCTGCGTTGCCCCGTTCCTAAGGGTTGTAGCGTGATGTTTTATAGCTTGAAACCTTTCTCATGAATCACTCATTTTCCCAACATTTCCCTTCACTGCTCTGCTCCTATTGATCGTAGCGTGATGAAAAGTATATTATAACCTGCCCAGGAGTATGAAGAACAATTGTACAAAGTTTCGTTGAAATCCGTCGAGTGGTTTTTGTTTCTATAACGAACATACAGACAGACAGACAAAAATTTTACTGATTGCATTTTTGGCGTCAGTATCGATCACTAATCACCCGCTGATAGTTATTTTGGAAATAAATTTCATGTACAGAATTGACCTCTCTACAGATTTATTATAAGTATAGATGTATATATTTTTTTTACAGGAAGCTAACAGAATCTCTGCCAGAAGACTCTGGTAGCTTGGAGAAGCATCAACAACGCATAGAACAGATCAAGTGTTCAGTGAACAGCGCTAAGGAGAAGTTCCCGTGTCCACAGTGCGACAAGAAGTTTCAGTGGAGAGGGAATTTGCTGAGACATCTTAATAGTCACGTAGCTAGGTGAGATAAATTAAATATCTATCATCAATATCTAGATTAAATAATTAATTATCACGCGCTAAAACGGTGAAGGGAAACATAGTGAGGAAACCTGCATGCCTGAAAGATTTTTTGCCCTGCAGACTTCACACGCCGTCGAGAGAATCTCTCAGGCATGCAGATTTCCTCACGATGTTTTCCTTCACCGTTTTAGTGCGTGATAATTATTATTTAATACGCACATGACTTCGAAAAGTCAGAGGTGCGTGCCTTGGATTCGAACTCGAGACCTTTGACTAGGCAATCCAACGGATTTTATTATTATTTATTTATTTTTTCTAGCCCATTTCGTTCCACTGCTGAGCAAAGGCCTCCCTTCCCTCCTTCCAAACCTCTATCTGTGGTTTTAGTCACCCAATCTCTATCGTAAGAGTCCAGTTCATCGCGCCACTTCCATCTGGGCCGACCACAATGTCGCTTCGCTCCGTGTGGGATCCAATTAGTGATGACTTTTGCCCACAGTTCGTTTGGCATGCGGCAAACGAACGGTTTTTATTATTTTCGAAAAATATAAGACAATCTCCAATCTCTAATCAAATAAATTTACTTTAATTATGCCCGGAAACCCGGTTCAATTTTCCCGAAAAAAAAAATGATGTCGTAAGGAAGTCTCCACTTTTTGAGTCTGTCTTTGTTCTTTCTCTCTTTCTCTTCTTTCTGTCTCTGTTCTTTGAAGTTTAGGTAAATTAACTCACCTTTTCCCGATCACAATTAATCAGTGAAGTAGCCAATTTTCAGTAGCAGCGGAGTTTGGATTTGTGCCCGGTTAATCGCAATCCCCTATTACATAGGACCTAAACTAGCGAACTGTAGATGTACATTAGTACTGCCTAACTCTTCGCGGAATACAGGCATGATGGTATGTTATGTTAAATTCCAGAGCAAATGGCGAGTTAGTCTGTGAGCCTTGTAACAGGACATTCTCATCCATAGCTACGTATAACCAACATATGAAAATAAGTCGGAAACACGTCAGCGAGAATGATTTCAAGTAAGTAGACAATCATTTTGTTTTACTGGTTAAGTCGGCAAACGAGCTGTCGAGCCACCTGATGGTAAGTAGTCATCGTCGCCCATGGACACCTGCAATACCAGAGGTGGTGCTGCGTTTTAAGCCCAACGGACTGCAGACTGCTAGAGCCGCAGCAACCGAGGGGAACTGGCTCTTTCGTGCAAAAGTCGAATCAGACACTAAGGTATATGACCAGCAGGCTTACTAAGTTATTTAATAGTAAAGGAAAAAATTCAATCGCGGGCAGGATTCGAACCTGCGTCTTCTGGTTTGATATACCAGACGCTCTGACCTCTAAGCCACCGCGAACCCTACCCGCATGATTGAAATTTTGCCTTCACATTCTGAATTAACTAAAACTAAAAGATAGTTAAAAGGTAAGGTGGCATCGTACGACATTGAACTGACTGTAAAGTAAGTCGTGTCGGTTGAGTAGCAAGGTAACTTGCTTTTCATAGATGTCACCAAACGTCACCTTATGACGTAAATTCAGAATGTGAAGACAAAATTTCAATCATGCGGGTAGGGTTCGCTGTGGCTTAGATCTTTAAAACTACGCAAAGGATTTTGATGCGGTTTTTTTAAATAGATAGAGTGATTCAAGAGGAAGGTTTTAAGCGGTTTAGCATTACGCTACGGCTCTTAGGAATGGGGCAACGCGGGTGAAACCGCGGGCGGGTCGCTAGTCTATAATAAAAGTAAAATGTAAAGACAAGAACAATATTGTTTATATTCACGCTTGTTACACGCAGGTATATGTGCAGTGATTGCGGCAAGCGTTTCGCGAACAAGACTCGGTTAAAAGACCACGTCGATTGGGAGCATCTCAAGAATTATGTACATACCTGTCCGGTCTGCCAAAAGGTAAATAACATAACATACCATCACGCCTGTATTCACCGAAAGCTTAGGCAGAGGCGTACTTATGTACACCCACAGTACGTCGGTATCTTTAGATCCCATGTAATAGAGGGCGAGCCTATTGCCATTAACCGGGCACAAATCCCAAACTCCGAGATGCTACTGAGAATTTCCTAGAAAAACCCAATAACACTTTGCGCGACCTGGGGATCGACCCAGGACCTCTAGCGTACCAGTCACGCTTGGGACCACTCGACTAATGAGGCTGTCAAATGTACATTGAAGTATAAATAAATACTTTTTATAACTAATATTTTTTTCTCTACCAACAATTTGTTTGCAGGTGTTTAAAAGTCACACGTCTCTGTATCTCCACAAGCAAGTGGTCCACAAGAAAGATAGCGCGGAACATCTGTGTGACCACTGCGGTAAACCGTTCCCTGTAAGTATTACATAAGTACTAATTGTAGACATTATAACAAAAAAAAAGAAATAGAATTTTGCAAATATAGCAGAGTGAGTGAGATAGCACGACAAACTAGTAACTGTCCCACTGCTGGGCTGGCCTAGTGCGAGTTGACAGACTTCACATGCTCATAATCGCTCCACCGTTGTTTATTGTAAAGCACACACAACACACACACACACACAACACACACACACACACACAACACACACACACACACAACACACACACACACACACACACACACACACACACACAACACACACTACAGAAATACACTAAGCTAATTAATTTTATTCTGTATTCGTTTTCGCTATTGTAGTCACAATATTGTTACTATTGTTTGATAATTACTTAGGGGCCATCCATAAAATACGTTAAACGAACTTCAGGATTACCGCTACCGCGTGTGAATACGCCGCTAGATGCGCTAGTGAAGCGTGAGGTCTCCGTAATGTTTTTTTTTTTTTTTTAAAAACGTTGCCCCACTGTGATGTATGTAGTTACATATACATACGCATGCGCGCGCCTTCGAGCGACGATGGCGCGCGGCGCGATCGCGGTGCGCGGTCGATGCGCAGTCCGCGTCTTTTTGGTTCTTGAGTAATAAACGTGCGTTGAAGCTATTCGGATGTTTTCCTTATTTCCCATAGTACATACCTACTTACCTTAGTAAAACATATCATCTGGCGACGAGGATCAAATCTTTTGTGTTAGTGTGTGCTAATTGTTATTATCAATATGAATTTTATTGGATCTTTGAGCATATTTGACCACAAAAATCAAGAGTGGCAAATCTTTCATGGAAGGCTAACACAATTTATGAAACTCAACAAAGTGCAAGGAGAAAATAAGGCGTCCTTGTTACTGACTCATTTGTCAGACGAAACATATCGTCTGGCAAGGAACCTAGTCCATCCTAGGGAACTGGATACAGTGGAGTTCGAGGAGTTAGTGACAAAGCTCAACGACCATTTCAAGCCCAAAAGGTCGACCTTCGTGGACAGGGCAAAATTTTACGAGGCCGTTATATCTGAAGGCGAAAGTATTGAAGATTGGGCGGCGCGGCTGAGAGGGCTCGCGGTTTATTGCGAATTCGGCACGGAGCTGCTGGATACCTTGCTACGTGATAGGTTCATCTTGGGCCTGAGAGAAGGACGTGAGCGGGATAGGCTTTTTGAGAAGGATTCTTCAAGCTTAACCTTCTCAAAGGCGATAGAAATTGCCCAGCAAGCGGCGTGCGCACGTGGCGCGCGTACCCATGTAAACTCGGAGGGCGGTGTAGGATCGGCGACCGTCAAGGAAGAGCCTATTTACAAGGTTGGACAGGGACGGCGTAATACCTACGCGGCACCTTCTGCTAACCGGGGAGGTACCGACGTCTCACGATGTGCAGTGTGTGGTTTGAAAAATCACGATTCAGTGAAGTGTCGTTTTAAAAACTATAGTTGCCAAATGTGTGGTGAAAAAGGCCATTTGAAAAAAGTGTGTGGCAATAAAGCTAAAAATAGTGGCAAATCAAAATTACATCATTTAGCAAGTGATGAGCATAATTGTGAGGAATGTGACCTTTTCAATTTGAGGTATGTCAATTCTGACCCAATAAAAATATCTGTAGAATTAAATAGGGTTAAGGTGCAAATGGAGTTAGATTCGGGTTCAGGTACCAGCGTAATTTCAGAAAAACTATACCTAGATCATTTTCAAAATTGTGAGTTAGTTAAGACCGACATAAGAATGTGTTTGTATAACGGCCATAAAATCATACCTATAGGTTATTTTAATTGTATAGTATCATACATTAATACATCTCAGAACATAAAAATTTACGTCATTCAAAACGGGGGACCACCTTTATTAGGCCGTGATTTTATGTCAAAATTCAAAATATATTTTTCTTCGACTTATTTGAATAAAATTAATACCGATAACACATGTATTGGAGAGGTGCAACTGTTGCTAAACGAGTTCGCTGACCTGTGGAAGGACGAATTAGGTTGTTTCAATAAGTTTGAAATAAATTTTCAACTTAAAGACGACGCCAAGCCAATTTTTTTTAAGCCGCGTTCCATTCCATTTGCCCTGAAAAATAAAGTGGAGGACGAGCTCGATAGACTTGTGAATTTAGGTATCCTACTCCCGGTAAATTTTTCGGAATACGCCACACCTATAGTTCCTGTGTTAAAATCAAACGGACAAGTAAAAATAGCCGGGGATTTTTCTTGTACGTTAAATAAGGTTTTAAAAATTGATAAATACCCATTACCACGCATAGAAGAGGTATTTGCTAAGATTGGGGGTGGGGAGCAGTATTCTAAACTGGATTTAAGTAATGCTTATAACCAACTTAAATTATGTAATTCATCACAGGATCTTGCTACAATAAATACGCCAAAAGGCTTGTTCAAATATACCCGGCTAGTTTACGGTTTGGCTAATGCGCCAGCAATTTTCCAACGGGTTATGGAAACCTTATTGGCAGGAATCGAAGGGGTAACCTGTTGGTTAGACGATGTTTGTTGTACAGCTCCAACCCGAGAATTACATATGTCTAGGCTTAAAGAAGTTCTAAGACGAATGCAGGATGCCGGGTTGAGATTACAAAAAGATAAATGTGCTTTTTTTCAAGATAGTGTGACGTATTTAGGGTACGTTATAGATAAAAATGGCCTTAGAACATGTCCTAATAAAGTTGAAGCAATTTTAAATGCGCCAAATCCTACAAACGTCCAAGAAATTAAAAGATTCCTAGGAGTTGTTAATTATTATCGTAATTTTGTTCCCAACGCGTCTTCTTTATTGAGCCCTTTACACACTCTATTACGTACGGGGGTATCATGGACTTGGGGTGAAAGTCAACAATATGCGTTTGACCAAGTCAAGAAGGAGCTGGCATCTGATCGGGTGTTAGCACATTTTGACCCGTCAGCGCAACTGGTACTGACTGTGGACGCGGGCCCCTCGGGATTAGGCGCGGTACTCGCTCATGTTGGCGCTAAGGGTGGTGAGAGGCCGATCGCTTTTGCTTCTAGGTCATTATCAGTTAGTGAAAAAGTTTATAGCCAAATTCAGAAGGAAGCTACAGCTATCATATTTGGCGTTAAGCATTTTCATCAGTACCTGTATGGTAGACAAGAACCGTTTATATTAAAAACAGACCATAGACCCCTTCTTTCTATATTTGGAAAGAAAAACGGTGTTTCAGTTACAGCAGCGTTAAGATTACAGCGGTACGCAATTATACTATCGGCATATAACTATACAGTACAATACATACCAGCCAAAGATAATTTAGTAGCCGATTTTTTCTCGAGGGCGCCGTTGCCGAATTCACAACAAACTTTTAAAAACGAGGAAGAGGCAAACAAAAACACTCCTTTTTTATTTCTCGATGCCACTACAAAGCCGATATTATTCGACGACATTAAACAAGCCACTTCGGTCGATAAAGAGTTAGCCACTGTAGTAAATTATATGTACCATGGTTGGCCGCGTAAGGTTACCTGTCAATCAATATTGCCGTATTTTTATTGTAAAACTGATTTAGAAGTAATCAATGGGTGTTTGTTTAGGGGTCATAGAATAGTAATTCCAAAAATTTTTAGGAATAGAATGTTACAAGAATTGCATTCGGCCCATTTTGGGATTATAAAAACAAAAAGTGCAGCCCGCAGTAGAATGTGGTGGCCGGGAATTGATAAAGATATCGAGCGGTGGATCGGCGAGTGTAGTGAATGTTCGCGAGTAAACAGCGCGCCGGCGCGCGCGACCCCTGCCCCGTGGCCACGGCCATCCCAACCATGGCATCGTATACACATAGACTATATGAGCATAGTACAAAATGTGTATCTTGTAGTAGTTGATGCATATAGTAAATGGTTGGAATGCATTCACATGAACAGCGGCACCTCCACTAATGCATTGATTTTGAAATTAAAAAATATATTTTCGACATTTGGAATTCCGAATGTTATTGTATCGGATAATGACACAAAAATTAATTCTGCTGAATTTCACCAGTTTTGTAATAATAATGGTATTAAGCATATAACATCCCCTGTGTACCACCCTGCCAGCAATGGTCAAGCGGAAAACTCCGTTAAAACATGTAAAAAAATGTTAAAATGTATCATGGATAATCAGTGTACACTACAGCATTCACATCGTTCAATTAATGAGAAATTGTTAAGTTTTCTGTTTGAATATCGTAATACGATTCACTGTTCTACAGGAATTACACCAGCTATGTTAATGTTTGGCAGGAATTTACGGTCTAGATTAGATGTTATTTTACCATGTAAAATCGATAACGTGAACAGTGGTGAAGATACAAGTAAATTAAAACCTAGTAGGAATTTTTATGTAGGTGAAGTGGTCTGGTGTAAATGGTTTTCTGGCAGAAAAGCTAAGTGGGAATTAGGTAAGATAATAAAAAAAAGTGGTTTAAGAGTTTTTGAGGTATATTTTGAAAAGTTTGACACTGTATGTAAAAGACATCTTGATCAAATTAAGAAACAAAAAGGGGATTTAAATAATGTTTTAAATAAAAACAGTGGTAGTCAAGAGTCCGATGAGGCTCCTGATTCGGCGGAGCAGCAGCCGATGTTAGGTTCACCTACTCAATCCTCTACTAATTCGTCAACAAGCGCACCACCGATCTTACAGCCAGAAGTGCAAAATGACTCTCTCACAGAGGGTGATGATGTCTTGGGTAATCGTGTGGAGGATGGGAATGGTGTTATTGGTGAGGAAGAGTCGGAACAATGTAATAGGGAAACCGAGTCTGCCGAGCCTGAATGTCTGGTTGATACGGTACAATCTGGTAATATTAATAGTGACACAGAATCTAACAACGAGACGCCCAGACCCGGTCGTTCGGTACGGGACAGAAAGAAAGTTTGCTATAAAAAGTTCTTTTAAGCACCTAATTAATATGTATATGTTTGTATGGGTAATTCTTAAGTTCTCATGTTTACTGTAATTGTTTTAGAGTAACAAGTAATGGTGGAGGAATGTGATGTATGTAGTTACATATACATACGCATGCGCGCGCCTTCGAGCGACGATGGCGCGCGGCGCGATCGCGGTGCGCGGTCGATGCCACTACAAAGCCGATATTATTCGACGACATTAAACAAGCCACTTCGGTCGATAAAGAGTTAGCCACTGTAGTAAATTATATGTACCATGGTTGGCCGCGTAAGGTTACCTGTCAATCAATATTGCCGTATTTTTATTGTAAAACTGATTTAGAAGTAATCAATGGGTGTTTGTTTAGGGGTCATAGAATAGTAATTCCAAAAATTTTTAGGAATAGAATGTTACAAGAATTGCATTCGGCCCATTTTGGGATTATAAAAACAAAAAGTGCAGCCCGCAGTAGAATGTGGTGGCCGGGAATTGATAAAGATATCGAGCGGTGGATCGGCGAGTGTAGTGAATGTTCGCGAGTAAACAGCGCGCCGGCGCGCGCGACCCCTGCCCCGTGGCCACGGCCATCCCAACCATGGCATCGTATACACATAGACTATATGAGCATAGTACAAAATGTGTATCTTGTAGTAGTTGATGCATATAGTAAATGGTTGGAATGCATTCACATGAACAGCGGCACCTCCACTAATGCATTGATTTTGAAATTAAAAAATATATTTTCGACATTTGGAATTCCGAATGTTATTGTATCGGATAATGACACAAAAATTAATTCTGCTGAATTTCACCAGTTTTGTAATAATAATGGTATTAAGCATATAACATCCCCTGTGTACCACCCTGCCAGCAATGGTCAAGCGGAAAACTCCGTTAAAACATGTAAAAAAATGTTAAAATGTATCATGGATAATCAGTGTACACTACAGCATTCACATCGTTCAATTAATGAGAAATTGTTAAGTTTTCTGTTTGAATATCGTAATACGATTCACTGTTCTACAGGAATTACACCAGCTATGTTAATGTTTGGCAGGAATTTACGGTCTAGATTAGATGTTATTTTACCATGTAAAATCGATAACGTGAACAGTGGTGAAGATACAAGTAAATTAAAACCTAGTAGGAATTTTTATGTAGGTGAAGTGGTCTGGTGTAAATGGTTTTCTGGCAGAAAAGCTAAGTGGGAATTAGGTAAGATAATAAAAAAAAGTGGTTTAAGAGTTTTTGAGGTATATTTTGAAAAGTTTGACACTGTATGTAAAAGACATCTTGATCAAATTAAGAAACAAAAAGGGGATTTAAATAATGTTTTAAATAAAAACAGTGGTAGTCAAGAGTCCGATGAGGCTCCTGATTCGGCGGAGCAGCAGCCGATGTTAGGTTCACCTACTCAATCCTCTACTAATTCGTCAACAAGCGCACCACCGATCTTACAGCCAGAAGTGCAAAATGACTCTCTCACAGAGGGTGATGATGTCTTGGGTAATCGTGTGGAGGATGGGAATGGTGTTATTGGTGAGGAAGAGTCGGAACAATGTAATAGGGAAACCGAGTCTGCCGAGCCTGAATGTCTGGTTGATACGGTACAATCTGGTAATATTAATAGTGACACAGAATCTAACAACGAGACGCCCAGACCCGGTCGTTCGGTACGGGACAGAAAGAAAGTTTGCTATAAAAAGTTCTTTTAAGCACCTAATTAATATGTATATGTTTGTATGGGTAATTCTTAAGTTCTCATGTTTACTGTAATTGTTTTAGAGTAACAAGTAATGGTGGAGGAATGTGATGTATGTAGTTACATATACATACGCATGCGCGCGCCTTCGAGCGACGATGGCGCGCGGCGCGATCGCGGTGCGCGGTCGATGCGCAGTCCGCGTCTTTTTGGTTCTTGAGTAATAAACGTGCGTTGAAGCTATTCGGATGTTTTCCTTATTTCCCATAGTACATACCTACTTACCTTAGTAAAACATATCACCCACACTAGGATTTTCTCCTGTATCGTGGGTGCGTTTACAAACACAAATTCTCACATACACAAACGCCCAGACCCGGATCAATTACCTGTAGATCATACAAATATTTGCTCCGTGTGGGGATCGAACCCACAACACGTGGCGCAGAAGCCGATCGCTCAACCGCTACGCCAATCGTGTGTCAAATTACATTGTTGGTGGGTGGACTACGCGGGTTTATTACTAATTAGAGTAATTTACTGAACATTTTGTAATATCTGAGATTAATTATGATAAATATGAGTTACGGGTCAATGAATGTTAGTGTTTTGTGACGGTTTTATCTTTCGGAAATTGATGTCTACCTTTTTTTCCGAACAAAACGAGGTTAGGCAACTCTGTGACACGCTAGATATTTTTACGGTACGGTTTTAAGGTAATAAATACGATTTAATGTATTTATTACTTATAAACTTTAAAAGCTTCAAGACCTTACTCGCTAGTGGCGACATCTGGTGAGCTTAAAAACGGTAGCTTTTTTTATGGGATAGGAGGGCAAACGAGTAGACGGATCACCTGATGGTAAGCGATTACCGCCGCCCATGGACACCCGCAACAACAGAGGAGTCACGAGTGCGTTTCCGACCTTTTAAAAGGGGATTGGGCCTCCGGTAACCTCACTCACTCGGCGAAACACAACGTAAGCGTTGTTTGACGCCGGTTTTCTGTGAGGCCGTGGTGTCACTCCGGTCGAGCCGGCCCATCCGTGCCAAAGCATGACTCTCCCACGTAAGAGCTTTCATATGTATTGTGTTTCCAAGACATTTTTCTTTTCTAGAATCAAGCCAAGCTCCGGTGCCACATGCTGGCGTTGCACAGCGGACAGTCTGCCTACAAGTGCGCCACTTGCGGAGCTCGGTTCAGCTGGCTCTCCTGTCTTTCAAGACACAACAAAAAGCTACACCCGAACGTCAATAAAGCTGACAGATGAAGAAAGATTTTTGAAGGGAAAACTTTTTTAGGACCTTTGACCACTTTTTGGGTGAACAAATATCATGAACTCGCGTCATCGTCACCGAACGCTTTCCATGTGCTTTTCCGTTGTCTCCAGTGTTTTCCGTTTTGTATAAGAATATTTAGTACCTATTACTATTTCCAGATTTTTTCTTCAGTAAGAAAATCCCATCTAGTATTGAATATTTCAAATATGATGTATGTCAAATATATGTATAATCAAATATGCTTGTGAAAGTGTCTAAAGGTCCGTTTACGGAAATAAAAATCATTTCACAGAATAATTATACTTTTTTGAAACTATTTAAGATAATTGTGCAATATTATTATAACTTTTTAAATCATATTTTTTACAATACAGCGATTTTTTTCTGTATCTATATTATATTGTGACAATTAATACAAGGATAGGACAGCCTTTGTGCTGCAATAATTATGTCCATAATGAACTTAGAAGTTTCTTGAAAATTTCTGAATCTTCCAGCGGAGCTCCAGACAATATACTATCAAATTGTGTTCTTATTCGGATTTGGATACCGTTAATCTAGGTTCCTAAGATACTATTTCGTCTACTACTACTTCACTGGAAATAAAAGAGCGGCAAATCGTTTCAAACTTGGTAAAGTTATCAAGAATTGCATTCGCTTACATTTATTTCCAATGAAGTATTTTGGACGAAATGGTAGAGTAGGAATCTAGATTCACCGTATCGGAATCCGAATAACAGAATTTGATTAAATTGTTGATTCAGTAAAATATGAGTTTTTGTCATTATCAACAATTATTTTGTGTAAAAAATCGTAATTAGGTATATACCATAATAATTATATTATTAACTAAAATGTACTCATGTATGTGTGTGTTATTGTATATACTTAGTGATATTTTGATACAAATGAGAGAGTAAAATGAATTGTGTTTCAAATATTTGTTTAATTTCGTTATCATACATTCAAAAGAGTTCAAGATCTTTCAAAAAGATCCTATAACTAGCGACCCGCCTGCGGTTTCACCCGCGTTGCTCTGCACCTACTGGTCGTAGCGTGATGTTATATAGCTTATAATCTTCCTCGATAAATGGACTATCCAACACAAAAATAATTTTTAAATTCCAACCAGTAGTTCCTGAGATTAGCGCGTTCAAACAAACAAACTCTTCAGCGTTATAATATAAGTATAGATAGGCTTTCCTATGAGAAAACACATGTAATACAAAAGTAATTTAATTTAATAATATTAATAAAAAAAAAATGTAATTTAATTAGTCTAGTGGTCCCAGACGCGACTGTTACACTAGAGGTCCTGGGTTCGATCCCCAGGTCGAGCAGTGTTATTGGGTTTTTCTATGAAATTCTCAGTTGCAACTAGGAGTTTAAATTTGTGCCCGGATAATGGCAATAGGCTTGCCCCCTATTACATGGGACCTAAAACAAACTGTGGGATGAAGTTTAAAAACCAGAACCTCTGAAGATTTCGTGGAGCAGCCAGGATCCACTCCGCCGGAATACGTAAGTAGATACTAGGTACGTCAATGTTATCCTAAGATCAACCCAGAAAAAAAATCCTTAAAATATCAGAAGTGATCCATATTACAATAGCTTGTACCGTTATGACGAAAAATCTATTCATTTCTATAAAATGTTACATCTAATAAAAATGCGATAAAAATATACCTACCCAGGCCATAAATTACAGTATTTTTTATGAAAGTTATTCGCTTATACACGGATATGGAATGAAACAAAAAAAGTGTAAATATGAATGGCGTTTATCGTGAAATTGTGACAATTGTAATATTGTTATCGTCAATAGTATTTGGTAAAGTATCTTTTTATTAAAAACTAGATTACCGAAGGCCATTCCCCTTTTAATAGGTCGGCAACGCACTCGTGACTCCCCTGGTGTTGCGGGTGTCCATGGGCGGCGGTAATCGCTTACCATCAGGCGATCCGTCTGCTCGTTTGCCCTCCTATCCAAAAAAATAAATAAAAAAAATAGATGTTGCCCAAAAAGATTAACATACTATAAGTCGGATTCTAGGCGGCGTATCAAGATGAAACACGCACCAAATTCTAAGTAAGACCTTTAGCAACACATCGGTGAAAACTGCATTCAATTCCATGCAGTAGTTTTTGCGTGATGCGCATACAAACATACAGACAGACAAAAATTCAAAAAATTGTTGTTTTGACTTCTGTTGCTCTAATAAAGACCTCTTTATTCGTTTTTCTTTAATATCTTTAATGTATAGATAAGACATCTGCTTGTTAAAATTTTATTATATGTAGGTAGAAGATTTTTATCTAGGTATACCTATAGATAAAAAGCTTTCAATAGTCGCCCGTTCAAAAGTAAAACTTGACGACACTTATACTAAATTAGACTAAACAATTTGTTAAGAAAACCCTGTCCGACCCGTGAAGATATTGTTAGGTATCGAGATCCGGTTCTATTTATTTAACATAAATAACATAACATAATCAACTCATTATACTGTCCCACTGCTGGGCACGGGTCTCCTCTCAGAATGAGAGGGATTAGGTTATAGTCCACCACGCTGGCCTAGTGCGGGTTAGCAGACTTCACACGCCATGGATCTCAGGCATGCAGGTTTCATCACGATGTTTTCCTTCACTCTTTAAGCGCGTGATAACTATTTAATACGCACATGACTTCGAAAAGTCAGAGGTGCGTGCCTTGGGTTCGAACTCGAGACCTTTGACTTGGCAGTCCAACGGTCATACCAATAGGTTATCACTAAACACACAGAAAATAAAACGAGGTAACTAAAATGTAAATACTTACGGTGGCAGCGACACCGTTCCTAGATGCCAAACATAATAAGGCCTAATAGTTATATACTTAACATTAAAAAAAATGGATTTTTAGGGTAATTGTGGCAATTTGGGCACGAAGACCTTGAATTTTAAACTTCATTAATATATTAACATAGGTACTTGTATGAATATTTATTGTTTGTTATTTTATTCGATGATGTGATTGGGATACTTATGTAATGCCCCTTTCGGATCGAACAGGCTATATCGATAATTCCCTGAGTTCGTTGTCTCGGCGTTTCTTCTCAGAGTTAGGCAATACCGGCTTTGAACCTTCGAACCCTGTCACCTTGCGATTCGAGCGATGCCATTTTTTTCTGTGTTCTCTTTTAGAGCCTTGCAACGCCATAGGCGACGAGAGACAGACTAACCATCAGATATCGCCATTTATAAGTTCAAGGAAACAATAATAAATACATACATACATACACTCACGCCTTTCTCCCACAGGGGTAGGCAGAAACTATAGACTGCCACTTGCTACGATTCTTGCATACTTCTTTTGCTTTTTCCATATTCATACATCTTCTCATACATACACGCCGGTTGTGAGTGCTACGCACCTGACCTTTTTGAAGGATTTCGCCAATAAGATCGGTGTATGTCCTTCTAGGGCGACCTCTACCGACACTGCCGCTGACATTCGCCTTATAAATTCCTTTCGTTAATCGTCTTTCATTCATTCTTTCAACATGTCCAAACCATCTCAGCATATTCGTTTCAATACGTGTCACTACATCATCTTTCAGCCCGCAAAATTTTCTTATCACACTGTTCCTCAATGTATCATTCCGAGTTACACCACACACACTTCGCAAGGAACGCATTTCCACTGCAATCTATATCTATCTATCTATCTATACTTATAATAAATCTGTAGAGAGGTCAATTCTGTACATGAAATATATTTCCAAAATAACTATCAGCGGGTGATTAGTGATCGATACTGACGCCAAAAATGCAATTAGTAAAATTTTTGTCTGTCTGTCTGTATGTTCGTTATAGAAACAAAAACCACTCGACGGATTTCAACGAAACTTGGTACAATTGTTCTTCATACTCCTGGGCAGGTTATAGTATACTTTTCATCACGATCAATAGGTACGATCAATAGGAGCAGAGCAGTGAAGGGAAATGTTGGGAAAATGAGTGATTCATGAGAAAGGTTTCAAGCTATAAAACATCACGCTACAACCCTTAGGAACGGGGCAACGCAGGTGAAACCGCGGGCGAAGAACTAGTAATAAATATAAATCAATATTAATTTATTTATTACAATTTTAGCTGGATCCGTCGACCTTTCACCGAGAAGCGTAAACGTGGCTTTGGAAACCTCATTCCTCTTCGAACCAAAGGATATAAACGACAATATATTATTTATAAAGAACATCAAAGTATTTTTGGATAAATTATACAAGGTTTTGGCGCCTCAAGCGAGGCCGGTGCAGACAGGCCAGTTCAGAGCACACCCAGACAGGAAATTTTCATTTGTGGATTTCGTGAAAAATGTTGGAGCAAATGTAATGAATTTCACTGAAACTAAATTCCAGGATGTAGTGCAAGTGCTACATTTGGAGGTGAAAAATATTGCCGATAAGGGGACAGACACCTTCAAGGATTTAATACCGAATAGGCGGTTTAAGGCTTACGTGCAACATTCAGTTAAACATTGGGACAAAACCGATGCAGAAACGTTGAGAGGAAAACTTAGAAGAATGATGGAAGAAGAAAACCCAGTGCTCGTCTCATTCGCTCACAAAATAGACGATTATTTCAACGAAGCTGACGTCAAGAAAATGCACAAACTATTTCGTAAACTGAACAGGTATTTAGAAAACCATATGGACGCATCTAAAGTCGTGAAAGAATTCTTACAAGTTGCCATATTGGATAAATACAAAAGCCTAAACGACACTACAAGAGAAAATTTGATGAAGGACATTGACAGTTTATCAGAATATTTAACTGCAAATAAAAAATTTAAGTTCAAAATTCAGGGTAAGAATAATCCCATAGTTGTGAAGAGAAAGGAACCACCAGTTTTAGAGCTAGTGATCGGTAATAAAGCCAAGACTAACGAGTCAAATGAAGGTAAGGGAGACAAGGATGCCTTCAATGGACTAAAGAATAGTATCAGAAAACATTTGAAAGTAACCGGCGTCAAGGCGAACGAAGATGAGAAGAAAAATAAAGGTATTACGAATGAGATTATAGTCGATAATGTTGAATTGATTGTACAGCCTCTTAAAAAACCATGACTTTGCTACTGAGTTTTATTTTTGAGGTTTAGCGGCGAAGACTACGAGTGCACACGCGGCCCTAATAATACTGGTTAACAAAATTTACCATTTTTTAAGGTTCCGTACCTCAAAAGGGAAAACGGAACCCTTATAGGATCACTTTGTTGTCCGTCCGTCTGTCTGTCAAGACCCTTGTATCTCGGGAACGCGTGGAGGTACCTATAAGTTGAAATTTAAACCATCATATACTTCTTCTTCTTATATACTCAGGTCTAATAATAGGGACTAATACGAGTATATGATGATATATTTCGACACTTTTTTTTATGTGATAGGAGGGCAAACGAGCAGATGGATCGCCTGATGGTCGGCGATTACCGCTGCCCATGGACACCCGCAACACCATATGAGTCACAAGTGCGTTGCCGTCCGTTTAAAAGGGGATTGGGCCTCCGGTAACCTCACTCACTCGGCGAAACACAACGTAAGCGTTGTTTAACGCCGGTTTTCTGTGAGGCCGTGGTATCACTCCGGTCGAGCCGGCCCATTCGTGCCGAAGCACGGCTCTCCCACGTAATTTTTGATGTGGTTTTTTGATGACAGCAAATTTTCGAGTCTTTTCTAACTGAAGCAGCCTGTAGTACTTGTATTCTCCTTTCAAATCCATTCTAGTTTGCTTCGCTACGAGCTTTTTTATATTATACATAGATACCTAATCTTTTGTAAATGAACAGTTTACACTTTGCATATGTCGTGGGCTGATCGTTTAATGGGGCAGATCACGATGTGCCGGAGTTTCGTCACATGACCGATGAAAGAAATATAAATATCGGTTAGGTTAGAACTGTGACCACACAATCGTAATCATCATAATCAACCCACTATACTGTCACACTGCTGGGCACGGGGCTCCTCTCAGAATGAGAGGGATTAGGCTATAGTCCACCACGCTGGCCTAGTGCGGGTTGGCAGACTTCACACGCCATCGAGAAAATCTCTCAGGCATGCAGGTTTGTCAGGACCACACAATGCCAGAACCGAATTGTACCATTATACATACTCACACAGAAGAAATTAGGTTAGGCATATCATTAAATAATCTGTCATATCACGAATGCACATCGTGATCTGCCCAAGCAAATCTCGATCGGCCCATGACATACAAAACCTACCATGCGGTCACTTTGCTAATTTAACATTAGCGTCGTTTAGTTTGATTATTTATAACATACCATCACGCCTGAATTCCCCGAAGGGTTAGGCAGAGGCGTACTTAATGTACACCCACAGTTCGCCGGTATGTTTAGGTCCCATGTTATAGGGGGCGAGCCTATAGCCATTCACCGGGCATAAATCCAGATTCCGAGCTGCTACTGAGTATTTCATAGAAAAACTCAATAACACCTTGCTCGACCTGGGGATCGAACCCAGGACCTCTAGTGTAGCAGTCGCGCTTGGGACCACTAGACCAATGAGGCAGTTTGATTATTTATACTAATATTATAAAGCTGAAGAGTTTGTTTGTTTGACCGCGCTAATCTCAGGAACTATTGGTTGGAATTGAAAAAATCTTTTTGTTATTTTAGTGAAACAAAAATTCATAAGGCATGTGGCTTAGAGGTCAAAGCGTCTGGTGTATCTAACTAGAAGACGCAGTTTCGAATCCTGCCCGCGATTGAATTTTTCCTTCACTAAAATAACTTTATAATCTTAGCATGGAAAATGCAAAAAAAATACAAAAAGATAATTCTTTTTGTGTTGGATAGTCCATTTATCGAGGAAGGTTGTAGGCTATATAACATCACGCTACGACCAATAGGAGAGGAGCAGCGCTGGTGAAACTGCAGTCGGGTCGCTAGTGTTTAATAAAGGTACTTCAAGAAATTAAAAACAATATAATTTTAACTAATTTATTTTATTGCACAATATATACACCGTCACATTTAAGTCGTTTTAATGCCGAAAGGACGGTATTATACTCATCACTAGGAATAACTTTTACTATGGAACCAACCCTGAAATCACAAAACAAACAGCTGTTCCATACACTCTGACGAGTTCAGAGTACACAAAATGTATGAGAACAGCTGTTTTTTTTTGTGATTTCAGGGTTGGTTCTATAGTAAAAGTTATTCCTAGTGATGAGTATAATACCGTCCTTTCGGCATTAAAACGACTTAAATGTGACGGTGTATAAGTATTTGCATTGTAACAAACACAAACACTTATCTATTGATGGATGCAATCCTTTTTATTGTATAAATAAAGTTATTCTACATAATATTATAATATTAATCTCATTAAAGTCTTGAAATACAGCTTGATGCGTAATCAATGACTGTTTCTAGCAATCAAAAATTGTTGGATACATTTTTCTCAGACTTTAATAGCCAGATTTAATAATATCTTGAATGTATTTGATAAAAGTCTTACCTGATAGTAACCACAAAAAGATTTTACAGGGTGAACATAATGTTATATAACAAATGTTATAGTAAACGCATGAATGCATACTTTTCCGTACGCTGTCTCTCATATACGATGGACAGTAAAATTGGGTGCTTCACTAGTTTCTTTTATAAGAAAAATGTAATAAATACAATTCGTATTCTGAAAAAATAATTTAAATCGGCTAATATAGTTCCAGGATACAAGCATTTCAAGTTTTTGATGGGGATTGAGATAAGATGTTTTGTCCCTTTCCCGCAAAACGGGTGTTAATATAGGATTAGTATGGCGCAGTGAGTTGTGACGTCACAACAGGCTAGTTCACTGGTTTTTGATTTATTTAAAATAATGATCCTATTGAAAAATTATATTAAAAATCATTCTTACACCGAAAAAATAATTTAAATGGAGTTATAAAGTTGTCAACACAATGTCAAAACAGAAAAAGCATGCCCTCGGCCCCAATCTCCGAATTTCCTATAGAAATCTGTCGCCCAGTCGTGACCGTGGCGTGCTGGGCACATTTTGATTTGTCGTCTATACATGACTGTGACGGTCAAAAGGTTAAAGTTTTTGGTGGGGATTGAGTGGGGATGCTCTGTCCCTTTCCCGCAAAATGAGTGTCAGCATCGAATTTGTATTGACGCTTGCACGGTGTGACGTCATAAACCAGTATAGTACATTGTTTAGCATAAAATTAAAATGCTTATAACTTCCTTATTTTTGAACCGATTTTTATATTATTTTTGTTGATGGATATTATGGTCAATATTTTCATGGCGCCATAATTAATAATAACCAGTCATATAATTGTTAGGAACCGGGAGAAGCAGTTATGCCCTGAACTGTAGCTCTAAATGACAAATCCTTTCTCAGTGTTAAAATGTAACATGGTCATAGGCCTATAAGGGTCTATGGCTTGAGTATGCTCTAAAATAGGAACTTCTGCCGGTTTTTCGTCTTTTCTTTTACACATAGGATACCGCTTAGATTTTATGTTGAGATGTACCTGGAAATAATAAAATCATTCATGAAAATGTAATGAGGAATTGAAAACACAACAGGGGGCTTGAATTTGTGTCCCTCGTCATGGATGAGGACTTTTGGCCGCAGGACGTGGTGTTCCGTCGCTTCCGCGGACAAGTGCCACAGGACAGCACAAAGACATAAGTGCTACTAACATAGTCTTAAGCCCTATAGACTAACACTATTTTGTATATATTTTATACTAGCTTCTGCCCGCGACATTGTCTGCGTGGACTTCAGAATTGGATCCGACTGGATAAAAATTAGCCTATGTTTTAGTCCAGACTATAATCTATCTGTGTACCAAATTTCATCCAGATTCGCTCAGCCGTTCTGGCGTGAAAGAGTAACAAACATCCATACATCCATACTCACAAACTTTCACGTTTATAATATTAGTGTTAGCTTGTAAGGGTATTGATATCTATGGGCCATAGAAGCCTGAAAATAAATGATAAATAAAAAATAAAAAAATTGCAATTTGATGAATCTCAAAATCAATTCAACTAATACTTGTTTATATCTTTTTGTGATTTTTTGCATTTTCCATGCTAAGATTATTAAGTTATTTTTTAGTAAAGGAAAAAATTCAACGTCACCTTAAGACGTAAATTCAGAATGTGAAGGCAAAATTTCAATCATGCGGGTAGGGTTCGCGGTGGCTTAGAGGTCAGAGCGTCTGGTATATCAAACCAGAAGACGCAGGTTCGAATCCTGCCCGCGATTGAATTTTTTCCTTTACTAAAAAATAACTTAATAATCTTAGCATGGAAAATGCAAAAAAAAATCACAAAAAGATAATACTTGTTTACCTGTCGATTATGCTTGTACAAGTTGGACTGCTGTGAGAAAGTGGTGGGGCAGTACTCGCAGATGAACGGCCGCTCACCCGTGTGCGTGCGAATATGGGACTCGAGCTGAACCTTCGTCTGGAATCGTTATAACAATGTTATACATATTGTGGGAAATATCAGACACACATTAGCACTGAAATAAAACTACTTTTTACGGATTTTATCGCGTTGTATTGATATTATTTGATTCCCGACGTTTCGGATCCTTTACAGCATCCATGGTCACGGGTAGACTAAGTTGTTGGACGTCATAATGTTACAATTACTAACAGCTACCTTACATTTTTAGCAGCTTTTAAAAGCTACTTTACACATTAGCACTATTACTAATGTTTTTAATGAAAACGCGGGATGACTGAAGGCCAAATCATTTATCCAAGACTACTAGGCACTTTTTGAACGTAATTTTTAGAGTACTTCAAAGGGAAAAAGCTGAACCCTTATATGATCACTTTGTTATCCGTTCGTCCGTCCGTCTAAAATGATAAAATGATATTTATTTCTGTAAATAGATCATTTATGGATACTTTTACGAGTCAATTCTTTACATATTTTTTTTAAACTAGATGGCGCCGTCATTTCCTAACTGACGACCTCTGAGAAGAAACACCGAAACAAACTCAGAGAATCATGGTCTCTTTTAAAGTCCAGACAGTAGCAGTAGTATTACAACTATGAATAATATTATGTGTGTTACGATGTAGGGTAATATCTGAACAGGCCTTTTAAAGAAAGAGCCTTAGCAGAAGCAGAAGAGTCTGTCTGTCAAGACCTTTTATCTCGGGAACGCGTAGAGGTATCTACTTGAAATTGAAACCATATACTCAGGTCTACAGTCCCTTGAAGTTGTGAAAAACTTCTAAGTTAACGTAAAAAAAGATATGGCTGTCTATGCCGCAAAAACATATATTTCGACACTCTCAAGGGAATCAAAATTTATAGGGTATTTTCCGTTGACCTAGAACTATGAAATTTGGTAAGTAATACCGTCTTGTACTACAAACGGAAAAGGACATGCTGCGCCGACCCCAAATAAATTGGGACAAGGGAAGAAGACTTCAAGTATAGGGAAAAATCTGAGAACTATACATTTAGCTTTTTTTTTTTATTCGTGATAGGCTTACGCTTGACCGCTAGTTTGCCTGATGTTAAGCGATACTGCGATCTACGATGGAGCGCGCTTGCCTAGAAGAAACCGATTCACTCGTGATTTAAAGCTATTTTAGTGAAGGAAAAATTCAATTGCGGACAGGATTCGAACTAGCGTCTCCTGGTTGGATACACCAGGCGCTCTGACCTCTAAGCCACCGCGGTGTATCCAACCTAGAGGTCAGAGCGTCTGGTGTATCCAACCAGGAGACGCAGCTTCAAATCCCGCCCGCGATTGAATTTTTCCTTTACTAAAATAACTTTATAATCTTAGCATGGAAAATGCAAAAATATCACAAAAAAAAATTACTATACATTTGTAATTAAATCATAAAAATCTACAAATTTGTACGGAACCGTCGGTGGGCGACTCGCACTTGTCCGGTTTTTATTACATTATAGACAGCCCCAAAATGAGTGATGTTTTAAACTGAGAAGAAAAAGCGTTGCAACAAACTCCCCAGTAACACATGCTCAGTGATATCGAGCCATAACGTGCAGTGATAGCTTAGTGATACGACCGTTGCACTGCCAAATCAAAGGTCTCGAGTTCAATCCAAGGCATGTACCTTTAATCGTAATTATGTGCGTATTAATAGTTAATTATCAACGGCGAAGGAAAACATCGTGAGAAACCTGCATGCCTGACAGATTTTCTCGGCGTCGTGTGAAGTCTACCAACCCGCATTAGGCTAGCGTGGTGGACTATAGCCTAACCTCTCTTACTCTGAGAGGAGACCCGTGCCCAGCATTGGGACAATGTAATGGGTTGATTATGTATATGTGTACTGATTTTTGTCCCTACTTATGCCGCCGGTTCAAATTGCAGTATTTTGGCTCCCCTATGTACCCCTATCACGTCTTACCAATAATGCGTCGAGATTCCAGTAACCCTAAGTAACCCCATATTAAAACAAAAACAATAGTGGGAATCCCGTAAGAGGCGTGAAAATATCCGATTTGCTCGGTGGTAGGACCTCTTGGTTAACTGGCTGGCGAAAACGTCGGAGTCTGTCGTAAAGCACCGCGGTGTGTGTTTCGACTTTTGCACGTAAGAGCCAATTCCCCTCGGTTGCTGCGGCTCTGGCTGTCTGCAGTCCGTAGAAGCATTAGCAACTCCTCTGGTGTTGCAGGTGTCCATGGGCGACGATGACTATTTACCACCAGGTGGCTCGTCAGCTCGTTTGCCGACTTAATCCATAAAAATGTAACATTGAGTGATACTCACTGGGAATCCCTTCCCGCAGTGGTGGCACATCTTATTGTTGGGCCGGCCCTTGTGCACGTTGCGAATGTGTTGATCTAGACCCACGCGGTTCTTGGACGGCTGCAACAAGCATAATTACGCTTTTTTGAATAGTATAGTTGACTGGTGTTGGATTTATTAAGAACTAACGACCAGCCCCGGCTTCGCACGATTGGAATTCTCGACTTTCACAAAGTTAATGACCCCTCAGACCACTTATTACAAAATGACACACTTCTCTGCCCCCCCCCCCCTTGTCTGGACTTCTATATGTTAAATATACATACCATCCGCCTGTATTCTCGAAGAGTTATGCAGAGGCGTACTATTGTACAGTAGCAACCAAAAGTAGGCAATCTGACAACGCAATAGTTTTTTTTTATAGGATAGGAGGGCAAACGAGCAGACGGATCGCCTGAAGCGATTACCGCTGCCCATGGACACCCGCAACACCAGAGGAGTCACAAGTGAATAGTTGGGCTGGCAGCATAGGAGACATGCTGCTATGCATGACAGAGGCGGTAACAAAACACCACCGGTCCCCCACACTGCCAACACAACGCTTCCTCGTGGAGCTCTGACATGTTCACACATCCTGATATCGCAATATTGTACCAGTGAAGATTGTAACACCATATATTTTAAAAGAGTATCCATGGAGTTTCATGCCGGATTATTCTCCATAGGATCAACCTGTTGGAACCGTTCAACTAGAATCATAAAGTTTCATAAATGCTTATAAAAGCTTATTTAAAACTAGCTTTTGCCAGCGACTTCGTCCGCGTGGAATAGTTACTTTGTTCCCTAGTTCTTCGCCCGCGGTTTCACCTGCGTTGCCCCGTTCCTAAGGGTTGTAGCGTGATGTTTTATAGCTTGAAACCTTTCTCATGAATCACTCATTTTCCCAACATTTCCCTTCACTGCTCTGCTCCTATTGATCGTAGCGTGATGAAAAGTATACTATAACCTGCCCAGGAGTATGAAAAACAATTGTACCAAGTTTCGTTGAAATCCGTCGAGTTGTTTTTGTTTCTATAACGAACATACAGACAGACACAAAAATTTTACTGATTGCATTTTTGGCGTCAGTATCGATCACTAATCACCCGCTGATAGTTATTTTGGAAATATATTTCATGTACAGAATTGACCTCTCTACAGATTTATTATAAGTATAGATAAAAACATTTGACCTTGAACTTGAACTGTTACCTTAAGACAGATGTGACATTGGTACGTCCTGTGAAGATGTTTCTCCTCTATGTGGTCCCGTAACTTCGTCTTGTCAGCGAAGCGCTTCTTACAGTGGTCGCAAATAAACCTGTAACAGAATACATTTCATACCATCACGCCTGTATTCCCCGTAGGGGTAGACAGAGGCGTTCTAATGTACACCCGCAGCTCGCCGGTATGTTTAGGTTCCATGTTATACCCCGGGGGAACAATATAACACTGTGTTAAAAAATCAGAAAGGGGCATACATGTATCCCAATCACATCACCAAAATTATATACATAATCAACCCATTATACTGTCCCACTGCTGGGCACGGGTCTCCCCTCAGAATGAGAGGGTTTAGATTAAGGTACAGTAGCCTTAGCACGAACAACTTGCGAAAAAGTATTCGTATCGTCATGGAGACCAATTTGTATGAGATTTGGACCAGCGCCTCTATCGTGACGATACGAATACTTTTTCGCAAGTTGTTCGTGCTAAGCCAGCGTGGTGGACTATAGCCTAATCCATCTCATTGTGAGAGGGATACCCGTACTGTTGTGATAATGTACTCACTTGAGCTGGTCTTGTGTGACGTGTTTCAGGCTATTCTTCATATGTCGCTGATACGAGCAAATAGACGAGAACGACACGTCACACATGGAACAATACGCCGCCGCTGTTGACGACTTACCCTGATAACAAAACATCACGCCTCTATTACCCGAAGGGTTAGACAGAGGTGTACTACAGTACACTCATATATTATTTTATTTATATTAAATCTAAATTAACATCATTAACTAATGGATAAATGTTAGGATTCTATAAAAAAATTCTAAATCATAATGGTTTATAATGTTATCGAAATAATAGATTCTATCTTTTTGTGATTTTTTTGCATTTTCCATGCTAAGATTATTAATTTATTTTTTAGTAAAGGAAATTCGGATTCGAACGGGTAGGGTTCGCGGTGGCTTAGAGGTCAGAGCGTCTGGTATATCAAACCAGAAGACGCAGGTTCGAATCCTGCCCGCGATTGAATTTTTTCCTTTACTAAAAAATAAATTAATAGATTCTATTTTGTATTTTCCAAAAATAGGCAATAAGTAGACGCTAGCTTCTTGTTATTTTTTAATAACATACCATCACGCCTGTATTCCCCGAAGGATAAGGCAGAGGCGTACTAATGTTTCAAAGTTCGCGGGTATGTTTAGGTCCCATGTAATAGGGGGCGAGCTCATTGCCATTAACCGGGCATAAATTCAGACTCCGCGCTGCTACTGAGAATTTCACAGAAGGAACTCATTAGTCTAGTGATCCCAAGCGCGACTGCTACACTAGAGGTCCTGGGTTCGATCCCGAGGTCGAGCAAAGTTTTATTGAGTTTTTCTATGAAATTCTCAGTAGCAGCTCGGAGTCTGGATTTGTGCCCGGTTAATGGCTATAGGCTCGCCCCCTATAACATGGGACCTAAACATACCAGGCGAACTGTGGGTGTACATTAAGTACGCCTCTGCCTAACCCTTCGGGGAATACAGGCGTGATGGTATGTTATGTTATGTTATTTAATATTTTATAGAATATTAACATGGTTGATAATTTTAAGCAATATTCTAGAATGTTATTTAGACTTGTAGCTCTTTTTCTGCATGCCGTAAGGTAGAATGTATCTGGACCATTTTTTTTACTTTATACCATCTTATGTTTGTACCTACATTCAAGGCAAAATTAGTGATTCCTGATTTCATGTAATACGAAGCGAGCCTATGGTGATTATAAAGTTATTTTAGTGAAAGAAAAATTCGACTGCGGGCAGGATTCGAACCATTTTCTTCTGGTCGTCTTCATAATGGTGAAGTTATGTGGGGCTCGCACCCACAAAAAACCCACCTTTGGTAGAGGGGCCACGAGAACTTCTACGCATTACTTTCGCGACCCTTCTACCGATAGCCCTACAGGTAGCCCAACCGATAGCCCAACTTAAGAAGGGGTTCTTAAGTTAAATGGTGACAGACGCCGTGGTATGCGGGTGGTATAATCCCCGGTCAACCACCCGCAGCAGAATGTTACCTTTATTTTTTTTTTGGTTTCGTGTGGAAAATCCTGCTGGACTTCCGCCGCCTGGGGAGGCGACGGGGCGTGTCGGACTCCACCCAGAGTGGGTGACCTACCGACTAAAAACCACACGGTGTTCCATCCAGCACCTGCTGCGTCAGAGACTACGGGAAACAGATAATTCGTCCGCGGCCCCCGACTGGTGCTGGCCCGTCGCGACGGGCCCCAAATATACATATATAGGGGGGGAGTGAGGCGTTGGACTCCCCCCCATTGCGGGTCGGGTCAGTGCTGGCACTCTCCCTCTCCCGCTCCGCAGTTTCCGCGTCCCAAGACGCCGCGCTGCCGACCATTGAGCGAACGACGGCCGGCAGCGACAGGTCGTCTCCCACCGCAACTGCGAGGACACGGCGCGGCTCCTCCCAAGCGGCACACTCCACTAGCGTGTGCAGCGCCGTGTCCTCCCGAACAGAATGTTACCTACCTTAACTTCATGTTTCTCTAGATGTCTCTTGAGGCTGGTCTTCCACCGGAACACTTTATCACACACTGTGCAGGGAAACGCATTGTGATATTCATGAACGGACCTGCCAAAAATATATTACAGTATTTTATTGCGTTGAGAATAGTGGTTATAATATGCGAATATGCTTTTTTAAGAGAGGTGAGGAGGAGAGGAGATTGTGGAGTCGAATAACTCCAGTCACAGCTGCCCGACTGGGGAAGTACCTCCACCTTGCAGAAAATCGTAGCCAAATAACATAGCTCCGTGCTATGTTGTGTTCCTAACGGTGAGCAAGGTCGCCAGAGCTCCGCGAGGAAGCGTTATGTTGGCAGATAGGATAAGCATCACGCTATTGTCTCCTATGCTGCTAGCCCAACTATTCCTCCGTAACTTACAGGGTCGGCAACGCGCGAGTGATACCCCTGGTGTTGCAAGCGTCGATAGGCTACAGTAATATGCTTGTTTGTCACCTTAGTGGTATAAAAAAAAAAACCGAAACTTCAGCCAAAAAACCAATTCGGTATTACAAACAATAAAAAACTCAACAGTACAAAAAATAAAATGAAGTTATTTTAGTGAAGGAGAAATTCGACTGTAGGTAGGATTCGATTTTTTTTAAGCTGGTTAAGAACACAAAAACATTAAAAGTTTTTTTTTAATAAAATGTTAACTATTTAAATAGTTATGTAAATAAAACTCACAGTCTATGGTTCATGAGGCCCGCTCGATGTCTGAATGTTTTGTCACACTCTGTGCACTGCACTCTAGCCTTGTGCGTGTCTTTGTGATAGCGATGTGTGTCTATGGAACTGTCAACAAAGCCATAATAACCAGTGATCGGAAAAGGTGAGCTAATTTACTTAAACTGATGAACAGAAACGAAAAGTGGAGGCTGCCTTACGACATTTTTATTGCGACTGAAACATAAGATTCAAATTTGAGTAAAAACTTTTGATTTGTAATCAGGCCCAATGCAAGGTAAATTTAAAAAATCAAAACGGAACTTAAGACAAAGTCTACGTTGTGACGCTCTCATGACGTCACCGTAAACATTTAGGTTTGTAATTACTAGGTATGAAATTGATTTCAGTCCTCTCCCATGTTCGAATTAGTTAGTAAACTTAATTTAAGTTAATTGATTGGATAAAACGATCAATAAATATGAAAAACGATAAAACAGTGACTGTTTTTGCAGAAACTGACGTCACAGTACACGCGGCCAATATGGCGTCGTTTAAATCTCCCGTATCTGATTGCAGTTTTGAATATTTATTTTTATGATTAAATATTAATATTTTTGTCAAAATATTTTTTACGGTGCTTTAATAATGTAAACTATTGATTTCAAATATTCCCTATTCTGGGAAACAAAAACCGAAATTCTGTTACCTTGGTTTTTATGTATTTTTTTTCGGAGATTATTTTTTTCTTGTAAAGTGTAAACGACAATATAAATAGAACCGGATCTCGGTACCTAACAAAACCTTCACGGATCGGACAGGGTTTTCTGAACATATAGTATATACTTACTTAGATATTTTCCCACATAGATTGCACTTGTATTCCTTGAGTGATATCTCGTGCGTGGAGTAGTAATGTTGCTGCATCACCTTCATGTCCAGGGTTCGCTTCTTACATATACTGCACTCGTACCTGACAAACAAACCAAAATAATAATTTAATTTGACCAAAAAAGGCCACTTGATTTGCGTTGGATTAAAAAAACAAACTTATGGATATGAATAAATAGAATATTCTTTATTGTACACCATATTATTGTTACATCGTTTTAAAAATTGTATTAGTTTTGAATAGGTAAAATGGCGGTCTTATCGCTATCAATTACTCCAAAATCCAGCTTTTTTTTATTTTCCCCGTGTGGGGATGGTTTAGAATACAGTTCCTCACTGCCATTGGGATAGGCATCTCGTAAGAGCCGAGAAAATATTCAACTTGCTAGGTCCGCGACCTAGCGACCACCCTCACGTCGGAGTCTGTCGTAAAGCATCTTGGTGTGTGTTTGCACGTAAGAGCCAGTTCCCCCTCGGTTGCTGCGGCTCTGGCAGTCTGCAGTCCGTAGGGGCTCTTAAAGCACGGCAACGCATCAGTTACTCCTCTAGTGTTACAGGTGTCCATAGGCGGCGATGAATACTACTACCAAATCAATAAAAAAAATGTTATGGAACTATCACGGGCCTTATTATGTTTGACACCCAAGGACGGTGTCGCTGCCACAGTATTGCCATATCAATTTCCTCGTATTATAATTATTTTTTCGGGGATTTTTTTTCTTGTAAATTGAAAATGATTGTATAAATAGAACCGGATCTCGATACCTAACAATACCTTCACGGGTATTCAAATTTTTTTGTATAAGTCTTAAGTCTTAAACGATAAATCTATTTGTGATAATTAAAATACATAAATTAACTAATTAATTTACAATAAAACCTATTGAAACTCTCCGTCTCTCCTACTTTACTTAATTTTACTATGCTGTGCCCGACAGGATCCATAATTGATCCCTAGATATAAGTTTACCACCTGTATATACATTATGGAACGCAATAAATTTGATTTGATTTGATTTGAATTTTTTGTGTGGAGATTGAGAGGGGGTGTTCTGTGCCTTTCCCGCAAAACGAGTGTTAGTGTAGAATTTGTATGGCGTAGTGAGTTGTGACGTCATTCACAATGATGAAGGAATACATACCGCCTCATATGCCGTTTATAATGCGCAGTAAAAGACTCCACAGATGAAATTATAGTTTCACAAATAGGACAGATGTACTCGCCTAGCTCCTGAAATATACATTATTATAATAAATTCAGGAACAGTGCAGACTGGAAGTTGATGTATGGACACATATTGAAAAGAATATGTTGAGATGGTTTGGACATGTTAAAAGAATGAATGAAACACGATTACCGAAAGGAACTGGGCGGCTCGACCGGAGTGATACTACGGCCTCACCGGAAAGAAAACCGGCGTTAAACAACGCTTACGTTGTGTTTCGCCGAGTGAGTGAGATTACCGGAGGCCCAATTCCCTTTTAAAAGGTCGGCAACGCGCTCGTGACTCCTCTGGTGTTGCGGGTGTCTATGGGCGGCGGTAATCGCTTACCATCAGGCGATCCGTTTGCTCGTTTGCCCTCCTATCACATAAAAAAAGGAACTTATAGGCGAATGTGAGCGGCAGCGTCGGTAGAGGTCGCCCTAGAAGGACATACGGCGATCTTATTGGCGAAGTCTTTCAAAAAGGTCAGGTGCGTAGCACTCGCAACCGGCGTGTATGTATGAGAAGATGTATGAATGTGGAAGAAGCAAAAGAAGTATGCAAGAATCGTAGCATCGCGCATAGCATAGATCCTTGATAATTTATGAATTGCTGTAACTCACCGGAGAGTGTTTAGACGTAACATGAGCTAAGTATGACTTGTTATAGTTGAATCCAATGAGGCAGCTCTCACATTTATACTCAGACTTGACGTACACATCTCTCGTTGATTCTCTCTTTCTCTCCAGTAACATCTCTTCATAACTCAGTTCTATCGTGAGGATTTTCTGATCTTGTTCCTTACTTGGTTTTGACTGCAAAGAAAGATATTATGATTTTCAACCAACTTCAAAAAAGAAGGAGGTTCTCAATTCGACGAAATCTTTTTTTATTTATTTATGTTCTGGAATGAGTATGAACTGGAAATTTTTTTTTTGTTTGTTTCTTCTCTTTTGTTGTATACTTCCCAGGTGGTCCGACATTTTCTTTTTAATTTATTTATACCTATAGAAGACGATTACAAACATTTCACTCAATAATAATATAACTGCCTCATTAGTGTAGTGGTCCCAAGCGCGACTGCTAAGCTAGAGGTCCTGGGTTCGATTCCCAGGTCGAGCAGTGTTATTGGGGTTTTTCTGTGAAATTCTCAGTAGCAGCTCGGAGTCTGGATTTGTGCCCGGTTAATGGCAATAGGCTCGCCCCATATTACATGGGACCTAAACATACCGGCGAACTGTGGGTGTACATTAAGTACACCTCTGCCTAACCCTTCGGGGAATACAGGCGTGATGATATGTTATGTTATGTATAATTTTTTTTTAAGAAAACTTAACACCTATTATTAACCACTGTAATCGATTCAGTAGTCGATTCTGAACAAACGACTTTCAGGTCTTGTGCTTATACTGTTACAGGTTGTATAATTACCTTCTTCTCCACTTTCCCACTCTTGGCAAGCTTCCTGCCATTTTTAATCTTTCTCTTACTACTGCCCTTTCTCTTCTTGTCTGTGTTTATAGAGCTCATTATGTTTTTCAGTTCTGATTCTAAATGCTTTGTGTTTTCTGAGCTATCTGAGAGTGGACAGTCATCATCAAAGTTGTTTGTATCTTCTCCTGAAATAAGAATATTTTTCATAATTATGATAATGAAAAACTCAGACAATATATCTATATTTTTTTAAATCATCTGACTGACGTATACAGGGTGTCCCGAAACTCAACGTCAAGCGAGTAACGGGCGTTATGCTAGGTAATACCAGTTCTGGTGAAGATAAAGAAAAACTTTTTTTAACCATGACTCAATCAAACTTATTTTTTTTACCAAAATAATAATACTCAATAATGGTTTTGTGACTGTAACAATAGCATGGTTAATTAGGATTACGTTACAATAAAAAACACTGCAAAATTGGGAAATTTTTGAATACAGAACCAAGGATGTAGTCTAGGGTGTCAATTTTGAACATTTTCAAAAATATACCTATTACCACATAGCCAAGCGACATGGATTTTTTTTCTTATTTTTGCCAGAACTGGTATAATCTCGCATATCGCCCGGTACTCGCTTGACGATGAGTTTCGGGACAAATATTTAATTAGGTACACCAACAACATAACATATTTTACAATCGAAGTCGTTTGTATCTTCATCTGAGATAAGAATATTTTTCTCATTTGATAATGAAAAACTCAGACAGTATTCAGTATTCTTTCTTTTCTGTATATATTATATAATTAAACTTTTAGTTAACAATTGCGTGATTCTGGCAACCGGCGCGTGTGTATGATAAGATATATTAATGTGTGTTGAAGCCATCTATTGAGAAATATTAGTATCATATTTTGACACCGATGACTTTTATATATTTTATTGTATTTTTTTACAACCAGATGGCAGGGTACATTTTACGTCACATCGTGAATCGCAATGTTAAGTTCCTCCACCCGTAGTATATGGTTCGACATGCAATATGTAAATTACCTATCCTATCCTACCTTTTTTTTTGGGCGTTTGGAAATCCTCATGGACTTCCGCCGCCCGGGGAAGGCGACAGGGCGTGTCGGACTCCACCCAGAAGGGGTGACCTACCGACTAAAACCACACGGGTGTTTCGCCTCACCACTTTTTGCTGGGGTTACGGGAGCGAGAAACATTCCTCCGCGACCCCAGCAGTGGCAGACCGCCTTTGCAGTCTTCAGCGCAATTGAGGGGACTGTTGTGATCCCCCACCTGCCAATCCACTTGAGTGGGGCGCGGCAACACCTACCGCGCCGCCATCTCGGGCCTTGTGTTGGGCCGTTTTACAGTGATTGGAACAGGGCGTTATCTGCCCTGTTTCTGCGCCCTGTTCGGCATCCTATCCTACCTAATCTAACCTAATGTAATCTAAGAACACTTATGGATAACCTAGTAAACCAGGCTTGTAGTGTCCATCCAAGTCGTTTTAAGAAATCCTGGTTTTTTATTGAAGAAGTCAATCTCCAGTATTAATCTCAACTATGGAGGTTAAACAATGTGGATGCAGCAAAAGAAGTATGCAAGTGGCGGTCTATAGTTTCTGCCTACCCCTGTGTTTAAAAGCCTGGAGTGTATCACTACATAGTATAAAACATCGCTGTCGCTGTCTGTCCGTCCCTATGTATGCTTAGATCTTTAAAACTACGCAACGGATTTTGAAGCGGTTTTTTTTAATAGATAGAGTGATTCAAGAGGAAGGTTTTAAGCTATTTAACATTACGCTACGACTCTTAGGAATGGGGCAACGCCGGTGAAACCGCGGGAGGGTCGCTAGTAAGGCATATAAGCATGGATCACTTTCAGGGAGGTGAATCTGCATCTACACATTATAAGATTAACGAATATAAAATAACTAACTGCCTCGTCAGATTAGTGGTCCCAAGCGCGACTGCTTCGCTAGAGGTCTTGGGTTCGATTCCCAGGTCGAGCAGTGTTATTGGGTTTTTCTGTAAAATTCTCAGTAGCAGCTCTAACAACAGGCTCGCCCCCTATTACATGGGACGTAACCAACCGGTGAACTGTGGGTGTACATTAGTACGCTGTCTAGTTCTGCCTAACCCTTCGGAGAATACAGGCGTGATGGTATGTTATGTTATATGTTAATATAAAATACTAGCTTTTCGCCCGCGGTTACACCCGCGGTCCGCCGTTCCTAAGGGCCGTAGCGAGTTTAATAGTTGGAATTAATTTTTCATGAATCACTGTGTATTGGTGAAACCGCAGTAGTTTTTAAGTTTATCACGAACAGACGGACAGATAGACGCGGCTTTGTTTTATAAAATGTAAGGATAGGATTGTACATGTACATTATGTAGATAAATCAGCAACCTACACCCCTTCAGTTTTTATTCATACAATATCATAAGTAAAAAAATGTTATTTTAGTGAAGGAAACATTCAATCGCGGGCAGGATTCGAACCTGCGTCTCCTGGTTAGATACACCAGACGCTCTGACCGCTAAGCCACCGCGAGTCCCACCCGCTTGATCGAAATTTGCCTTCACATTCTGAATTTACGTCATAAGGTGACTTTGGCGACATCTATCGAAAAAAATGTTTTTTGTGGGTATATAATCCTGCCCACAGTCGAATTATTCCTCCACTAAAATAACTTTATAATCTTAGAATGGAAAATGCAAAAAAAAAAAAACCAAAAAAATAAAAGTTTTTCTATCTTTTTGTGATTTTTCTATGTATTTTCTTTCCTAACAGGGGAAGTGCAAGTGGACTGCACCCTGCACCCTGCTGCCGGCGCCCTTGGGTATAAGTATTTATGATGAAGTATTTATGATTTTTTTCTATGTAAGTAACCTGTAAATATGTACTGTTCTAAATAAATGCTTTTAAGCCTATAAGCCTGGGCCTTTCTGGAATTTTGTCCATCGTGAAAGTCCATCTCTAGGGCCAGAGGTTTAGCTCAGTAGGTATACCTTTATTACAATTCCATTCTTGTTTGAGTTCACTCTTCACACACACTATTGGTACTTCGTAAAAGCTTTCACACTCATTATTTGGTGATATGCTGATCTGGTCAGCGTGGTGGACTTTTAACCGCGGTGGTCGGCTCACATCTGATATAAGACACTCATGAAGATTCTGTAAACAAAAATCATAAAATAATAAACATTTTGATTTCTTAGAGAACCATAGAAAACATATAGGATACTTTTTAGGAGACTGCTTTTATTGGACACAAGTGCAACTGCTACGTTAGAGGTCCTGGGTTTGCTTCCCAGGTTGAACAAAAGTGTTATTAAAGGTTTTTCTATGAATTTCTCAGTGGGTGTACATTAGTACACCTCTGCCAGGCATGGCGGGCCCGAGCATTCCTGGCGCCCTAGGCAAAAGACTGAAATGGCGCCCTTTTAAGAGAATTCGTAAAAAAAACTGTAAAGACATCTCCCTTTTTTGTGGTCTATTTATGATATGTGAAAGAGTAAAACTCAATAAGTCAGGTTAGGTAAGTTTGTTTCATTCATTAAAACCATTTACATAATAATCAAATGACATCAAAAACCTGACACAAGTTTGTCTTGATGTAAACAAAAATAATGGTTCAGAATAGAGAACTTATACTTCCTTTTTTTTTATTATCCGTTGCCCAATGCAGAAAATATGTAATTCTATGTTTTGCTGTCTTAACAAACTCTCTTTCGCGTTTATACTATTAGTTAGGGAGTAGCAATTCCGTTGGATTTGTAACTCTATACTCTTTAATGTATGTGTAAGCTACACAACAAATGACACGACACACAAAAATTAATAGAATTTCAAAAAACTAAACCACCTTTAAGTGTCGGTGGAGCTTGAATTGCCCACAAAAATGTAATACCAAAATAAATCATAATCCAAACACAATTTTATCAAATTGTGTCATTATTCAGATTTGGATTCCTACTGTACCAATTCATCTACTACTACTTCACTTCCAAAAATCATGAAAGTCATGTGACATAACCACCGCTATTAAATAAAATCCACTTCAACACTCCCCTAAAAAGAACTAGAAATACCCCATTGCTCTCAATTCCCCATGCATCAAATAATTACATTAAATATTCGCCATTCTATCGGTTACCAACACTTTACAACAACAAATTCGCTTCTATAGATTTATTTAATACTTCTCGCAACACTTTCAAAACAAATATATTAAGATTATTATTATTACTACTAATTACAAAATTTCCCACATATACTCAACCCATAAATACCAATCTTGAATACAGTCACACACATACACTCAGGTAGGTATAGTTAATTTGAACAGATAGACAAAAACTGTAAAGTCCATATCTCTGTCATTATTGATTAATTGTAAACTTCGTTATTGGCATATTGATAAGTTTATTTTACTGTTTCATAAGAACTGTAAGCTGTTCCTGTGCAAATAAATAAATAAATAATATATGGATGGCCACTTACTTCAAAAGTATATGTTTGTAGGATCCTGTAGGAGTCCTGCACTTGTTGTCTGAAGGACAAAGACTTATCCAGCAAGGCTTTGCACTCCCAACATATAAGTAAGCTGCTTGATGTTACCGTCATTAGCTGAAACAAAAATAACCATATTATTGAGGTGTTACAATTAAACTGCCAAATATTCTGCTGTTGAGTAATAATGTGCTAATATTGTTTCAGTTTGAAGGGTAATGAAGCCAGTGATATTACTGGGCATATGTGGGTCGGAGAGTTGCCTTAGGGTGAGAGTTCCATCCTTATATTATAAATGTGTTAGCTTTTACACCTCAACCGCTGAAGAAATATTGATAAAATTTGGCTAGGAGATAGACCGCACTCTGAGGTAGGACATAGGCTACCGTTTGTATTAAAAAAATATTGTAAATAGTCCCTTTGGTATGCAAATGAAACCGTGGTTATGTAGCAAACGAAATTTAGTCCCTGCACTTAAAAAGGTACAAGTATTTAGTTTCGTTTCCATAAACATTTACGTACAGGAATTTCATTTATCACGTTCAAATAATATTTTAGCGATTTTTCATCTTCGATTTTATAAAGTGTTCTTCCAACGCACAGACACGCATTGCATAGTAATTTACAGGCTATACTTTCTTCTTTAATGTCCATTGTTCACACAACATCAATATGCAATTAATTAACGATTTTCGAAGTTTTTTGTCACGCAACTTTCACTTTAAATAAATCAGAGTAATCAAAGAAAAATACGCTGGTTTCCTTCCTAACAAAAATGTATAGATCTCAGTTCTATGTATATATGCTCCTAATATTACTCAGTATTTTTATTTCTTGTAAACTAGCTAAGTTTACAAGAAATAGCACGATTTCAAGAAAATATTTTTTTTAACACAACAAAACAAATCAGCGTCATTTTTAAACAACAAGACTTGTAGTGTTGAGACTTAGTCTTTAACTAAATGACCATCGATAATTCGATATCGATTTTACCGGTTTTACTATTAAGGTGTTATCACACGATGCGGAAAACCTATATATCGAAACCTCAATACGAATACAAGATGAAATTTTTGATATCCTAGTTTAAAAAAAAGTAAGCTTAAAAAAGCTTGGCGGCAAATTTTGGACGTTGAGTAAACTTTTAAACATTTAGTTTTGAACTGAAACGGACTGAAAAACATAACAACAACAGCGAGATAAAAAGGTAAAACGTATTTAAATTAGCCATGTTAACGGTAGGCAGTGCCAAAATCATGGTAATATTTTTTTATTTGTAGATGAGTCGTCCCAATTTGCGGCAAAAGGCGCGAGTATGTTATTATGAACCTGAAGAGCCAAACTTCGACGAATATATGTGTAAGTAAATACTTAAAAGGTCTGTAGAGAACTACTTTTATCGAGTTTAATATTTACTAAACTAGCTTTTTGCCCGCGACTTCGTCCGCGTGGAATAGTTACTTTGTTCCATATGAACTTTCATCCCCTATTTTATGCCCTTGGGGGTAGAATTTATCAAAATCCTTTCTTAGCTTTTGGGCTGTGCGTTGATAGATCACTATGTCAGTCAGTCAGTCGGTCACCTTTTTTTGAGTTTTATATTTATTTAGATAACATCAATAACTCAATAATAATTTATTTATTAACAGATTGCGAAGAGTGTTCTGACTTTGTATATGAGTACTGCGCCATACACGGACCGTTGCTAGTAATACCTGATGAAAAGGTAATGAACAAATGTGCTTAACTCTCTGATTTGGATATTTATGTACTGTCTACTATGGGCCAGATATAACCACTTTAGGGAACGTACACATACTACGTGATCCGTTCAGGGAGGGGGGCCGGCGGTCTTCAAAAAACCATTCTTGGTTACAGGGGTCGGGTCCGGGAATCAATATCATCTAGGGAAGTCTCGCGCTTTTTCGAGCTATATTTAAATTACGGCGCACAACGTCCAGCGCTTTCTACTCAGAACCATAAATGTATAACTATACTAGCTTCTGCCCGCCACGTTGTCTGCGTGGACTTCAGGATTGGGTCCGACCTGGATAAAAAGTAGCCTATAATCTATCTGTGTGCCAAATTTCATCCAGATACGTTCAGCCGTTCTAGCGTGAAAGAGTAACAAACATCCATACTCACAAACTTTCACGTTTATAATATTAATAAGGATGAGTAAATGTATGAGCTAAATTAATATTTTTAAACTCTCTGTATGCATAAAAATATTTAAAACCATATTTATAAATTACTAGCGGCCTGGTACGTGCTTCGCTACGTATAAAATGAAATAATAAAAAAAAATTGGAACATCAAATTCATCATTTGTTACGAAAAATGTGATAAATGAAGAACCGCTCGACCGATTTTGTGCAAACTTCACATAAACCATCTACTAAATAGTCCGAACAAAGCCTAAACATTCGGTTTGGATAGGTGAGCCCGTTCTTGAGTTATAAAATTACAACGATAAGTGGCATTGATTTTTATAAATATTGACTACGTGAAAACTTGAGGATGAGGAGGGGTCTTGGCATATATTACGGGTGGTCACCGTGGGGGGAGAGGTAAAAGCGTGGTATGGGTATTCCCTTAGTCCTAATTAATGCTGTCACAGTATGACCAACACGTATGGCGGCAAGCGAGCGAGTTCTAACCGCTGACGTTATAATTAAACAACTGACGATATAATCACATACACAGACAATTAAGTACCTACATTGACGCCAAAGATACCGATGGAGGCAATATATGTATACATAATGATAGGCCCAAATCAAAAGTCTGACAACCAGTCTATCCTTACGATTTCGGTGTTGCCCAGATATTGTGAGGTCTGGTGGAAGTCCATATCCAAGGAAGTCCATTCAGTCCAAGTCCATATAGGAAGTCCATATTTTACACTAACTGACGTTAGTGTAAAATATGGATATCCAAAGGAATAGACTGGAAGCCGACCCAAACAGGACTTTAACGGGGAAATTTCTAGGAGGATAATGCATCTTAGGCCACTCCTTCAGAGAGACTAAATTCGGTTGGATCGGAACTCTGGGACCAGGGGTTGCTGGGGAGTGGGGAGTTTGTTGCGCCGTTTCTTCTTCCCAGCAAAAACAGAAGGGAGGACATTTTGGGGGCTGTCTATAATTTTTTTTATAAGACATTTCCAAGGCAGGCAATGTATGTAGGTCTCGTCCCGTACTTGCCTTCCTATGACTTCTTCTTATAGTCACACACGGCCATGGAAAAAGTGGTACCTAGTAGTCCATCTTGAGTAGGTATAAATTATTTCGTGATAATTGCTCCAACTAAGCAAGCCCCACTATATTTTGTTTAGGTTCCATCAAAAACCACCTACCCACCTTACGTCCCTCGCGCCGCTCTGACCATCCCTCAAGTATTCTTACACATTGCACCCTCTATTATACCAGATAAGATATATTTAGGGTTTTAAAATTCAAGCCTAAATATATCCAATCATATTAGGCATTCATTCATGCTTAAGTGTAAAAATAGGGACTTGTAGACTTAGGGGAAAGGTACTTATTTCCATGTAAGGTTTTAAAAAGCAAACATGGTATAGTCCAGTGTTACTCAAAGTAGTTCATCTCGACTCCAGAGTTCGACGAACGTGTAGTAGGGAAAGAAATAGGGGTCCATGAAATGTCAAATGTGTATGTTTTTTGCTATAAACTAAAATTAGATAAACAGGGGTCTACCCAAAGCCGCAAAACATGCCGAGTGGTCGAAAACATAAAAGAGTTTGGGGACATCAGGTATACGGCCGCGGCAGTTTCTGTATCCTATCTGTCAGTAGATTTGCTTACTAGAGATAGGATTTTGTTTGTCAGTAGCTATAAGGACCGTCAAAATTCTCTAGTAAGCAAATCTACCGACAGATTTATTACAGAAACTGGCCGATAGCCGATCATTCAAATCGGCTACTTGATCTACACTGTATGAATTTTTTGTTGGGACAATACAAAACCCAAAATCCCAAATATTTGGTCTGAATAGTCTAAAACGAGTTCCGAATATCCTGATAATCATAAAACCAGCACACCTTAGATGCCGCCATAAAATTTTCGAAAGTGTGGCAAGTCTTGACAGACTTCGAAAACCCACACAAGACCAGTGTAGTGGTCTTTCTCCTTCTTCAAGGAGGCCCATCCCTTGGTGTGATGTAGGAGACCAATAATAGGCTAAATTATTTATTGCAATCAGATCCCATAATGGGCTGACTAATGTAGTTGACTATTATCAGGCCCATTTTATAATGGGGCTTGGGAGACGTCCCTACATTCATGAGGTAATTAATGTAATATACTTTAACAGGTCCGTCCCATAGTGGGACTTTAAAGAATAATAGTCAGAATTATTGCATTATTATACTTACTATTATCGCTCTGTCCCCTATTGTTATATTTTTACCAGGTGCAGGGCTAGGTGTATTTAGTACACTAACTCTTCCGCGTGGCGTTCGCTTCGGTCCGTACTGCGGAAAACGCACACAAGATGCTGACTCCATGTATTGCTGGCAGGTAATCATTTTGTATAGTGACGGCAACAATTTCTTTATTCTGATAACTTCTATAATTTATCTGCCTTAAAGATTCCCCACGTTGCAGCCAGAGTGTACATTATTAGTTCCTAGTGCCGTAACTAGGGTAGTGCCAGCGATGCCCAGGCACAGGGCACAAACCCTGGTGATGCACGTTGCTATACGTAGGTATATAGATAAAACCTCATAATGGGCAATGGGCTTATACTTAAAGGGCTAGTTAGGTACGGCACTGATGGAAACCAAGGTGGTGGTTTATTCAGACATAGCTCTTAAAAGATATTGTATATAATACATAAACATAAAATAAGTAACATTGTTATCGATACTTGAGGCGGGAATAATTAAGACTGCTGTAACGTTTTACCTAGATATATGATCGCAATAACAAGCGATCTCACGTGTTGGATGCGGTGGATGGAGACCACTCTAATTGGATGCGCTACGTCAACTGCGCTCGACACTGGAAAGAACAGAACTTGCTCGCATACCAGTATCAAGGACAACTTTATTACCGGTATATTGTCTTCATTTCTTTCTTGAGGAAATACTTATGGTTTTCTTGAGGAGGTACTTATGATTCTAAGAAGTAGATTCTGGTCTGATATGGATTCCATATCAGACCAGAATCTACTTCTTAGACGCCTTATTTAGGAATAAAAACATTGACGTATAGCCTGGATCTTCATAAAATTCTTGAGGGAGTGTGGGAGTGTTATCTCTAGGACAGAAAATGGAATGATCAATTTTAATTTGAGACGGCTTTCCAGTAGGATGGCAGCGCTATTCCGGTCTTGTTCTAATCCAATTTAACCTAGTAAGCCTTACTTAATTAAACCTTAATGGTAGGACCTCATGATTTCCCTGTCTACTGCCTAGCTAAAACGGCTCTGATGTAATATTTCAGGACCATAAAAATAGTTCCTCGCTTCACTGAGCTGATGGTGTTCTATGGCAGCGAGTATGCGAATGCACTACAAATCAACCTGAGCAAGTACAATTCGCCGCTCGAATCCCCGCGGACATTGGGTAAATATCCTTAATAATCGTCGTCATCATATCGGTCAAAAGAGGTTCATTGCTAAACAATAGCCTCCCTCGAAGACTTCTACAAGGACCCAAAAATCCCAAGCATCTAACGACCCCCTGCTACCTTTATCAGGTTTTCTGTCCAACTCATTGGAGGTCGTCCTACACTGCTTTTTTCGGTGCACGGTCTCCAGCCGCGGAAATATAATGCTGTGTTATTGTTAGTAAACATTATTCTGTCATTATTTCCTTGTGTTGGATTTAACACGGGGAAAAAGAATTCCTACATTTTGAAGACTCTATCCTTCTAGTATCCATTACAAGATTAATACGTGCTATATTATCAGATGCTAATAAGTAAAATAAGACATGTCTTTAATATTCCTCTGTAAAAAAAATTTAATATTCGAGTGTCAACCATAGTCATCATCATTTAAAAGAAAAACCTGCGATGTTATACAGCAATCTTTATTTTTATAGGTACAGCTAAAGTTTTTGAAAGTAAGAACAAGGAAGATACTGCTGTCGATATGTCTGCAACACCTTTTCGCAATATTCATAAAAGAAAAGATGAAATTGAGGAACACATGAGTATTGACGAGTTTGAAATTATTGATGAAAATTTCGATGGGAATCAAAATAATGTTAATTCTATTGATAGCCAAAGGATTTTAAACGATAATATCGCCAATGATTCTAAAAACAATTCGTTTATACAAGTAGAATTTTCTGGAGATATCATAAACATTAATTTTAATAATACTAATAACTATAAAGAAAACAGTTATAAATGTCATATTTGTGAGAAGACTTTCACCAAATCTAAAAATTTCAAACGGCATATTCCGACGCACGATCATAAATATATTTGTGAATTGTGTAATTATAAAAGTAATTCGAAAAACCATTTCAATACACATGTTGAAAACCATACCAAAATTTTTGAATTTAACTGTGATTTGTGTTTCTACAAAACTAACAATAAACGCTATTTTAATTGCCACAGCCGACGCCACCAAAAAATGATTAAAAAATCAGCGATAAAACCGCCAAATATGAACAAATATAGTAATGTATCCAAGAATCCTACAAGACAGTGTGAGATTTGTAGTTTCAATACTTTGTCTCAAAGACGCTTTTCAATACATAAGTCTCAGCATAGAGGTAATATTTATAAATGTGATCAATGTGATTACAGTAATCACGCCAAATATAATTTAAAGAGACATATTATTAAGCACCACTATAAAAAGTTAGTTAACATAAATCAGTATCAGCCATAAGGCTGATCGTTCACCTGAGCCCGCCAAATTCAAATGTCAATTGACTTTTCGCAGCTTGTCAAGCTCTGTTAAGTTTACAAATACCACTTGAATTTGAATTTAGCGGGCCGCATTTCATTACTCGGCGCGGCGCTAGTTTTTAACCCCTGACACATATATACGACGGGGTGTTATAAGTTTGACGTGTCTGTGTGTATCTGTCAGTGGCATTGTAGCTCCCGAACAGAAGAACCGATTTTGATTTTGTTTTGAAAGGTGAATTAATCGGGAGTGTTCTTAGCTGTTTGATAAAAATCAGTCCACGATGTCCGCCGCCACAAAATGGCGGTGTCGGGGGGATTTTTAAAATTTTTAATTTAATGTAGGTAGAAGAGTAGCGGTTGCCCCATTGATATCTAAATGGTTTACTCCGACATAGTAAAATGCGGCCTTTAATTGATTTTAAATTGATTTAAATTATAAATGACCTAGCTTGCTTGAACATTTTAAGTTGTCTGTCCTTCAAAACGACAAAATATATTATGATTATGATTTTTTGAATAATAAAGTAGAATTATTATATTAATGTAGAAAGGCTGTCCCACACAGGCTCATCGTTACCTAGGTAGATGGAAACGTAATGTAGTAGGCTGGAATAACGCAAGACGCAAAGAGTTATCTTAAATCGCCATGAAAAATGTAAGATGAATGAATTGAATCGCATAAAAGTAATACTTTCACAGTGTCTTGCAACGATAAATAATACCTACGCCACCCCAGAGCATAGGCTAAATCAATGATACCCAGTGGTGTATATCGACCCTAGGGGGTCGACGACGACCTACAAGGTCAGTGTCCTTGTCAGTGGAGAAAAATAGGGTCCATGAAAAAATGGGAATTTTTTGCGAAAGAATAAAATTACGTAAGCGGTCGACAAAATAAAAAACTTTTGGGAAACTCGGACTAAATGCTCTGAGTACGTCGCCTGTGTATGGTAGTCAATGTAGTCATTAGTGCATGACAATAAATGAACGATGAGTAGTGTTGTGAAAACTGTTATTTATGTTAGTTGTTATTTTTGTTAATTAAATTCAAATAAACACATCATTTTCTTAGTTTTGACTTTTGTGTAGGTATTATTTTGTAGTCCCATGTTTCTTTACGTACCCTTGATTGATTGATGTCACTCTCAGTACAAATAAAACAACTCTGGATGCTATCCGCGAGTTACCGTAGCCTCTAATAGCCCAATGCGTTATTTATTTATTTATTGAAATTTTTGAAATAGTACAGCCACATCAAATACATTAACACTTACGCTAAATAGACTCTTAAAAACTAGGACTGATGCATTTGACAATTGAGGCGTACATAGCATTTATGATGTGATGTGAACACTATAATTCAAGAGTTCATCTAGAAACTCCAAAAAATTAAATGATGGACATAAATTAACCAAATCCAAGAAGTTTTACCCAAACGAAACATCCTTGTGAGTGAACTTGAATCATGAAATAAATATAAGAAAGAAACAACGATTTTTATTACCCTTGTACAAGGGGTTTGGTGCATCGTGTGCCAAATTGAAATGGTCGACTGAAGGGGTCATCTGCTAGCCTTTCAGACCCCTTAACACCCCTCATGCCCTGTGGATTTTTTTTATCGACTTTTTATTGTTTTACTAAAAAATGACCCAAATTTTACATTCAACTACAAATTAAAAAAAAATATAAGACGTAGACTGAATTTTAATTTTATTTCGATGTGTAATATTGTTTATGAGTACTTCTAAATACAAAATTAGTGACATTAGTCACCTAGTTTTTTTTTATTCACTCGCAAAGGTAAAACTTAAATTAAACGTGTACATGTTACAGCTCTCTATATGGCTACAAAAAAAAAACGAAAAGCGACCGGGATCTTCAAACTCCCTCATTAATTCTCCAGTCTATCCTCTTGCTAATGATGTGCCACATGCCATAAAAATCTTTTAACAACTTTGTGAATTTCCTAGAATTGTGAATCGAGTCACCTAAGGCTAATATTTAAAATTATGATTTAAAAAAATATTTTTGCCTAAATGATACCTGACAAACCTATAAATCTGTTATCTCATTCTTTTATGGTAAAATCTGTCTCGTATCTCTATCTTTTTGTGGGATTTACTTGAAATAAAAAAACAAAATTGCATTTTTAACATTTATTTCATAATTGTTACAAATCCTGCTCAAATTGTTGGCCTCTGTTGCGAATGCAGGCCCGACATCTGTCGTATTTCGACAGTTGTTGTACGAAGTAGTATTTCCTCCTTGATGGTATTGAACGCCGCTTCTATGCGTTGGACTAGTACCACCCTAGTTGAAACCTCCGTGGCGTATACCAGCTCTATGGCACGTATTGGGTGATTTTTTAATAATACACTTTTTTATGTTTAGTTTACAATGACTGAGCAACAATGCAAGCACTTGAAAATAAGCGCTAAAAAAGAACCTTTCAAACTTTGAATCACATCTATACTTATAATAAATCTGTAGAGAGGTCAATTCTGTACATGAAATATATTTCCAAAATAAGTATCAGCTGGTGATTAGTGATCGATACTGATGCCAAAAATGCAATCAGTAAAATTTTTGTCTGTCTGTCTGTATGTTCGTTATAGAAACAAAAACCACTCGACGGATTTCAACGAAACTTGGTACAATTGTTCTTCATACTCCTGGGCAGGTTATAGTAAACTTTTCATCACGCTACGATCAATAGGAGCAGAGCAGTGAAGGAAAATGTTGGGAAAACAGGAGAACTTACTCCATTTTTTAAGCTTCCGTCGCGTGTGCAGCATTAATGGTTAAAGCTACACAGAAATCATGTATGACGGAAATGTTCTCCTTAAAATTATATAAAAAATATTCCACGACAGCAAACGTCTATCTTTTATGGTTGACTCACAATAACACGTGTAACTCCCGATAGCTTAGCAGTTCGGAGCTTTCTGATTATATTTGTCAACTCTTACGTTAGGTGACTGACTGACTGACATAGTGATCTATCAACGCACAGCCCAAACCACAGGTTATAGTATACTTTTCATCACGCTACGATCAATAGGAGCAGAGCAGTGAAGGGAAATGTTGGGAAAATGAGTGATTCATGGGAAAGGTTTCAAGCTATCAATGTATATATCATCACGCTACAACCCTTAGGAACGGGGCAACGCAGGTGAAACCACGGGCGAAGAACTAGGGAACAAAGTAACTATTCCACGCGGACGAAGTCGCTGGCAAAAGCTAGTAGCAAATATTATTGCATTTATTTTAAATTTAATTTTGGATACTACACTAGTATGACATTCATTAATGGAAAAACACTCGTAAAAAGACAATTTGCCTAAGAAAAACATTAACAAAATCAACAAATAAAAAAAAAACAAGCATCTTCAGAACAAAAATCTAAAGTACACAATATACACTCGCGAGCAACCAAATCGACTCAAGCCTTGCCGGCGCACACATACCTTGATACAACTAAAATTATGAGTGGAAATTATAAAAATGATATGTCATTCGAAAGCTTAAGATGTCAGCTTTAATTTGATATCATTATCATTGAAATGCATCCATCATTTTTAATTAAAAATTATTAAATTAAAAATGTTTTTATTTTATCTGATACGAAAAACGGGAATTTAGGAAATAGGGTATGGGTATCGTATTTTACAAATAAAACAAAATTATTAAATTAAATCTTAATTATTTATTTAAATCAATACTTCGTATTGCCCCCTCTAGCCCTAACTACAGCCTGCAGTGTGTTTTTCATTGACCTTATCAATTTTTTGACATTTTCTTGAGGAATGCCGTCCCACTCCTCTAATAATGCTGTCTTTAGCTCGTCTACGCTTGAAGGGACCGGATTCCTGGCCCGAACTCTTCTTTTAAGCTCGTCCCATAAGTGCTCGATGGGATTCATGTCAGGACTGAGCGCAGGCCAGTCCATTGTGCGTAATTCGACCTCTTCCAGAAACTGTCGAGTGACTCGTGCTGTGTGGCAGCGGGCAATGTCGTGAATTAACACGAAGTCTTCACCGACAAACCCTGCGTAGGGCACAACATGATCGAGTAGAATGTCGGTGATGTACCGATCAGCTGTTAGTCCGCCTCCTCGGCCGCCCCCAGGCACGAAAACAAGTTCGGTTTTTCCCTCTAAAGAAATACCAGCCCACATCATGCAGGAACCGCCGCCATATGCCACTGTTTCAGCGAAACAACATTGGGCAAATCGTTCCCCCGGACGCCTGTAGACTCGGCCTCTCCTGTCACTGCCATGCAGACACATTCGGCACTCATCAGTAAACAGGACCGATCGCCATTGCGCAACGCTCCAATTGAGATGCTCTCGAGCAAATTGAAGGCGCGCTTGTCGGTGGCCTGCAGTCAATTTAGGGCCCGTCGCAGGTCTTTTTGGCGTCAAGCTGGCTTCCTTCGAGCGTCTTCTCACTGTCCACTCGCTGACAGCCACTTGTCGTACACGTCTCAGTTCTTGCTGCACATCAACGCCCGTAAGGTGTCGATTGCGCAGCGAGGTTGAGACAATGAAGCGGTCGTCTCTCTCTGAAGTGCACCGGTGGCGGCTCGTTCTTGGTCTCCGATTGAAGGCACCAGTCTCTTGAAACCGTCTGTATACTCGGGATACAGAAGACTGGCTCAAGTGGAGCTGGGCAGCCGCTGCCCGCTGACTTAACCCTTGTTGCAACAAGGCAACAACTTGAGCGGCTTCTTCTGGTGTGGTATCCATGGGTTAGCGAAAACAAGGAATGCAATTTACGGAGATGTGTACCGGTCAACTTGTAACAAGCGACTGATAAGGTAAACTGTTTTTTTTTTGTATGGTGATAGCTGTTGATTCAGGGAATCTTCACAGCGTAACAGGACTTGGTGGCGAGGCACCAGGAGCATCTTATAACTAAGCAACAGCAGCTAAGGGCGTCCCCTGCGGGACTCAACCTCGGCTTAGGGCGTTGCTGGGGGGACAGCTAGGGACGGATCTGGGTTAAATTATTTAGAGGCTAATTTAAAGCTACTGGCTCGGCGCGGGCCGGCTCGAGCAAGGGACGGGGAGGGTTACCATTAGAGGGCCTTCGCGTCGGGCCTCGCCGGCGAGGACGTTATATCGGACTGCGTCTGTGTGTGTGGGTTTTGAGAGTGCTTGTCTCTCGGTTAGATTCCTGTAGGAGGGTGATAGGGTCGTCGGGGTAGGTCAGAGCGTTTTTCAAACAGGGGTAGGATTATATTTTTTAAATATAAAAATCTGTTTTTTTTTAATTATATATATTTTTAATTAGAAAAAAATGTTCAACGCACATCACGCTAATACATGAACTTCCTACAATTCGCCAATGAAACGAACAAAGATGCGGTCCAAAAATATACTATACAATATATAGATAGATACAAAGAAATAAATATTTATAAGTATATTTTACATACATAAAATTATGGATGAAGGGTAAGGAAACAGGGGTCCATACACATAGTTTTCCCGCAACCAATACAGTATGTTTGCACCAGTTTAGCGCAGGCCTCATTAGTGCACTTCCGGCGCAAGCGTTGGCGGTTAGTGCCAAATTGGTATTCGCCCAGGCGGTGGACGCGCGCGTCATAGTGCGTACTCTGCTGCGTAATCTGGTGCGTACTGTGTATGGGTGCAGGGATGGAAGTAGGAGAACCATGTTTTGAAAGAAGAGATTTGACAAGACAGGTACGAAAGTTGCGATGTGTTAAAGGAGAAGAAGAAGAAGAAAACGACTGGCGATGGATGATATAGGCGTTGAGGACTGAGACGTTTAAGAGTCTCCTGAATAGTTTTTTGTACCAGACCTTTGTTCGTTTCCGCTCGATAGGGAACATGGCCAGCATCTGGTCTTTCTTGTCCACCCCACCCATCATGATATTGTATTCTCGTATCAAGTTGGGTTTGATGGAATCTTGTATGTTGTAAACGCCGTTGCCATGGTACGTCGAGATCATAGCGACCCTATTGTTGTCCCTCCATACCATGACATCGACGTCTCCCGCTGTAAGACCAGTTATCTGCCCTTGGCGCATGTTCTCCTTGGTCAGACTGTGCAGGGACTGCGGAACAAACTTACGATTGGTCCGCAGGGTTCCTGCACAGTCAAAACCCAACCCCTTGAGGCGTCGAGCGAGGCACGGCGAATTATAAAAATTGTCCATCCACAACGTGTGACCCTTGCCCTCGAGACCATGTATAAGCCTTAGGACAATTGCCGGCGTGGATGCTTTCATTGGGTCTTCAAACTGCTGCGGTTGAGATCTTTGGGACTTCCCGATAGTGTGAACCTCAAACCGCCATAGGTAGCCGGTTTGAGATTCACAAATCTCGTAAGTCTTGATCCCCACCGAAGCAGCTTTATTGGGAATCAATTGGTTGATGTCCAACAAACCTTTCCACTGTAGAAGACTTTCGTCCAAGGCAATATTTTGCCCCAGACGATACAAAGATTGGAATTTGTTGTTCAGATGTGACATCAATGGCTGCACCTTAAAAATTTTAGCCTCGGAGGCATCCAGCTGTAGCGCACACATGGTTTCATTGTTTACGAAGTGTAAACATTTATTTAGTATGGCGAAACGGAAACCCGACATGTGTGCGCTAAAGCCGGGTGTATAAAAAACGTCAGGGGTGACATTCCAGTAATCACCGATGCGGGACTTGACAACAATCCCCATCGCAAGCACGATGCCGAAGTACACATAGAGTTCATCGGCATTCGTGTCGCGCCACCGGGTCATACGGCTCTTGGGATGGAGATTGTTGCCATCGATCATACTGGCTGTCACCTGCTGAGCGTATCTATTTGTCTCCGAGGCTATGTACTCCATAAATTGCCGATCCCATATGCCAAGGAATATTTCATATGGGTCGACACATGGAGCTGTCGGACCTACATCGTTGTGCGAAAACATTTCCCGTCTCGATTCAGGTGGAATCGGAATATTCGGAAACGGTTTCCAATCAAATTCATAGAGACCCCAAGGCTGGTCCGTCGCGCTTGGGGGAACATCTAGGATGCTGCTGCTGGTGCTGGCGTTTGCGGGCGCAGCGGCGGGAGCAGGAGCAGCTGCGTCGGTTGCAGCCTGGTCGTCGGCATCATCAATGTCCAATGGTGTCTCCCAGGCGGTCCTATGCGCCCTTGGGAAGATAAAAGGCGCCATATCCTCGTCGTCACTTTCGTCAGAGTCTGGTTCGCTTCCTGTGTAATGATAGGTAGGTAAAACCTCTGGTGCAAACTAGAAGTTTGGCCCTAACTAAAATCAGCAGCTACTTACCATAATGGAGCTGATGAAAGTGTTTTAAGAAACACCTTTTTACTGTGTAAAGGACGAACAGCTTTTTGTCTAGGGCAGTTCTAAAAAGTCGCCGTCGTCTCATGCTCAGAATAAGTATGCAATGAATGAATGAACGACATATTGCAGTCAACCCTTCCATAAATACCATTACGCCGTTTCAAAAACGAACTTATAACATATATCTTAGCACAATGAAAATAACGCTGATATTTCTTTGACATGTATACATAGCTAAAGAAACAATAAGTCAGTCAGAACCAGGAAAATATTTCTTATATTTATGAATATAACGCTGATATTTCTTTCATGTAGTTTCTGGCAGAACAGTTGGCTCTTTAGTGAACTGTTCCTACTATAAGCTGGTCCCGCGGGGTCAGTTGATTATTATATATACCAGTTCATTAATTATATTATTTTTCTTTTGTTAACTGATCCTGCTTTTAAATGAGGCAAAACTCGTGTATATTTTCAAATTTGTGTACAAGCGTGCGGAAAGCGTTTAAGGCGGATCGTTCACCTGAGCCGGCGAAATTCAAATTTCCAGTGATTTTTCACAGTTTGTAGGTCTATAACAAGTTCTAGATTCATGCAGTAGTAATCGCGACATTTACTATACAACATTCACAACTGAGAACTGAAACCTTTACTTAAAAATCCTTATCAAACTTGCTAAAAATTTTGTATAGTTAATGTCGCAATTATAATTGCCATGAATGTAGAACTTATTATATACCTGCAAACTGCGAAAAACCACTTTAAATTTGAATTTGGCGGGCTCAGGTAAACGATCCGCCTTAAGAAGGACTATTAAGGCCCATCTTCATTCATTTTGACGATTCTACAGTACGCGCGACATAAGTTGGCCGGACTGAAGTTAGCTGTTTGGTTGCGCAGTACCTACACAATTTTTAACGTAAACAATCCACTGCGCATTAAAACGACGAACTTCACTCCGGCCAACTTATGCTGCGCGTACTGTACGAAATAATATTAGGTATAAAATTAGTAGGTACTTAGAAAATCAAAGCCAAATTTTAAAATTAAGACATTAAGGTCAAACCAAAGGTGCATTTTAAACATTATTGTTAAATTAACACAAAATATTGTAGAACATTCATTTGAAAATGTCTGAAAATAGCCAAAACATAAATATTGCAAACTCATGTATTAATGTGTGCTATCTAGGTTATTGAACTGAATTGTGTAGTGGTAACTATATCCACACTTTCTGTAATTTGGAGGCAGACAGGAATTTTTAAAATCATGTGTTTTTTTTTAACTTTTATAATTGTAGATCGAAAATATTAACGAACAGCCTCTGTAAATTTAACCGGTCATTGAAAAATAACCCTGTATTGACATTAGAAATTAAGTCAGAGTGTTCAACCAATAGAATTAGATGACAAAGGTGACGTGATTAAAATGTGGGAGAGCCATGCTTCAGCACGAATGGACCGAAGAATTAGGCACTTGTCCCACCGCCGACGATGAACGAGAAACGAGTAGAGCTAGAAACTAGAGCTTTTACTGCCTATAGCTCAGCGATAAAACTATCGGAACTACACGCACGCTTCCCGCTGCTCGCAAACTCGTTTCTAGTTTCTAGCTCTACTCGCTTCTCGTTCATCGTTGGCGGTGGGACAAGTGCCTAATACATTTTGTTAAATACTAAATATTATTGATTAATAAATCTTAATTTTATTTTTGTAGTATTTATTACATTAAAATATTTTATTCCGATGTAATACGATCACCGGAGGTTAACCGGTTAATAACCGATTGATTCAATCGAGTACTTTTATCGGTGATTCACCGGTGATTCTCCTAGTGGGCATCGCTGAGCGAGTATTACCTTTGATAGCTCTTGTCGCTCAGCGACAAACTAGCGGAGCGAGTCCTCGCCGGCAGTGTAAACAGTCAGCGATCAACTACAGTCAATCTGGGTAACTTAAGCTTTCCGTATAACATTGACCCGTTAATTCATATTTTATTTCATCATTTTTTATTTTTAAACAAAATGCTGAATATCAGTGACTTATGAATCATCTACTTCTTTACTATATTTTTTAACGAAAATATGCGGCAAAATTTGACACATGTCAACACAACTTTTTTGTCATAACTTTGAAATTGTTGTGTTAGCAAGTCAGAAGTGTAACGTTTTTTTAAAGTTGTCCATTTGAGTACTTCAAAGTTTGTTGTGAGGGTAAGTAGCTTTTAATAATTAAGTTTCAGTCCTAAATAATGATTTTTCAACAAAACTATAACATTGTAAGTTACTGTTTTCTGGGGTTTCTTGATTTTAGCTTGTTCTGTAAAATATCGTATTAAATTGGGTAACTTTGGCCCGGGTCAAAGGACAAGTTCATCAAGGGACATTGGAGAAAGTAGACAATGGCAATAGAAATAAGAAAACCAAAGAACAAAGCGGTGTCCGATATTGTGTGGTTAAGCATGAAGAATGTCTTTTCCCAGGTCGAATCACACGCGCGGAAGGCCCAACATGCACCATTTCTGTGATGCAGAAGACATTTGAAGGATGGAAGTGGCCTTCTAAACCTGATTTATTAGTGTGCAATCAAACTAGCATTGTTAGTTATATAGATGATAAGAATATTATAAAACGAGGGGATTCTTACATGATCGAAGACCATTTTCTGTACATGGAATGGGGTGATTGAAAAATGGTCTGCATTTTCAATATTAATTATTTTGTTTCTTGACTACATAATTATTTTAATTGTTTTGTTATTAGAAAATATAGTTTTTTGTTAATTTTAATTAATTAAGACTGATTAAAAGCCAAATTCGAACTTAAATAAATAAAGGTGATTTTCAGATGTATGTATCTTATTTATTTGTACTGGTAACCCTAAAACTACCTCTTTTTGGGTGAAAACAGCGCCGTAGGTATGGTGATATATTATTAAATAATTAAAAGTAAAGCCAAAGTTATCCACAGCCTAAAAATATAAAAATACATCAAAAATGTTTTGCTGGGTTCTATGGTGGCAATGTTACCCCAGTCTCAGTATAACATTGGCCCACAAATAATTTTACAATTTTGGAGGATTTATGCAGTTTATCTTAACAAATTTGCCTAAATATAAATTCAAGACATTGAAAACCCACCAGAAAACCGCTTTCTTAAAAAATAATCGGTAAAATATTGACACACTACACAAAAATATCTACATAATGGGACAAAGTTACCCAGGTTGACTGTATCAATATATTGATGCGTCTCTTTTGTTTACACGGCATGTATATATATTGTACGTTTCTTGAACGAGAAAATAACCGATAGTTTCGTCGATTCCTCGCTGGCGGTGGGATTACTGCCTCAGGTACAACTATTTACTAATTTGCTCCTTTCGAATGAGATTATTTTTTTCGGTCATTAACTCAAAACGCTTTTGGCCGTTTATGTGATTCAGTTCACTAGCTACTAGCTTTCTAAGTAATTCGTTGCAATGAGCATGCATATTTTTTTCATTTTCAGTTCTGAGTACCTATCTCATTTCTTGTTACATGTGGTGTATGTTGCTTTTTTGTCATATTTGTAAGACTCCAACCTTCTTATTCTTCATCTGATGATGCAGTCATCCCTTAACTTAGGGAATGGCACTGTCAAGTCATTTGATCGAGCTACTATTTTTATGTAAAAAAACGACCATAAATCAGACACTTCATGACGTCATAATTTAGTATATCAATGATTGTCCAATTAATAATCTTTTTATAAATATAAACGAATAAGAATTACGCGTTAGAGCCCAATATTAGTTCTCATCTTTAAGAAATTAATAATGGCTTTATATAATAATTAATAATGGCAATAACCGGTGATTTTAACCAGTGGTCAGACTTGCTCTGGTGCAACCCTCTAGACTGTCTAGACAGGATCCGTTTTGTTTAACCACTCTGTTGAAGGGATATACTAGTATCTCTTAGTAGTCTGTGGTCTGTCTGTGTGTTGTCAAGTGTCAATTTCATTTAAGTACCTAATATTATTAATAAGTAAACAAAAATATGATAAAGGTACACATTTTATTTTAAAATATTTAAACACATTTATTTAATTATATACTTTGATTTTGTATACTATAATTGAAGTAACTTTTCAAGAGCATTTTTATCATCCATTTACGATCAAAACAGTCTTATTATTTATTGAAAATTTTGTATTAATTACAAAATATTTTTGCTTTTGATTTTATAAATTTAATTAAAAAATGATGGACGAAACTGAAATAAAGTATGAGTTTCATAATCACGCGGACCGGTGCTATGTATGTCTCAGTGTTGGACGGAACTTATCGCCTTTGGGGCGGTATCGTAGTGTGTTTAAAAAAATTACTTCGGACATTGAAAATCAAGTAAGTATTAATATAAAATATTAGTATAACATGATTACGCCTACTTATCTCTGAAGGGACCAGGAAGGAATTTAAAATTTAACTTTTTATAGAACCACACACCGCTAGAAGATATACAAATATGTTGGGAGTGCTATGCATTTCTACAGAGAGTGCAAAGATTTCAACAGCTAGTGAATAAGGCTAATGAATTACTTCAATTGGGACAGGTCAGTATGAATATAAATATAATAAAAACCACTTATGTCTAAGAAATAGTGCACTGGATGTGAAGTATTCTTTGGGTACCTAAGTCTAAGTAAACAACTGTTCTAAAAAGCAGTTCTAATGGAGAAAAGTTGGCAAGAAAATGTACAATATTTTTTTTTTGGGACAATTCAGGCTAAATAATAACATAACATACAATCATAATTAACCCATTACATTGTCCCACTGTTGGGCATGGGTTTCCTCTCAGAGAGAGGAATTAGGCTATAGACCACCACGCTAGCCTCATTGGGTTGGCAGACTTCACATGCTATTGAGAAATTCTCTCAGGTATGCAGGTTTCTTCAAAATCTTTTCCTTCACCGTTTAAGTGTGTGATAATTAACTATTAATACACACATGACTTCGAAAAGTCAGAGGTGCGTGCCTTGGATTCGAACTCAAGACCTTTGACTTGGCAGTCCTATGGTTATACATATCACTAGGCTATCACTATTAAGAGATGATGATAATTTCCTTGCAGGCTTACATTTATGTGACCCAATCAAATCTAACAACAGTAATACTGAATGAAACACATCCTCATACTATTTATATCAATGATGTGAGGATAACAGAGTTCAAGACATCTGACAATGACGATAATGATCAAATATATGATCAGGGTGATGATACATGTGAGGTTGAACATGATGTTGTGGATGATGATGGTAAAAATGAAAATTTCACTAAGGAAAACACAGGTATTTTGGAATTTTTTTTTCTTCCCATGTGGGGACGGGTTAGAATACAGTTCCTCACTGCCATTCAGATCTCATAAGGGTCGAGAAAATATCTGACTTGCTCGGTGGTAGGACCTCTTGGGGTCTAACTGGCTGGCGACTACATTTTCCTTGGCGTCTGTTGTAATGCACCTTGGTGTGTGTTTCGACTTTTGCGCGTAAGAGCCAGTTCCCCCTCGGTTGCTGCGGCTCTGGCAGTCTGCAGTCCATAGGGGCTTTTAAAGCTCTGCAATGCATTAGCAACTCCTCTGGTGTTGCAGGAGACCATGGGCGGCGATGACTACTTACAACCAGGTGGCTCGTCTGCTTGTTTGCCGGCCTAATAAAAAAAACATTATAAAGGATTTATTAAAATCTAGCTGTTTAGATGTTGCCTACAGTTTCACTTGACTCAAAAGTGTATTTAATTACTATGAAAGTAGCCTAAGTTACTCCTTATAATATTAGCTATCTGTCAGTGAGAGTCCCGTCAAAATCGGTCTAGCAGTTTCGGAGATTAGCTGAAACAAACAGAGAGACAAAAAATTACATAGTAATTTATAATATAAACATACCACCACACCTGTATTCTCTGAAGGGTTAGGCAGTAGCATACTAATAGTATTCACTTTTCTGGTATACATATGTTGGTCTCTTGTAATAGGGTGCGAGCGTAGGGTTACGAACTCTCGAAAGAAGCAACCCGGGAGGATTTTAATTAATAAATAAAATAAAACATGGTGAAGTTTTGAAAGAAAGTCTAAGTTATATTTTTACATTGCTTTCGTATTAATTTAGAAAAAAAACCGGAAAAATAATCGCACATTCCGGGAGGGTTGTGAACCCTAGGCAAGCTCCAAAACCAAAGTCCGAACTACCTACTCCTAAAAATTTCATAGAAAAAACAAATGACACTGCTTGACTTGGGAATTCAATCTAGGACCTCTGTCGTCTTTGGCACTTCAATCTTTCCCACTTGGGCGGTATAGCGCGGTATTCTGGGTTCAATGTATCAGAATAGACCACGAGTAATAGTACAGTAATCACAATCAGCACATCAAGTATCCACAACTGTAAAATTTCTCCAATGGATAATAAACTCTATTACTTGGAGATTACATTGAAAATTGATAAAAAAAACAGATTTTTTTAAATTCCTTACAGTTTTGTATACCATGATGTGCTATTGACTGTACAATAAAATTTCAGAACCCCAAAAACCCAAAAACAATCGCTGGGCAAAAAAGAGAGCTATGCAGAATAAAAAACCTAAATTCAAAATAATTACTAAATATACTAAAGATTGTTTCAAGAAAATACAGATGAATTATGAAGAGTTACAGTCACGTTTGGAGAGTGAAAGAGATAGCGAATATTATAAATCAAAGAGGTTTAAATGTGGAAAATGTCCTTTGGGGTTTACGAGGGAAGAATTGTTGGTGAAACATGTGAAGAAATCTCATAATAAGGTAACTAACGTTTTGTGATTTTTTTGCATTTTCCATGCTAAGATTATTGTATTTTACATTAATTTTTGGTGTGCAATAAAGAATATTCTATCTATCTATCTATCTATCTATCTATAAATTTATTTTTGGAACGAAGTTCCTTATCGCGCGTTGTGAAAGGGGGCTAGACGGAAAAAAATCTTACGAAAAGTTGTCACGACACGAAAAAGCGACACAAAAGTGTTGTGACACTTTTTGCTATAGTAAGCTATTGTATAATAAGATAGTAGTTCCTTTCGATTAATTTGCCATATGCTAGCATACGTTTATATTATGATTATGATTATATGTATAAATACTCGCTCCGTGCTGATTTTGAACTTGCATCCTATGGCACTGCGCTAATCGAGCCTTCAACTATTTACAAATTTAAACTTCGTTCCATCCGGGTGTCCCTTGACACCTCTCAAGTTTTTTTTAGTAGGTTTAAGTCCATAGTTCTTGCTAAGTAAATATAGTTGAGTCATGACTCGATAGATGGCGTTGTTCATTTTCTAACATTTTCTAGATCGCGGTGATAAGAGTCTCCGACAGTTAATGACCTCGGTCCATACATTGTGAGAACATTAATTAGCTAAGGAAGTTATGCAAGTAGTACAGTACACTCCTCTGATCTATTATAGTTCAGTGATAAACGACACGTTTGGCGTAGCGGCTGAGCGATGGCTTCTGCGTCACGTGTTGTGGTTTCGATCCTCACACGGAGCAAAATATTTGTATGATCTACAGGTACTTGTTCCGAGTCTGGGCGTTTGTGTATGTGAGAATTTGTAAAAGAAAAATTTAATCGCCGGCAGGATTCGATCCTGCGTCTCCTGGTTGGATACACCAGACGCTTTGACCTCTAAGCAACCGCGACCCCACCCGCCTGATTGAAATTTTGCCTTCACATTCTGAATTTACGTCATAAGGTGACGTTGGCGACATTTATGAAAAGCAAGTTACCTTGCTACTCAACCGACACAACTTACTTTACAGTTAGTTCAATGTCGTACGATGCCACCCTACCTTTTAACTATCTTTCCTTTAATTTTTTTTTTTCAGATAGCCTTATATACCTGTGATATATGCAAAGCAAGAATATTAAATAAACATATATTATCAAGGCATGTGACTAACCATTACAATAAGTACTCGTGCACACTGTGCGATTTTACTTGTTACGACAAATCGCAAAGAAAATCGCACTTTCAACGGAGGCACGGAAGACTGTTTCAGTGTTTGAAATGTGAATTGAAGTTTGGGTGAGTCGTTATTAATAGATTTTTGTAATTGGCATTCCTGTGGAATACCACTCGTAGCGTATACTTATCGCGATTTGAATAAGCCTAAGCAAGCGGTAAGCGGTTACTGAAGCCTATGGACGCTTGCAACACCAGGGGTATAACTCGTGCGTTGCCGACCCTGTAAATTAAAGAGGAATAGTTGGGCTGCCAGCATAGGAGACATGCTGCCATACATGACAGTGGCGGTAACAAAACACCACCGGTCCCCCACACTTCCAACACAACGCTTCCTCACGGAGCTCTGTGGACCTTGCTCACCATTAGGAACTTAACATAGCACGGAGCTATGTTATTTGGCTACGATTTTCTGCAAGGTGGAGGTACTTCCCCAGTCAGGCAGCTCCAATTGTGAGTGGAATTATTCAATTCCACTATGCCCTACCTCTCTTAAAGTGGTGTTTGATATATTAAAAATAATAAGTTTAGTCAAGCTTTAAATAATATGACTGTCACCTGAAAAAAAATTCATCAAATTGTGTTATTATTCGGATTGAGATACCATTAATCTATGTTCCTTCTCTACCATTTCGTCCAAAATACTTCACTGGAAATAAATATTAGCGAATGTAATTCTTGATAACTTTACCAAGTTTCGAACGGTTTTCTGGTCAGATATTTCCAGTGAAGTACCTAGTAGTAGACGCAATGGTACGGTAGGAACCGAGACTAGTGGTATCCGAATCCGAATAATAACACAATTTTACGATTTGTTTTGGTATTATGTTTTTGTGGGCAACTCCTTCTCCGCCGGACCCTTAAATCGTCTATTAATATTCTATAAGTTAACCTAATAAGGCGTTTAATGATTTTGGATGAACATTGATTGCAAATTCACTGGCCCTCAACACAGATTATACCTAATCTAGCTAATAGGAATAAGCATGGAAATTATTGCTACTGATTGATATGTGATTTCACACGCGAAATTTCACAGCCTCAACTTTTCATCCGCAATGGATTTTCATTCAAAATCATTTATCGTCACACTTGATATTTTGCTACTTACAATGAAATCGTGAACGAAATGCGATTTCATCGAAATGCGATTTTGAGCTGGCTGTGTGAAAAGTCGCAGGTGTGACGTGTGAAAAATGATTCCATGTCATTTCTCACATGCTATTTGCGAAATGTACGTAAATCGGGACACGTCTCTGATTGACAGGAGTCGCAAGGAATTCTTCAAACATTACAAAGAGTGGCATGAAAAGTTTATATGTGATTACTGTGGGATAAGCTTCAAGATGAGATACTGCATCAAAGAACATATCAGGTACGCACCTGACTTTCCCATTTATAATATTAGTTTAGATATAAACTAATCTAAAACTGTCACAAAACACTACCATTCATTGACCCGTAATTCATATTTGTCATAATTAATCTCAGTTAATGCAATATGTTCAATAATTACTCTTATAATAAACCCGCGTAGTCCACCCCCGCGATCAGTGTAATTTGACATTTCGGAAACGTCACGCGACATTAGCGCCTCTAGCGGCGAATACACACGCGACAGTCCTCATTGTAATGAATTTGTGTTTTCGCGTTTAAACCGCAGAATCGATAATGATAATATTACGTTAAAGAGATAGATTGGACTTTGTAGTAGAAATAAGGATATAGATTTGTAACAAAAATTCCTTTTGTCTGCGAGTGAAACTGCGGCAACACCCTTTTGTAAGAATTAGAACGAAAATAGAGGAAAATAGAGGAGATTTTGTTATACCACTAAGGTGGCAAACAAGCATACGGCCCGCCTGATGGTAAGCGGTTACCGTAGCCTATGGACGCTTGCAACGCCTTGGGTTTCACTCGCGCGTTGCCGACGCTATAAAAATCTTTTCACACCCTTTTTGAAGAACCCCATGCTGTACTCCTTAGGGAAATAATGGAATGGAGGTGAATCAACGGAGGTTCCGTTGATTCACCTCCATTCCATTATTTCTTTGTTTCATTTTCTTTCATTCTTTCCAAAAGGACTATTTATTGTTTTTTTTAGACAAATAGTAACTTCTAAAAGCGGTTTCAGCATAAAAGGGTTAACAGACAGTTATTTTCACATTAAAAACATGAACTATGGAATTTTTAGAAAGCAGCATTCTCCGTTCGAATGCAAGCCATGCAACAAACGCTGGGCACGCTATAACGGCTTGTGGCTACACAACAAGACGACTCACGCAACGCACAAGAGCGCGTACTGCGTGGAGTGTGATCGACAGTACCGGGATGTATACCGATACCGGTGGCATTTGGCAAACAGCGCTCGACACACGAAGCATAAGAAACACAGGTAAAATTGATGCATGTAGCTGACAGTTCCGATACTAGTATCGGATTCGATCTGTTTCCGGTACCAGTATCGGCTTTAGTACCGGTACTAGTATCGGTATTGTTTGGCCAATAGCTCTCGACACACGAAGAAGAAATACAGGTAATATTGATACATGTTACTGACAGTACCGAGACTAGTACCAGTACCGACACGTAAAATGGGTCGAAATCTCTAGATTTCCGAAACCTCTCGAGATAATTTTTTATTAATTAACATAATATTTTCAAGGATACCGTGTCCGGGGTGCGACAAGGTGTTCTCAAAGAACATCTACATGAAAGACCACTATAATCTCGTGCATCTTAAGTTCTACAAGTATCGCTGTGAAGAATGTGATAAGGTAGAATGTTACTATATATTATGTTAAATGATTAAATTATATTTATTTATGATTGAAAATTTGATTAAATACGAGATTCCTATAATACCTTCCTTCTAGCTACATATAAAACGCATAAATCTATATATGACTGCCTCATTAGTCTAATGGTACCAAGCGCGACTGCTACGCTACAGGTCCTGGGTTCGATCCCCAGGTCAAGCAGTGTTATTGAGTTTTCTATGAAATTCTCAGTAGCAGCTTGGTTTCGTTCCTGGTTAATGGCTTAAGGCTCGCCCCGTATAATATGGGACCTAAACATACCAGGGGAACTGTGGGTGTACATTAAGTACCCCTCTGCCCAATCCTACGGGGAATACAGGCGTGATGGTATGTTATGTTATGTTTAAATCTTTATAGAAGAACCCTGCGCAAGACACAGTAATCAGCTTTTCGCCTTTTCTAAGAAAAATATTTTTTAGTTAATACCTGTTTAGATGTGGGTAGGTGTGTGTATATATATATATTTATGTGTATACATAATAAATGTAGGTATATGTTGTATATATTTAAATATTAATATTATTTGTGTTATGATGATAATTATGTTTAATTTTTTTTGGTATCAATATGTCAATAGTTGCACCAGTGACAATCCCATTTTTTTTTCTGTACCGTAATGATCATCGTAAGGTTTCCTGGAAGAAATCGCAGTCCGCGATAAGGCCGCCCATTGTATATTTGTAAAACTGTTGTGTGCTGTATATTTGTGTTTTTATTGCTGTACAATATAAAGAATATTATATAATAAAATAAATAAATAAAATATTTGGTTTTGAAGCGAAAAAATGTTTCAGAACTTCATTCGTAACGCGGACCTTGTGAAGCACACTCGTCGCGTGCATGAGGGTATCTTGCCGCCCAAAAATAAGATATGCTACATGTGCGGGAGAGGATTCTCTGTAAGTACCCTGTTAGTAAATAAAAACGCAACCATTGTTATTTTATCTGTTTTTTGTTACCTGTTATTTAATAGTAAAGGAAAAAATTCAATCGCGGGCAGGATTCGAACCTGCGTCTTCTGGTTTGATATACCAGACGCTCTGACCTCTAAGCCACCGCGAACCCTACCCGCATGATTGAAATTTTGTCTTCACATTCTGAATTTACGTCTTAAGGTGACGTTTTGTTACCTGGTTACATTAATGACCAGTCCCTATAGCAAATCCGTCGATAGATTTTCTTACTAGAGATAGGATTTTGACATAAGCTTCATACAAGTAATGTCAAAATCATATCTCTAGTAAGCAAATCTATCAACGGATTTGATATAGGGACTGGCCCTAAGTTGGGAACACTGCATTTTTTATATTATTACCTTCTCCTTTGTGAACAATAAACGTTTCTTTTTGCATTTTCTATAAGTCCACATTTTAGCTTGCCTCGTTAGCTTAGTGGACCTAGGCGCGACCGCTACGCTAGAGGTCCTGGGTTCAATAATTCAGCAGTGTTATTGGGTTTTTCTATGAAATTCTTAGTAGCAGCTCGGAGTTTGGAGTTTGTGTTTCAAGGCAATTGGCCTGACCCCAATACATAGGACTCAAACATACCGGCGAACTGTGGGTGTACATTAGTACGCCTCTGCACCGCTCTTGGGGGGAATACAGGCGTGATGGTTTGTTATAATCAATATTCTAGCTTGAAAAAATGATTTTGTCTTTATCTTTTCAGACGAACAAGATTCTCACGAATCATCTCCGGACTCATACTGGTGAGAAGCCGTTCGCGTGTAGTATTTGCAATGCACGGTTTGCTCAGAGCACGGCTCTGTCTGCGCATGCTCGTGCCATACACCACACCAAGGATAAGCAGACAGCTTGAGATGGAGCTGAGCCAATATTCTCCTGTGTTGGCACTTTTTGGAACCCTTTGGGAAAGTTGATCAGCATGACGGAGGACTAAAATAGTAAATTAAAGAGTACTCTGTATATTTAACCGACTTCAAAAAGGAGGAGGTTCTCAATTCGCCTGTATTTTTTTTAATGTTTTTACCTCAGAATTTTCGACTGGGTGAACCGATTTAGATGATTCTTTTTTTAATTGAAAGCTGGCGCTTCCCCTGTGGTCCCATTTCAATTTAGTCCAGTTCTGACAATGACATACATGAGAAAACCATATAAGTCTTAAATTTGCATTATGTGCTCGACAAATGTAAAACCGCCTTAACCTTTTGACCGCCACGTCAAAACAGAAAAACCGTGCCCTCGGCGCCAAGCTTCCGAATTTTCTATAGAAATGTGTCGTCCAGTCGCGTCCGTGGCGTGCTGGGCATATTTTGGTTTGTCGTATAAACACGACTGTGGCGGTTAAAACATAGACGACACGTTTGGCGTAGCGGCTGAGCGATCGGCTTCTGCGCCACGTGTTGTGGGTTCGATCCCCACACGGAGCAAATATTTGTATGATCTACAGGTAGTTGTTCCGGGTCTGGGCGTTTGTGTATGTGAGAATTTATGTTTGTAAACGCACCCACGATACAGGAGAAAATCCTAGCATGGGGCAACGTTTTTTTTTAAAAAAAAGGTTAACATTCAGTACAGGGTGCTTAGTACGTAAAAATAGTGTTTTTTAAAATAGCGAAATTGAGACAACTTTTGTTGTCGTTGGCGTCTCAGGCACGAGATCGTTGTGTAACTATAGTCGTCATTGGCGTGCAAAAGGTTAAAACATAAGAATAATGTTAGCATAACACTTTCGGAAGTCGGTGGCGAAACAAAAGTTCAAACCAAATCGAAGGCACCGACATCCGAAACTGTTGTGCACCTAACATCATTTTAATGTTTTTGAAGGCGATTTTACTTTTGGTTATATAAGTTATAGTATTTATTTATAGTTAAATTACTGATATTATAAACATGACAGTATGTGAGGATGTTTGGATGTTTGTTCCTCAATCACGTCAGAACGGCTGAACGGATCTGGATGGAATTTGGTACAGAGATAGATTATAGTACGGAATAGGCTACTTCTTATCCAGGTCCAGACGAAGTCGCGGGCAGATTAATAAAAATACTAATTTTATGTATGAAATAGGAATGTATTTAATTTTATGTAAAGATGTACATATATAATTTATACATAAGGCAAGAAAATGAAATAAATAAATACTGTCATTGTAATTGTTTTAATTATTTAAGCATAGTTCGCACTTTACTACAGATTCATACGAGTATAATTATACATGTTTGACACATACATACATTAGTCTACTATAATATTGATGTGAAAGTTTGTTTATTTGTTACTCAATCTCGCAAAAACAGCTGAACAGATTTGAATGAAATTTGACACACAGATAGTTTATAACATGGAATAACACGTAAGTTACTTCTTATTTGGGTTGGACCCAATTCTGAAGTCCACGTAGACGAAATCGCCGGAAGAAGCTAGTAAATTAAGGGTCCGGCGGAGCTTGAATTGCCCACAAAAACGTAATACCGAAATAAATCGTAATCCAGACAATATTCTATCACATTATGTTATTATTCGGATTTGGATACCGTTAATCTAGGTTCCTACGGTAACATTTCGTCTGTTACTTCACTGGAAATGAAAGACCGGAAAATCGTTTCAGACTTGTTAAAGTTATCTAAAATTGCATTCGCTTACAATTATTTCCAGTGAAGTATTTTGGACGCAATGGTAGAGTAGGAACCTAGATTAACGGTATCGGAATCTGTATAATAACAGAATTGGTTTAAATTGCGTTTGAATTACGATTTATTCCGGAATTACGTTCGTAAGAGAAATTCGGTCCGCCGGACTCTTAATAATAATAAATCTTTGGAATATTATACATTTATAATGTTTAAATACACATCATATTTCTTATTAAATAGTCTTACTTTTCTATAGGTACGGTCAACCGCACATTACGATATCCAAAACTGTCAATTTTTTTTTATGGGATAGGAGGGCAAACGAGCAGACGGATCGCCTGATGGTAAGCGATTACCGCCGCCCATGGACACCCGCAACACCAGAGGAGTCACGAGTGCGTTGCCGACCTTTAAAAGGGGATTGTGCCTCCGGTAACCTCACTCACTCGGCGAAACACAACGTAAGTGTTCTTTAACGTCGGTCGAGCCGGCCCATTCGTGCCGAAGCGTAAAATTTCTTCAATCGATTTTCGATTTTAATCTACAATTAATGGAGTCTATTATCCATTGCGGAAATTTGACAGTTTGTGAACTTGTGCTGTTGACTGTACATAAACATGATATGAAAATGACAAATACGTAAGTATACAACTCTTTCAAAGATAGACATGCTTTATGTGTTAATTAAACTCTTCGTCGGGCTTTCGCGGTAGGAATCTGTACGATCCGTCACCCGAAACTAAAAGCTGGGGGGGGGGGGGGGAGTGGCCACTTCTTAGCAATTCTTTGCCTACCAGTACTGCTGTGTTCGTGAGGATGAAGTCGGAGTGAATATAGTTATAAATTTAATGAAATACAATTTTCTCTTTCTCATGCTGAGCCAAATGAGTCTTCAAAGCATTCCCATAAATAAAACATTTACCACATTGTTGGCATTTGTAGCGTTTTTCCCGTTTGTGTTTGTGTATAATATGTTTTCTCAAATCGCTCTGGTCACTGAAGTATGTATTGATACACACTTTACACTGATGTGGTCTTTCACCTGTGTGGACGCGAACATGGGTTTTGTATTGACCAACCTCTGTAAACCTGGCATCACAAGTCTCGCATTTATATGGCTTCTCACCAGTGTGAATTCTAGCATGCTTTTTAAGATCTCCGGCGTCTCTGAATTTTTTTCCACACACATCACATGTATGACGACGCTCTTTGGTGTGGACAAGAGAGTGTTTCGTTAAACTTTCCGGTTGAGTAAACCTTTTTTCGCAAATCTCACACTTATATTGCTGTTCCTCGTTATGAACTCGAGTATGCTTCTTCAAACCGTCAGGATGATTGTAGGATTTATCACACAGTGTACATTTATAATGATTTTCAGCAGTGTGTGTATAGTTGTGCTTCTTTAAGCTGTGGAGTTGACTGAAACATTTTTGGCAAATGGTACATTTATACGGTTTCTCACCGGTGTGTTTCCTCATATGCCTTTTCAAGTCATTCGGTTGACGGAATCCGTAGTCACAAATATCACACTTGTATGGTTTCTCTCCCGTATGAGTGAAAGTGTGGCGTTTTAAATCAACAGGTAAAGTAAAGCTGCATTCACATGACGCACATTTATACGGCTTCTCACCCGTGTGCACACTCATATGAGTTTTCAACAGACGTTCTCGGAGGAAGCTCTTCTTACACACATCACATATAAATGGTCTTTGGTTATAATGAGTTTGAATATGCCTTCTCAATTTACACTTATTTTCAAAAGTTTTCTTGCAAATATCGCATTTGAAACGTTTTTCTATGGCATATGGCCGCCAGATTTTGGAGTTTGGCGTGCAGTATTTCGGTTTCGGTTTTTTGGGGGCTCGTTTTCGACGGCCAGGTTTGTTTTCACCGGAATTAGATGGTGATGGACTTGGGATCCTTGGTGCGTACTTGATGACGGAGGTATGTTTATCATTATCCTTTGTACCTGACATTGTAACTTATATTTAATACTGTTCTTCAATTATAGGTTCTATACTTCAATAGTCATCTCAGGACCCTAATTCTCTGTGGGCTGTGGTTAAATAATATCCATTCTGGTTTGTTTAGTTCTGTATTTTTTGTAAATACCTAATTATACAGTTTTGTTTCGCAGCATCTGAAAGAAGAAATTGGTTATTACAAATACTATGTACCTATATCGTGTAGTTTTTATGTTTTTTAGTTACCTAGTTTTTATGTTTAGTGCAATAAGCTAAATAAGTTTATATTATTAGTGCGTAAGTTGTTTTCTGTACCCACAGACAAACCGTAAAGACGGTTTTGTGGGGCTTTGCATAACTTTGTAATTTTTGAAAGTTTTAATAAAGATACATACATCTGCTCGGCTGCACCCATTGGCATGGACAAATCATACTACTTATACGTATGGCCGTCATAGCCCATTCCGGGGCCTTAGGGCACATGAGAATGTTTGGGCCATGTCGAAAAAAATATTTTGTCAAGTATCTATTTATTATTTTACCTCTTGAACATGGAGAACTTGCAGAAGTTTCAGGCAAGTCACAATTTTTATTTTGGGAAAAACTGGCACTTCTAATTTCTTAGTAAATAAACAACACAACAAAAAAGTGTTATAGGTAAATGGTAGTGAAATATAAAACTAAGTACAATCGAAAAAATTTCCATAAATGCTCTGTGAATATTTTTGTTGGACTAAGTATATCAATCTAAAATATAATTTATTGTATACATGAATATACTGGATTTTTGGGGGCCCCATGAGACTGGGGGCCCTGAGCATGTGCTCCGTGTGTGTCCTTATGGTAGATGGTAGGTACTGCTTATAGGTAATTTAACCCTTTGACCGCCATGTCAAAACAGAAAAACCGTGCCCTCGGTACCAAGCTTCCGAATTTTCTATAGAAGTCTGTCGTCCAGTCGTGTCTGTGGTGTGCTGGGCATATTTTGGTTTGTCGTCTATACACGACTGTGGCGGTCAAAAGGTTAATATTATGGCCCAATAATGTATTAGTATTATATAATTATTTGGATGAAATTTCAAATACAATGATTGTAGGTGCAAAAACAAAAATAGACAAAAGTTTGTTTTCCCAGTGATAGAATACCCATAAAGTAGTCATAATATAAAATTTTTTTTTAGGTTTTCCATTACGCCGGTATTTGCTGTATTAAAATGAAGAAGTAACTGAAGCTGAAGATTGGAGTGCAGTGTTCAAGGGAGAGGTTTACATCTAAAAGAGGATGCACTAAGACAGATAATATGACAGGAGATAAAAAGAAGAATATAAAAATAACTGCATGTAATAATAGAAAAATCAATAACACCCACAATTCATATGGTTAGGTCCCATGTAATAGGGATGCGCCTATTGCCATTAACCAGGAACAAATCCTGAACTCGAGCCGCTACTAAGAATTTCATAGAAAACTCAATAACACTGCTCAACCTGGTTATCAAACCCAGGACCTCTAGCGCAGCAGTCGTGTTTGGGACCACTAGACTAATGAGGCAGTTACAACACTGCAGGCGAATTTTCTGACTCAGTTGTTTCTTCATTTTATAATCCAGCAAATGCCCTAATGACAATGAAATAAAATACAGAATATAAATAAATACGTATATACACTCCTTTCTCCCACAGGGGTAGGCAGAAATCCTAACAAAATAATAAGTAAGCTACCTCATTAGAATGTAATATTCTACGGGAAATATTAATTAACTAGACTGAAGGTACTCACAGTAAACACAGACCAAAGGTAACGGAAAAAAAATATATCAGTGCAGTTGTTTATAAAATAAATTTGCACAGCGTATTCAGTATTCACACGGCCTTCGCACTATAGTGTATTACGTCTTCTTTACTATTTCTTGTCCATTACCATTACAGCCCTTGCCGATTTAAAAAATAATAGGTATTATTATTGATCAGGTTTTTGATTGATTTAATCGAATTGAACGGAAGTAAACATATATAAATGTCAAATGTCACTGATAGTTATATTCGGTCCTGCTAGTGACTAATTTAAAATTTTCCGCAAAAGTTAGAATAAAAGTTCCCATTTTTACCACTTTCCTGACAGAAAATAATAAAAAAATAAAATTGTAAACTGAATATAGCAATATTTTGGTAAATAATACTTGTGATGGAGAGCTCGTCATTCCTTTGAGAAATATTAATGGTATAATGATACTATCTACTCCTACGGAGTCGGAGTACTACTACTTCTACTATACGAACCACTGTCCTCATTAGATTTGTGGCAGTGACAACGGAATTTGTATGATTATTTTAAAATCGGTAAACCCAAAACATTTCCCTAAACTAAAGCTTTTCCTAAAATTTATGGAATTCTTTACAAACTGGCAAAATTTTTCCAGAGACAAGATAACAACTGTCAATTGGTTTTTTAAATTGGCATATTGTGAATTGAGCACTTCCGCAAGCAAATCCAGCCTCCAGGGCCTTTGCCATAGTTAAATCCGGGGAATAGGGTAGTTAATAAAAACACGTTTATTTAATTATTTTTTTCAGAGTGGCATTCGTAACCCTTCTTCTTCGATGTCATACAATAATTCTTCTTGTTCTTCCGCATGCCTCATGATTGGCGTGCGCGCACCCAACGACGACAACTTAATGCCATCTAGCGGCATAATGTCGTAAATATCTAATTTGGACGTTGTAGTTTGAATTTTTGTTTTGTGTTTCTCCTCAATAAGCTTTACGTTTTGTAGGATACCATCGAAGAATTTCGTCATATTGAATTTTTCGCCCACTTCAATCGGTTTTATGGAGCCCTTAGTCGGAGTATTGGTTAGTTTGCTTTTTATTCTCGTAAAGTTTCTCGACTTGCAATGATGGCAAACTGTTGTAAACAGAATAAGTAGGTATTTATCGTATAATTATGCCTAAGTATGTACATAATTATGTAGATATATATATGTCTCAAAGATCTAACCTTTCGGGGAATACAGGCACGATGGTTTGGTATGATTATGTTATTTTTTTGTACTGATATTACACTTACAAATAAGTAAACAATTAAAAATAGGAAATATTTCGTAGCAAATATTTAATCTTATTTTACGTGGGAGAGCCATGCTTCGGCACTAATGGCTCGGCTCGACCGGAGTGATACCACGGTCTCACATAAAACCGGCGTTAAACAACGCTTACGTTGTGTTTCGCCGAGTGAGTGAGGTTACCGGAGGCCCAATCCCCTTTTAGGAGGTCGGCAACGCACTCGTGACTCCTCTGGTGTTGCGGGTGTCCATGGGCGGCGGGAATCGCTTACCATCAGGTGATCCGTCTGCTCGTTTGCCCTCTTAACCCATAAAAAAAAAAATGATCGCTGGCATGTTTCAGTCTTTTTGTTTTTCTCTTACACATTCTACGTCATTTTTCTTTCGAATACATTTATTTAAGTACCTAATTAATAATAATTAGCATGCGTTGTTGCCAAATACACAAAACAGTCAACCATACACTCCAAACGAGTATTCCAACCACCAGACTGCGCAATCAATTTAATTCTACTTTACCTTAGGTACTGTTATTGCAATACTCACATAATATTAATAAAATTAAATATGAATAGGAATTTCTCATCACTTTACGTTTTAAAAAAACACGTCAGTGTCTTTGCTAAGTGTCATCAAAGATTTCATTAAAAAGAAAAATAGCTAATTTGCAATAAAAGTGATGCGAATAATTTACTGTGAAATTAGAAATCGTGCTTATCAAGGAGCATCCATGAATGGGGAATGATGTTGGAATTTCGTCATCAACGTAATCCTAGATACATCCGGTCCTTAATATATCGAGAGCATATTATTACACCATCACGCCTGTTTTCCCCGAAGGGTTAGGCAGAGGTGTACTAATGTACACCTACAGTTCACCGGTATGTCTAGGTCCCATGCAATAGGGGGCAAGCCTATTGTCATTACTCGGGTACAAATATCAAATTATGAACTGGTGCTAAGAATTTCATAGAAAAACCCAATAACACTGCTCGACCTGGGAATCGAACCCAGGACCTCTAGCGTAGCAGTCGCGTTTAGAACTACTAGATTAATGAGGCATGAGAACCTATTATATGTTGTAGGTTCTGTAGTTTAGTAACCTGCCCCGACTTCGAACGGGTGCCTGCCTCGGGTATGTATGTTATATTTATCACTACATAGTATAAAACAAAGTCGCTGTCGCTGTCTGTCCGTCCCTATGTATGTATCTTTAAAACTACGCAACGGAGTTTGAAGCGGTTTTTTTAATAGATAAAGTGATTCAAGAGGAAGGTTTTAAGCTATTTAACATTACGCTACGGCTCTTAGGAATGAGGGTGAAATCGCGGGCGGGCCGCTAGTTGATAAAAATACATTTTAAACCTTCCTAGATAATCCCTCTTTCTATTGATGAAAACAGTATGAAAAATGGTTTAGCAGTTTATGAGATGAGGCGGTGACTTTAATTTATAATATGTACTCGTAATTATGTAGGTGTTAGAAATATTTATTCTTCTTACTTCTTAGGTAGGTATTCCGTCCGCTATCCCCCTATGTCCCCGGAATTCTTAATTGGGGGCGGCCCTATTGCCACTAACCATAGACAAACCCAATATCAGTTTGCTCGGCCTAGGAATCGAACTCAGGACATCTAGCGTAGCAGTCGCGCTTGGGACCACTAGTCTAACGAGGCAGTTTGGTTGAGGCATCAAAACTCAAGCTTAGGACGCGGCTTAACTATATATATACCATCCCTGAACAACACTATAGCTCTTTATGCAATCAGTTTTACAACTTCTATCGCCTTTGCTGACAGATTTTGAATTCTATACCGTACATAATAGGGATAACAGTTTATTCAAATCCAGGTAAACGTAATCCAGGTTAAGTTCCAAGCCCTTTTCTTGGGAAACTGACCTGTGATTGGCTAATTTGGAAGATGCGCGCGCATCCAAAATAGGGAAATTAAGTATGATTTCTATTGAGCGCTTTACATTGCTTGCTTATATCTGCAGTAATCATTTTAAGCTTGTATAAACAAGCATTGTATGTGAAAATTGTGGGACATATCGTAAATTCCCTCTCAAAACCTTAGCGCTTCTTTCAGTGCAGGAGACACTATTTAGTTGAGTTTCGCAATCCGTTGCATTTAGATAGGAACGCATAAAAATGTAACCGAAAACCGACATTTGATTTTCAATATGATTAACAAAATAAAATTATGCACGTGCCTTTAATAACAGTGCCTTATTTAAAAACAATAAAAGGAATCAAGTGTTTTAAATAAAAAATATATTCGTAAACAAGTGCCTGTCAATTTCAAAAAAAAAAGTCGTCTATTAATTTTAAAAACGTGACGTCATATCCGAATATAAAATAAGCAGTATTTTTTTCAAAAATGGCGAACGTAGGCAAAGTCCTCGCTACTATAAAAGCAGTTATTACTCGATTAGTTTTTGCCTGCCACGGAATAATAGCAATATGGCAAGTGACTGTATTCAAAGACGACATAGAATATTGGTATTTGGCGTCGCCTATAATGCTGTTAATCTTCGAAGGAGTTTTTACTTTAACTATCAAGGAAAATCAAGAATGGAAATGGTAAGTAGCCTGTATTAGCGAGAATATCTAGCTAATAATATAAAAAAAACGCAAAGTTAAACATTTAGAAAAAAAACCCACGACGTATGTAATTGAAAAAGGAATTGTTAACAGTTTCGAAACATCTGCCCAATATGTACCTATGTGATTAATAACCCAAGTAAATCCGTCGGCCATGCCATTCTCAACCTCTGTTTCGGATTTTAATTAAATTATACTTAAAGCTTTTAAGCATCTCATAAAACTAAAAGCAGCATTATTGATAGCAACATTCGTTAGCACATACATTCAACAGCAAAAGTAGATGATCAAAATCAGAAATTCAATACTAATGAACGGAGTTCGCATCAGAACTGTGTGGCGTCGGAGTGATTCAAAATTATGTGATTGTAAATTCTACCAAACATGTACTACTAGTACAGCTGCCATCATTCGTGATCAGTTTTAACTCCAAAAGTTATAAACTCAATTCGGTTTTAATATATTGTAGCCGACTGGGCAAAAGCAATCATTGAGTTATGATTTTGTATCGCATCAACTACTTTTGAACATTGACATAAATTCACAAACATGCAATAAATATAATAATATTATATTAATAATAATATTAATAAACCCCCTCTGGGACAAGCGTTACCTCATCATGAGACTAACGTCAAACTAGAGGGTAGATTAGAATCGGTTTTTACAAACCTTAGACAATAAAAAAAAAATGTGTCATAAGGTCTAATGAAAAGCGCACAAACCGCAGGACAGCTTGTGGCGAGCTGATGGTGAGTGGCGACACTGCGGTCCTTATTGCTCTAGAGAGTCGGTCAGGGCCTCGTCTCTAGTTTGCTCGTGTTGGGTAGCTAGAGTGGAAACCCAAGAGCGCCTGCAGGACTCTCAACTCTGTCTTGCCTTAATTGGCCGGCCAGAGGGGGGCTGCTAGAGCTATATGCTCGGGGGTGGAAGTGTCTAATGGCGTAATAGCGGGGAAACCCAATCCGGGTCTTTTCGAGACTCGTGACGGTGAAACCGGGGCCGCACCTCTCTACACCCTTAGCCGCTCACACCGCTGTTGCCGCCTTCTGCCTGTACTGGCAGCTGTTTGGGGGGCCCAGCTAGTGAGGTGGTAAGTCACCGTCTGCCATCCCTATGGATGTTTATTCAAGGCTCAAGGCAGACGCCGTTTTCTTCCGGCAATAGAAGTTATCGGTCCACCCACATCCATAATCCCATTTTTAATTTCCATATTTTACAATAGTCCTGCAGCCGCCCGGAATACTTCATGGCTGTACTCCCATAGTGCAGTTGTGGAGTGTCCCGGGTGTATGCCCCATCCCATATTAGATCAAAGTTCTCCAAGGGGCCTCTGCGCGTTGGACCTGTGTCCCCCCACAAGCCTTCCAAAGGACCGGATGTCTTCCTCACGGGAGGCATGCCGTGTAATCCAAAAAGGAGATACAAATAATATTAATAATAATATTTATTGAATTATCGTTTTGTATCACATCAGCTACTTTTAAACATTTGACAAAAGTTACAAAAAAAAACAATTAAAATAGTAAAGTTTTTCAATTATATGATTTTTAATGAACATGCGTCTGCGTCTTTCGCGTATGCAAATTTTTATCCAATTCAGCTGTTTTTCCGTAAAAAAAAATATTACTGGGATAATTAAAAAAATAAGTATGGATGAATTACGTGGCCTCAGTTTCATCATTTAATTTTTGATTTTAACTGATCAATAGGAGTTTTAGGCGGGAAAATGTAAAGTGCACTTTGTCGGTTTTATATTATTTTCCAAAACTTGTGTTTCTCCGAAGTTTAATGTGTAATTATAGTGGATAGTTAACCATTAAGTGTTCGTGAACGTGTGCAAGTGTAGGCAAATGATATAAAATTGAAAATCGTGACTTTTGTGTTCACTCCTAAACTCTATCCAAGCCTTAGTAAAGTTTCCACTGTTTTACTGGGGATTATTCTGTATACTTGACACTGGCAAACACAGAAAGTGTGGCGCCATATATTAAAATCCCATGACGGGAATTAATAAATATTACTTGTTTACTCCATATACTTGACACTGGCAAATATACAAAAAGTGTGGCGCCATATCCCATAACGGGATAAAAAAAAAAAAAAAAAAAAACTGATCAATAGTTTTGAATTTTTTTTCACTTCTTAGTTCTGATGCGAATTGAGTTTATAACTTTTGGAGTTAAAACTGATCACGAATGATGGCAGCTGTACTAGTAGTACATGTTTGGTAGAATTTACAATCACATAATTTTGAATCACTCCGACGCCACACAGTTCTGATGCGAACTCCGTTCATTAGTATTGAATTTCTGATTTTGATCATTTACTTTTGCTGTTGACTGTACAAACACCCTTCCACCTTATGTACATTTTCTCTGTTCTGTCGTGGGTAAAAATACTTAGTTGTCAAGTTAGTGGCAGCTAGGTTTTCGAAAGAAGAGCTCCTCACAATGCGTGCTATGGGAAGGAACACGCTAACCCTCTATTCCGCTCCGTCTATTCATCTATTGGACACGGATCTCCTTTGGGATCGGCCTCTTTGATTTCTTCACGATATTATCCTTTATGAATTTGAAGTTTATAAGGGTAGAATCGTCTAAATTAAACCATATGCGATAGGTGAAATACTTAAAAAAATAGTTGACAACAGTAACATAAACAAAATCATCCTTCTCCGTTTCTTTTCGTAAAGCTTAGGGCAGAAAATACCGGAGCCCGGCGGCCGACAGGCCTTAAGATGGGAGCCAAACAATTTTATCGTATTCCATCGTGTGTATGTGAGAGCTACACCTTGAAAGTTTTTTTAATCGACTTTAATGAATGAGGGGGTTATCAATTCGATTTGTTTTTTTTTATAAGTTTGTTACCTAAAATTATTTTTTTATTTGAAAGACAATATTTGTGAAGTCCCATTCAAATTTGGAGAAGATCCGATTACAAAATTTATAACAAAATGACAATAACTTTCGGAAGTCGGTGGCGAAAACAAAAGATCTGACCAAATCGAAGACACTGACTTCCAAAATTGTTTTGCACATAACATTATTTTTTTTAATGTTTTTGAAAATAACTTTTACTAAAAAGTTATTTTATAAGTAATTGAATTGAATTGTGCGCACCATCTAAGACTCCGCTGAACGCAAATACAAACACAAAAAAAAATGCCGACTCAATTTATAAATATTATACGTAACTAGGTATTGGTACTAGCGCACACATATTTTCAATCAACTAAAAAGTATCGCCCGGACAGGGACTTGAACCCTGGACCCTTGGATTAAAAGTCCAATGCTCTACCGACTGAGCTATCCGGGCCGTGACGCTATAGTTGAAATAGTTCCTGATATTTTATCGTTATCAGTTGGTAAACAATTTTTTTATATGGATCTTTTTGACGTCTCATCAATATGATGGGTAGGAAAAAATACACGTTTTTTGTAACAAAACATTAATAAATTGAATAAGCCACTTTCTTAGTCTTAAATAAAAACACGAAGGATATTTTAAGAGAGCCTTTTGGTTGACAAAGTCAATGCGCGGAAATACGTAGATATTAGAATACTGTATTGATAACCTCTTTCTTTTTTTAAAACAAATATAAAAGAATTTCAATTAACACCCTGGAAAAGAGTTTCATTTTCGGAAATGCTCAGAAAATATAAAAGTTTACATAATATAGAACTAATTTGTTACAATGATTAATTTTATGCTTATTGATTAGGTAGGTACCTACCTACATTATTTTTATGCCTCATATCATTTTTGACCCTTCCTCCCCAATAACTAAAAATAATGTTGACCCTAGAACTGACCATGTCCACCAATCTTGGTGGACCAGTCTTGGACATTCTAAAAACCCGAACGAAACGATTTAAGTCCACTTTTATCGTAGCGTACCGCTGAAATGTGGAATGCGCTTCATGCGCGCGGATATAATCTGTGTGTATTTATATCAGGAGCTAATCGGTTTCTTCTAGGCATGCGAGCTCCATCGTAGATCGCAGTGTCGCTTTATCATCAGGCGAACTGGTGGTGAAGGTACCTAAGCCTATCACGAATAAAAAAGAACATTACAGGATAGTGACCTCAATATCTTCACAGATCACAGGATTGTATCATTGGTCAAGTGGTCACAAGCGCGAGGTTCCCGGATCGATTCCTGTGTCGAGTAAAGTGATATTATTATGGGTTATTGTATCAAGAAAACTTCAGTAACCGCTCGTCGTTTCGATTTATGCCCAATTAATGGAAATAGGAATGGGCTTATTCTCATACAGGGGATCTAAACGTACAGTTCGTGTTTTCGCAAAAATATCGAAATCAGTAAGGATAATATTCAGGAATCCGAAAAAATTACGACCACAACTGTCTTTACAGTTACATCGAGCTTTTATATTAAAAATAGCGACCCGCCCGCTTAAAACCTTGCCCTTGACTCACTATCTATTAAAAAAACCCGCTTCAAAATCCGTTGCGTAGTTTTAAAGATTTATGCATACATAGGGACAGACAGACAGCGACAGCGACTTTGTTTTATACTATGTAGTGATTTACTGCAAAAGCACTTGTGGACAACTTAGACGTGCACAGATATTTCGACAGCCCGTAATGGAGGGGGGGTACCAAACCGGGTGACCTGCCCCGGGACTCTTCAATCATAAAATGAAAAATATTGTATCACAAAGCGCCAAGCATGCAGCGCACATTATTCTATCGATTCAATTATTCATTTGATTTGTAGACACCCAGTTCGTTTGAATGCGTCACAACAATAATATAATTAGCTAATCCATCCCATCTTCCAAGCACAGCGGGTAGTGCTGGCGCTGCTGCGTGCCGCTGCAGCCACAAAGATCATCAAACGGCGCAAATATAGCAACCTTAATGGGAGCTATTATTTTGAGCCAAACGGCTGGAAACACTCGGGCCATGGGGCCATCTTTTTATGGAAATATCTAAGAGACTTGTCGACTCTTCGCGTGATCAGAGGGCTGGTTTATTCTTGGGTCAAAGAATTAGCAATGTCATTCAACGTGGCAATGCTGCCAGCCTTCTGGGTACGAGTACGTTACCAGATGACAGTGATGTGGAAGAGTACTTAGTAATTTTTTTTCAATATTATGTTATTAAATATTTATATGTCCGTTATTTATTTTTTATATATTCCCGGTCACAAACAATCCCAGAGGCCAATATCACTAATCACTATTTCTGCCCCTTTGTTCAAATTCTGTAGAATTTTAAACTTTAATATTTCTTATTTTATTCGGTGAAGTGATTGGGATACCTAGTGTATTGTCGGTACTATTCCAAACAATGTATTTAAATCCAACACTACCCTAGTCACACATGATTAGTCTTTCACAAAGCGGTTGAATGTCACCGCTGTGTTCACACCCCGTTAAAGGGTGGAAGTTAATGACATAGCGATCAATACACCTTGCACATCCCTGAAAACTGTAGCCAGCCAAGGGGAAAGCTGTCATAATTGGACATGAAAAAAATGTAATAGGTAACAATACAAATGGGTATTTGACTGGTAATTTATTTATTAAAAACTAACCCGCGTTGCCCCATTAATAAGAGCCGTAGCGTAATGTTAAATAGCTTAAAACCTTCCTCTTGAATCACTCTATCTATTAAAAAAACCGCTTCAAAATCCGTTGCATAGTTTTAAAGATTTAAGCATACATAGGGACGGACAGACAGCGACAGCGACTTTGTTTTAGACTATACTTGCGACCCGCCCACAGTTTCACCCGCATTGCCCCGTTCCTAAGAGTCGTAGCGTGATAGTGAAAATATATATTTACCAGAATAGAAAGTAGTCTATAGCACTCAGGGATAATAAGGATTTTAAGAGAGGTAGGGCATATTGGAATTGAATAATTCCACTCACATTTAGAACTGCTCGACTGGGGAAGTACTTCCATCTTGCAGAAAATCGTAGCCAAATAACATAGCTCCGTGCTATGTTGTGTTCCTAACGGTGACCAAGCTCGCCAGAGCTCCGTGAGGAAGCGTTGTGTTGGCAGTGTGGGGGACCGGTGGTGTTTTGTTACCGCCGCTATCATGCATGGCAGAATGTCTCCTATGCTGCCAGCCCAACTATTCCTCCTTAATTTATAGGGTCGGCAACGCGCGAGTGATACCCCTGTGTTACAAGCGTCCATAGGGTACGGTAACCGCTTACCATCAGGCGGGCCGAATGCTAGTTCGCCACCTTAGGGGTATAAAAAAAAAATATACCTACCTTTATAACAGTGAAATCATTTTCTAAATCGGGCAACATGGTAGGATCTATGGTCCAAACGGAGAAAAAGTTAATTGAATAACTAGATTCCCAAGGTAGACCTGCTCGTATTAAGGGAATCAGTAATGTACAGTGACGACCATAAGTCCATAGGCAATCTCACGACGCAAAAGCTTGACGTTTAGTTTGACGACCTTCTATTCATTGTCGTTAACAAGTGACACGCACTGGCTGTATCGAGCTCGCTCGTACTGTTCATAGCAATGTATCCTCAGCGTGCTTATGGACCCACTGGAAACATTATGATTATATTGTGTTTGTAGGATTCTGCATGCTAGAAGTCCGAAACATTTGCACACCGAAATGGTGAAATGTGTAAATAGAACTAAAATTATACTATAACACCTGTACATGTACCACATTTCATGCAAATAAACTATTTGATTTGATTTGATTTGATTGATTTTGAGCGTGTACTATCACATATCTGAACTATTGATGTGCCACATTCACATCGAGCAGCACCAGGCGCCTCTTTTCCATTTAACACTATGGGCAAGTGCCCAGGGCGATTCAATGGCCCCCCTAGTTCCCACTGCTTTGGTTTTTCACATTTGTTTATAAAATATCCCTGTTCTGATATGTCCATATCCTAAAGTGCCCAAGACCTCCAATAGGGTAAAGAAGGCCCTGAGCAGGACCACATTCATATAGAAAGAGAAAGAAAGATTTATTCAGCTACGAATGATACATGTAACTACTTAAACTTTCAATAAATATTAAAACAAAAGAAACATAGAGAAGGTAATAGGTACAGTGCCTCACAGTTGAGCTGAAAGGGATCTGATTCAGCATAATATGCCAGACAGAATGTCTGCCTCTGGTTTTCAACCAGTCCTGGAGTCCCGGAGTCACATCGGCGAATTGTGGATGTATTTATACAGGGTTATTTTTCAATGACCGGCCAAAATAGAGGCTGTTTAGAATCGATACTATTTTCGATCTACGAAATAAAAAAAAGTTAAAATTAAAATATATTTTTTCACATTTTATTCCTGTCCGACTCTTAGTTACAGTACGCGTGGATATAGTTACCACTATTACAATTCAGTTCATATGTTTGAGTTAAACATATGAATGTAAGGTCGTATACGTCAGCTGTCAAACTGTTTGACAGCCGACGTATACGACCACAAATCCGCAATAAATGAATTTAGATTTTTTTCATTTTAAAATGAATGTTTTTACAATAATTATAATTATTGTGTTAATTTGACAATAATGTTTAAAAAGCACATTGGGTGTGACCTTAATGTCTTAATTTTAAAATTTGGCCGGTCTTTCAATTTAACCCTGTATACAGGATATATAGATATCTGTCTACCTAACTCTTCGGGGCACAGGCGTGATTTCAACGCAATTCACGGCAAACGGCGCATCCAAATTGATTAGTCAGGAACATTAGCAGACGGACAGACTCACTTAGCGTCACTTCCTGTTTCCTGCCGCACCCAAATTGCCTGCTAACGACGTGCGAGCGGTCGAATATCTTTGTTTTAGCCGACTTAAAAACAGAAGGCGGTTATCAATGACTCTTTATAATATTTTAACCAATTTCAAATCCAAAAAGAAGGAGGTTCTATGTTTGTCGGTATTTTAGGGTAACATTTTTAGGGATCCGTACCTCAATAGGAAAAAACGGAACTCTTATAGGATCATTTTGTTGTCCGTCCGTCCGTCTGTCTGTCTGTCAAGACCCTTTATTCCGGGAACGCGTGGAGAAATCGAGTTAAAATTAAAACCTTACACTCCGGTCTTCAGTCTCTTGAAGCTGTGAAAAAAAACAAATTTCTTAGTTAACGTTAAACAAAGATACGTTGTAAAGATAAAACGTGTAATTCGACACTCTCAAGCGAATCAAAATATATAGAGTATTTATTTTGTTTGGAATCTCGGTGGATGAGTCCGACTCGCATTTGTCCGGTTTTTTCTTTTATACGGAAGGTTCCTATATGTTCCGAGACATCATAACTTATTTAATTATTCATATAACAATTCGCATTGTGTTTGAATTATATAGTACATTAATTAAAATATTACAGCTAAAAATAACAAATTGTGAATTTCAAACAATAAATAAAGTAAAAGTAGTCACTAACATATAACATAATGATAAATTTTATGTCAATAGATTGTAAATAGTTATTATAGGAATTATTGTAATTATTATCATGTCTTAGCCTATTAATGTGTCACAAGTTGATGGTAGGTACAAAACACACACACTTACCATCACAGTTGTATTTGCTGAAGGCAATATCACTTTGTTAAGAAAACCCTGTCCGACCCGTGAAGGTAGATATTGTTAGGTTTCGAGATCCGGTTCTATTTATTTAATCATTCATAATTTACTAGAAAAAAAAAATAGCGGGCGCTAAAAATAATAGATTCCATCGATGCGGTAAACGAAATAAGTTTGAAATTAAATGAAATTAATTTATTTGCTTAAATGTGGGTACATATAGTTGGTATAAAAGTATTTATATAGTTCAGAACATTTACCATAAATTATACGGCATGCAAATATTTGTCTAAATGATTTGATCGATCAACTAGATTACAACTGAAATTGAAAACCTCTGCTAAAGATAAATTGTAAGTTTAAAATGTCCCTACGTTTCTTAGGTTCTGTCCATCGGTGTTCATCTATCTGGGTCTGGTGGTGCCCGCGATATGGCTACTGGAGCTACACAAGGTGGACTTGCGACTGCAGAAGAAGACGAACAACGCCACTTATGTAGAGGTAAGTAACTATATTACCTAATATTTTAAGTTCTGATACTTAGTCTATCGCAGTTCATGGTCCACCAAGAGTTGTCAACATACCATGTTGTGTAGCCGTGTACATTTGCTACATCCGCCATCTGCCCCGAATGCACGATATTTTTTCGAACCGGGGCAAAAACTTGATAAAGGCTCTCTCTCTCCAGCTTTTAAAATAATTGTTAAAAAACATCGTAATTTTGGCGCATATAGATCTGGGACTGTCCTTACGGACTGCAGACTGCCAGAGCAGCATCAACCGAGGGGGAACTGGCTCTCACGCACAAAAGTCGAAACACACCATGGTGCTACGACAGATTCCAACCTAAGGATGGTCGCCAGGCAGTCACGAGCCCCAAGAGGCCCTACTACCGATAAAGTCAGATACTTTCTCGCCTCTTACATCTGAATGGCAGTGAGGAACTGTATTCTAATTCGTCCCCATTTAAAAACCACCATGTATAATCATGTTTCCCAACAGACTGAGATTCCCATCCCGGGGGCCACAAAGATCCCTACAGACATGTGGGTGACCTTGATCGAACAGTTCCTAATGCTGACGTTGATTGTGGGGAGGTGGCTGCTGCCCAAGGGCGATCTGACCAGGGACCAGCTCAGCCAACTGCTTCTGGTGTACATCGGTAAGTTAAATTACCCGCATATTTCACATTAGGTGTTAAGAAAACCCTGTCTGACCCGTGAAGGTAATATAGGGTAGCTAGCGAAATCTAATTGTACATAATCCTTTAATTAAAAAAATACTACCTTTAAATGGCAATACTGCTGTATGTTGCCAATTATACTAAAGCTGATGATAGTGTTTTAATCTACACAATTAAAAAAAATTGCTAGATTTTGGGGAAATTGTAAATTTCACTAATATTTGCGAACTTTCATGAATATCTAATGTTTCTTATTTTATTTGTTGATGTGATTGGAATACCTATATGCCTCTTTCAGATCGGACAGGGTCTTTTTAACATATTAAATAAAATGAAACCTGAAGTGTCTAGTTTATGACGTTTCTTCCTCATAGGTACAGCCGCGGACATAATAGAATTCTTCGACTCCTTCAAAGACGAGAAGGTTGCGACCGAGAAGGTTTTAGTTCTCCTAACCCTGGCGATCTGGTCGTGGTCTCTGATGCAGTTCACGGTGGTGTTGACGGCCACAAAGTCACGCAAATCGCGCGGCACTGCCAATAGGTCCGACATGTATGTACTCTGAATGTAACACGCGCACGCCTGCTCATTACACACCAATAGCACTGTTTTGTAAGTCGGTTAAGGATCCGGTGGACACTGAGCCCTTAGTAGAAGGACAACACCAGGTTTCGTAGTCCGGTGCTTCTTGTAGGTGGTAGGTGGTAGGTTCTTGCTTCTTTTTAGTGGTATTTTTAAGTAGAAATTTTATACAGTTTACCAAATAGACGAATAACACAAGACAAAAATAGTTGGGTTACTCATTTAAAGTTATAGTTTATAGTATAGTAATTTTATATTTATCATGAATTAAACATTTCCTTATTGATATCGAAGCTGTCAATCAACGGCAACACTGATTGTGAAATTCGTGACGTCACTGAGAGTCATTTTCGGGAATGGAATACCAGGCAAATCTTGTTCTGCCATGAATTGCCCATGCAAACGTAATACAAGAATAATACACAATTTAATGAAATTCTGTTATTATTGGGATACCATTAAACTATGTACCTACCTATCTAGTATTTCGCGTAAAATACTTCACTAGAAATAAATGTAAGTGATAGCAATTTTTTTTTAAGTTTTTTAATTTTAATTTTATAAAAAACGTTGCCCCACTAGGATTTCCTCCTGTATCGTGGGTGCGTTTACAAACACAAATTCTCACATACACAAACGCCCAGACCCGGAACAACTATCTGTAGATCATACAAATATTTGCTCCGTGTGGGGATCGAACCCACAACACGTGACGCAGAAGCCGATCGCTCAGCCGCTACGCCAAACGTGTCGTCAAATTTTACGAAGTTTCAACCAGTCCTGTGGTTTATTTTCACTAAAGTAGTAGTAGACGAAATGGTACGGTAGGAGCCTAGATTAACCGTATCCGAATAATAACACAATTTGATTAAATTGTGTTTGAATTACGATCTATTTCGGTATTACGTTTGTATGGGCAATTCAGCGTCCGCCGGACCCTTAAGTGGAAGGAGGGACCTTGCTAGAAAAAATAACGTTATCGATTATTTTAGATAATTATGTAGGTGCCTATATATTTATTGTACAATCCATACTTTATATTATAAAATGTGAAAGGAAGTTACTCTGTCTGTTACCTTGTTAGGCATTTTCCTTTTTCAGGATGCAAATTATCTCCTCGGCAAATTTTATGGAATATGGCGGTTTAGGCGTGAAAAGGAAACAGACAAACCGATCAATTTCGCATTTGTTATATATGTATGGATAGTATTTATATATGGACTAGACCATTTATTTTATTTTTAAACACCAAAGAGATTTCAAATCCCTTCTTCCACGATCGTCGGTATTTTTTTAAATAACTATATACAACCTACATGTAACATTTTATATACCTACTCACATGTTAAAAAACAACTTTAATTTAAAATTATTGTGTTATTTCGCGTCTATAAATTCGATTGTGACCACTGATCTCTTTAATATGTCCTCAGAGGAAAGAAATATCTCTAATAGCATAGAGAAATATAGATCACAGTGGTCGTGACGCAGACGACGTTAACAAGTATTCTCTGAATATTGAATTAGTTAGTAATTATACGGGTTATAATTAAGTATTATATTACTAAATGTGGCCAGCGCTAATATTTGCTGACAACTATTGCTAAATGATGAATGTAGCCAACATTCATCATTCAGCACTACAAGTAAGTCTAAGGTTTACCCCAAATTGGGCGTGCGCGTTCCTCGAGCGTTTGTAAGATGCGAACGCTCCGTGTGAGCCGCGTTTGACCAGCGTCCGGCGTGTATACAGCGTGAACGCCGCACGCACGCTTATCTTGGTGGACATTGTTGTGTACACACGCGTAAAAATAGAGTCTGATTTAGAGAGAGAAATGAATATCGAAAGCTTTATCCAAGAAATACAGAAACCTCCTGTGACATGTCAAAACGGGAGTATAGTGACCATATTGCAAAAAAAAGGCGTGGGAAGAAGCGCGAGCTCAGCGTGCATCACGCGCCGCACGCTGGTCAAACGCGACGCTCGCGCCACGTTGTCGCGGCTCGCACGCCGCGTTCGCGTTGTTCATACGCTCAAGGATCGCGCACGCCCAATATGGGGTAGGCCTAAATCAGATTATATTTAGGACCTGTAGAATGAATTATATTATGATTAAAAGTTTATGGCCTTGCACTAGTTACATTACTCAAATGTACTCAAAACTTATCTACGATTATTATAGGTAAGTACACGCACAATAATTATTTATAATTATCATCCACATTTTCAGATTTATCAAGCAAATGTATTTATTTATGAATAGGATGTACGTTTTTGCTTTTGTTCAAAACCCTGTCGCCTCAGCGATTTCCTTCCTAGTTCAAATTCAGTTACCTAATTGTGAATGTCAACATTCAGTTTAGAAAAATAAATTAATCCACCTAGGCTTTTTATAACTGCTTTATGTCAGGGTCAGATGACAGATGCGGTTGATCCTCAGATTTTCCACAAAGCGACTGCCATAAGACTTTCGCAACTCAATCCGTGGGATCTAAAGATAATTATTTAAAAAAAATTAAAAATGGGCTTGCTCTTGACTTCAATCTTGCCTCTGGGGCAAAGATGCGGTCTACGGTGGAGCGAGAAAACCCAGAAGATGCCTGTTCACCCTACTTTTGAATAGATTCGGGTTGTATACTCGGAAATACAGATAGCGCATATCCTGAGGATGAATTAGGTTTCAGGTTTTTTGGGCCACTAAGTTACTTAGGTATTATAGGTATTAGTCACTATTGCGACCGATGATTAATTTTATTTTATTTGGGAAACAAAAAGACAATTTATACATATAAGTAATAAGTCTGTAGAAAAGTTGTGTCGGTAATTGCAAAATAATTGGGAAAAAATAGGTGGAGAAAACAAATTAAGCCATACTGAAGCCGAATAAATGGTTTTTGGAAAAAATGTCTGTCTCTATGTATGTATGTTCGTTTATAACTCAAGATCTACTTGACGGATTTCTATAAAATTTGGTGTATACGTAGATTATGAGCCTGGTCAACATTTAGGGTACTTTCTCTCTGACTACAACAGCGCAAAAAAAGGACATAGGTCTACATCTTTTGTTTCAAGAAGTCGTTTTGGAATGCGAGTGAAACCGCGGGCTGTAGCTATTATTAAATAAAGTTACTACAATCAACATAGCTAACAACACATAAACCAAAACAGTTACCACATTATTACCTAATAAACAAATTGTGACGAACAAAAGAGACGAAAGACCAAAAGTAAGCTTTTTATTTAAAACTAGCTTTTGCCAGCGACTTCGTCCGCGTGGAATAGTTACTTTGTTCCCTAGTTCTTCGCAAGCGGTTTCACCTGCGTTGCCCCGTTCAAAAGCTTGAAACCTTTCTCATGAATCACTCATTTTCCCAACATTTCCCTTCACTGCTCTGCTCCTATTGATCGTAGCGTGATGAAAAGTATACTATAACCTGGGGTTTGGGCTGTGCGTTGATAGATCACTATGTCAGTCAGTCAGTCACCTAACGTAAGAGTAGACAAATATAATCAGAAAGCTCCGAACTGCTAAGCTATCGGGAGTTACACGTGTTATTGTGAGTCAACCATAAAAGATAGACATTTGCTGTCGTGGAGTATTTTTATATAATTTTAAGGAGAACATTTCCGTCATACATGATTTCTGTGTAGCTTTAACCATTAAGGCTGCACACGCGACGGAAGCTTAAAAAATGGAGTAAGTTCTCCTGTTTTCCCAAGATTTCCCTTCACTGCTCTGCTCCTATTGATCGTAGCGTGATGAAAAGTATACTATAACCTGCCCAGGAGTATGAAGAATAATTGTACCAAGTTTCGTTGAAATCCGTCGAGTGGTTTTTGTTTCTATAACGAACATACAGACAGAGAGACAGACAGACAGACAGACAAAAATGTTACTGATTGCATTTTTGGCGTCAGTATCGATCACTAATCACCCGCTGATAGTTATTTTGGAAATATATTTCATGTACATAATTGACCTCTCTACAGATTTATTATAAGTATAGACTAGCTGTTGCTATAAAATATTAACATACTATAAGTCCGATTCTAGACGGCGTATCAAGATGAAACATGCACCAGATTTTAAGTTCGACCTCTGGCAATATATAGGTGTAAACTGCATTCAATTCCATGCAGTAGTTTTTGCGTGATGCGCGTACAAACATACAGACAGACAAAAATTCTAAATATTGTTGTTTTGACTTCTATTGCTCTGATAAAGACCCAAAATGTACAGAAATCGACCTGTTACAGTTTTATTAGGTACTAGCTTTTGCCAGCGACTTCGTCCGCGTGGAATAGTTACTTTGTTCCCTAGTTCTTCGCCCGTGGTTTCACCTGCGTTGCCCCGTTCCTAAGGGTTGTAGCGTGATGATATATACATTGATAGTTTGAAACCTTTCCCATGAATCACTCATTTTCCCAACATTTCCCTTCACTGCTCTGCTCCTATTGATCGTAGCGTGATGAAAAGTATACTATAACCTGTGGTTTGGGTTGTGCGTTGATAGATCACTATGTCAGTCAGTCAGTCACCTAACGTAAGAGTAAACAAATATAATCAGAAAGCTCCGAACTGCTAAGCTATCGGGAGTTACACGTGTTATTGTGAGTCAACCATAAAAGATAGACATTTGCTGTCGTGGAATATTTTTTATATAATTTTAAGGAGAACATTTCCATCATACATGATTTCTGTGTAGCTTTAACCATTAAGGCTGCACACGCGACGGAAGCTTAAAAAATGGAGTTAGTTCTCCTGTTTTCCCAACATTTCCCTTCACTGCTCTGCTCCTATTGATCGTAGCGTGATGAAAAGTATACTATAACCTGCCCAGGAGTATGAAGAACAATTGTACCAAGTTTCGTTGAAATCCGTCGAGTGGTTTTTGTTTCTATAAAGAACATACAGACAGACAGACAGACAGACAGACAGACAGACAGACAGACAGACAGACAAAAATTTTACTGATTGCATTTTTGGCATCAGTATCGATCACTAATCACCCGCTGATAGTTATTTTGGAAATATATTTCATGTACAGAATTGACCTCTCTACAGATTTATTATAAGTATAGAAGATATGTGAAGATTAATTCGCAGCCAAAAAATTCTTAACAAATTTCAAAAATTTAACGTGCTTACCGAGGCACGGGGAGGTAACAGGCCAATGTCTGTACATTATAGATATAAAAGAAAAACTAATATGGGGGGGTCTTTATCAGAGCAATAGAAGCCAAAACAACAATGTAAGAATGATCACTCTGTCATAATTTGAAAATCTGAACTCTGCAAGCGTAGTGATGTATTAATAAGCATAGTTATTTCTCTATGAGCCCTTTACTATATGTACTTACTAGCTACCCGCCCGCGGTTTCACCCGCGTTGCCTCATCCCTAAGAGCCGTAGCGTAATGTTAAATAGCTTAAAACCTTCCTCTTGAATCACTCTATCTATTAAAATAAACCGCTTCAAAATCCGTTGCGTAGTTTTAAAGATTTAAGCATACATAGGTACGGACAGACAGCGACAGCGACTTTGTTTTATACTATGTAAGGATGTCTGGAAAATTGAATGACTTTTTTCAAAATAAAAGTACATACTTACACCCGTAGAAAATGTATCATAAACTTCATGCTTTTCAGCTTATTTGTGTGCGTTTCACAGCGTATTAGGAAACTGGATGAATTCAGTGACACATTGAAAATGAACCGTTGCTTACAAAACCTTCATTAAACTTTATTTCTTTCTCACGTCTTTCTTTCTACCACAGGAACAGCCGCGCTTGCTGCTGCTCTATAGAAGTATGTGCTATCATTATGAATATTGCTTTGCAAGACGCTCCGTTCCTGGCATTCCGGCTACTAATTATCTGTCACTACAAAATTATCAACTATATGAACATATTCTTCACTTGTAAGAATACGCTGGTAAGTAACATTATATTATTTAAATTGAATAAGTTACTTGCTCATTAGTCTAGTGGTCCCAAGCGCGACTGCTACGCTAGAGGTCCTGGTTTCGATCCCCAGGTCGAGCAAAGTGTTATTGAGTTTTCTATAAAATTCTCAGTAACAGCTCGGAGTCTGGATTTGTGCCCGGTTAATAATGGCTATAGGCTCACCCCTTATTACATGGGACCTAAGCATGCCAGGCGAACTGTGGGTGTACATTAAGTATGCCTCTGCCTAACCCTTCGGGGTATACAGGCGTGATGGTATGTAAAATTACTATAATAAGCCTATTTAACTCTGGACCGTATGTCCATAAAAAATATTATATTGAATGTGGAAGAAGCAAAAGAAGTATGCAAGAATTCAGCAGTTTGTAGTCAGCTCCGGTCCTCCGGTCTTTATGCACCATCTGGCAAGCGGCGCCAAAAAACCAAATGCGGAAAGCAATGGTTTATTTTATTTTATCTAGAATTAAATACGAAAGTTTCATCTATGTAGAAATACAAGAGATCTTTGTTTGTCCTACGGATGGAGGTTAAGCCTGGTGATCTGTGCTACAGGTTTTACCTACATCAGACACCAGTCTCTATATTCAATGCAATGTTATATAACTTTGTATTGTAATTTGATGATGAGAGAATAGATAAACATATTATTATTATTATTAATTTCAAAGCGCAAAGTGAAATTGGGAATTATTATTATTTATTTAACACTAGCGGCCCGCCCGCGGTTTCACCCACGTTGCCCCATTCCTAAGAGTCGTAGCGTAATGTTAAATAGCTTAAAATCTTCCTCTTGAATCACTCTATCTATTAAAAAAAACCGCTTCAAAATCCGTTGCGTAGTTTTAAAGATTTAAGCATACATGGGGACGGACAGACAGCGACAGCGACTTTGTTTTATACTATGTAAGGATTAATTAATCGAAGTACAATATACGTCAAACAAAGCGAAGACCAATGAAAAGACTATCTCGTTCTATCCTGATCAAGGGTTTGGGCCGGTGCTGTCTATAGGTTTTGCCTATCCCTAATAGAAAGGCATGAGTGTATGTATGTCCGTAAAATACCCCAGGAAATAAAAGACGTTTAGAATTTTTAAATGCAATATACACAATATATATATATAATACTATTACTATAATAATTAACAAAAATGTAAGGTAGCTGTTAGTAATTGCAACAATAAGACGTCCAACAACTTAGTGTACCCGTGACCATGGATGCTGTAAAGGATCCGAAACGTCATGAATCAAATAATGTATATTTCGTTTCGGTTACTTAGAGATAGTTATATTTGATGCGTTAAATAAAACATGTTTGCTCGAAGTTTTGAAAGAATGTAATAATTGACAGTGTTTTTCTTTTTTTTAAACCATAGAGAAATAGTAGAATAATACTTTATGCTTCGCGGCGCCATCTGGTCGCCCCCGCGCGCACCAAGGCACCAAAAACCTATAGTAATTATGTGCGGTGCGCGCGGCTGCGGCCAGATGGCGCACCATTTTTTTTTACTTTTTTTTTATTTCACAGAAAAATATCAGTTTTTTATCAATTTAAATTCGAATATCTTTACTTGTGATGCGTAAAACAGGCAGGATGTTGTTTTGTATTAACGTCTAATTGCAGCAGACTCATAAAATTATTGTTTGGTACAGATTTTAATGGGAAAAAAAGTTATGAGTCTAATTTTATGAGAGTCTGCTACAATTAGACATTAATACAAAACAACATCCTGCCTGTTTTAGCCGTCACAAGTAAAGATATTCGAATTTAAAGTTAAAAAAAACTGGTAATTTTCTGTGAAATTAAAAAAAGTAAAAAAAAAAACGGTGCAGCCAAGGTCAAATAATTTGGGCCAAGTGGGTAGCAGATGACCCCAACTAACCACCATTTTCGTATGTTCAACGTTCTACCAAACTCCTTAAATATTTTATTTCAATGTCTAATATTCGCGTTAGTGTTAGAAAGAAACCAGTATATAATACTATTTTAACTATACACCTTGAAATTTAAATAGTTGTTATCCCCCAGCAAAACGAACGTAGTTATGAATATGAACAAAACAGCTGTTCCATACATTGGTCGTGTAGCTATTTTTGGTACACTTTAAATTTCACAGTGTATAATGTCATTGCTTAAATGTTTAAAAGAAAAAAATCTACATGACATGACATGACATTACTCGTATAAAGTGACCTCTAAGAGTACGATAAGCCTATTCAATGCAAGGTCAGCATACACTGGGAAATTATGCCCCATTGTTTAGTGGTATTTGACAGCTCCTTTCATCCATCAATATTCTTACGCAGGTAATTCTACTGCAGATATACAGGTTATACGTTCTTCATCTGGAGACGGTAGACGAAGGTAACGGAGGATCCGTGTACAGAAAGAAGACAAAACATAGGAACCCTGACAGGAAAGAGAAGGACAAAAAACATAGGTGAGTTAAAGCAAGCTAAATATGAGTACTAGCTTTCGATTTTCGAGAGAGTTTTCGTCTACGTAGAGTTCAGAATTGGATCCGACCTGGATAAAAAAGTAAAGTAACCTATGTACTATTCTAGACTATAATCTATCTCTGTACCAAATTTCATCCAGATCCGTTTAGCCGTTCTGACGTGATTGAGTAACAAACATCCATCCTCACAAACTTTCACGTTTTTTATATTCGTTTGCTTTGTAGGATAGACGCCAGCGTCTCTCTAATTTTTTGTATGTTAAAACATGATTTGCATAGCAATCGGAAGGCGCAGTGTGGGACGACCTCTAACGAGATGGAGGGACGACCTGGTGAAGGTCGCTCGGAGTCGTTGGATGCAGGTGGCATATAACCGGTCCCTGTGGAAGTCTTTGGGGGAGGCCTTTGTTCAGCAGTGGACTTCTATTGGCTGATATGATGATGATGCACAGCAATGGCTGTTTCTTCAAAAGGCCATTTCAGACATTGTCTTAACTCATATATTTGCTATTAAGTACGATGTTTGGACTTTAAAAGAGACCATGATTCTCTGAGTTTGTTTCGGTGTTTCTTCTCAGAGGTCGTCAGTTAGGAAATGCCGGTGTCAAAAAATCAATGACTTGTAAAAGTGTCCTTCAAAGATCTATTTACAAAAATAAATATAATATCAATTTAGTTACATTAATTGGGAAAAATGAGTCTAGTTAAATATTGGGGCAAATGAGTTCCCGAGTGACACGCCAGGTGGAGTGATGACTTGCGGAAGACAGCTGACAGTGACTGGATGAGGAAAGCCGAATATCGGGCTCTGTTGCGTTCACTAGGAGAGGCCTACGTCCAGCAGTAAACTCATCAAATAATGATGACGAGCAGACGAGCCATCAGATGATGGTAAGTAGTCATCGCCGCCCATGGACATGGACACCAGAGGAGTTGCTGATTTTAAGCGATACTGCGATCTACGATAGAGCGCGCTTACCTAGAAGAAACCGATTCACTCGTGATTTAAGACATCCAGATTATATCTATCTATTATAATTATAAAATTGTACTTGACATTCGCTTTTTGTGTGCAATAAAGAATATTCCATTCTAGTTCTGAAACCATTGAATGACGATACTATAACTCGTGCACATATAGAATGGATTTGGAAATGGCGACAACTGTCAAACTGTCAACTCGCGTGCTATAGTGTGCGAGCGAGAGGTGAATACAGTTGTCGCCATTTCCAAATGCATTCTTTATGTGCACACGTCATAAGAGACTTGGGCAGGCCATAAGCTCGTTTGCCATTTAATAATTTTAAATGTTATCTTGTTCTTTTACGATACCCTGGCAGGGTACTCATTAGTATAGTCTTAGTCCTATATGTGTGTACATTTTGCAATAAATAAATAATTCGCAAATGTTATTTTTTTCGCAGTAAACATAAATCGAAGAAACACAAGAAAAAACACGAGATTGCTGAGACTTCCATATCGGTGATCAGCGACCGGAGACACGACAGGGTCGAGGGGGGGCGCATCAGGTAAATATTTTTTTTATGGGATAGGAGGGCAAACGAGCAGACGGATCGCCTGATGGTAAGCGATTACCGCTGCCCATGGACACCCGCAACAACAGAGGAGTCAGAGTGCGTTGCCGACCTTTTAAAAGGGGATTAGGCCTCCGATCTCCTCACTCACTCGGTGAGTATAAAAATAGAGAGAAATAATAACATCTTTTATACCACTTTTTAAATTTTTTCCAATAAAACGACTTATCAACTAGTTAGCAATTTATAATAGTAAGGTGAAAATTGTTATATAATTCCCTATGTTTAAATCTCTCTAAGCTAAGATTAAACTTGTATTATGCTAGGGTTCTCTCGTGTTGGTAAAAATTTTTTTATTCATTCATATTTTAATATAATAAACGGGTTTGAAGTCACATAGGGATACAGATTATTAAGCGTAAGGGCCTACATATACCGTGACGGTATGGCAGAGGATTTAAATTTTTATCAAACGCCATTCAAGCTTATCTATTAGGAGTACGACATAAATTGTAATGTATTAGTTTTATTCCGTGGTAATACACTATATTTAAAAAAAAAACCTCGCCAGATCCGAAAGGGGTAGATAATAGGTATCCCAATCACATCACCAAAATAAAATAAGAAACATTCATTCATGACTGTAAACGTATAATTAAATACTGGTTTCTGAAACACGAATATTAGACATTGAACTAAAACTACTTTTTACGGATTTTATCGCGTTGTATTGATATTATTTGATTCCCGACGTTTCGGATCCTTTACAGCATCCATGATCACGGGTAGACTAAGTTGTTGGACGTCTTAATGTTACAATTACTAACAGCTACCTTACATTTTTGTTAATAATTGGCGATCCGATTCACGCAGAACGAGCTCACCGTATCCTTCGGTCTTGTAGTTTTGGGCTTGGATTTTGATTTTATGGAATCTATAATGTGGTTCCAAGCAGGTGGTAAGACATCAGATTTGATAAACCACAAGTCCTCGCAAAAGAAAACCGATTCCTGCCCAGGATGATTCGCGAGGCTATTGAAATTAAAAATCATCCAAATTTCAATAGAGAAGATGGCTGGGTCTGATGACGGCACCCAAGGACGGTGTGATAGTCGGACAGTTGAAATTTTCACAGATGATGTATTTCTGTTGTCGCTATAACAACAAATACTAGAAAACAGAATAAAATTAATATTTAAGGGGGCTCCCATACAACAATCTTGTTTTTTTTTGTCGTTTTTATAGATAAGGGTACACACTGGGTGCACTTGGCAGGTTTTTTATTTCGGGTATTTTTTTTTCTTGTAAATGATTATATAAATAGAACCGGATCTCGATACCTAACAATAACTTCACGGGTCGGACAGGGTTTTCTTAAAACATTGTATAAATTAAATTTTAGGTAACAATCAATAACTCTGTCGAGACGAAATACTACACGCGTAGCAGGATTATTTGCCGTAGCCACAGTCGTAGCAACTGCTACGCTTCGGTACCTGACGTAGCCGTGGTTCCACGCCTCTGCTACGCCGTAGCAAAATTGCGAACATTCTAATTTCGAGTTAAGGGTCAGACGGAGCTTGAATTGCTCATAAAAACGTAATACCGAAATAAATCGTAATCCAGACAATATTCTATCAAATTATATTATTATTCGGATTTGGATACAGTTAATCTAGGTTCCTACGGTACTATTTCGTCTACTACTACTTCATTGGAAATAAAAAACCGGAAAATTGTTCCAGACTTGGTAAAGTAATCAAAAATTGCATTCGCTTACATTTATTTCTAGTGAAGTATTTTGGATAAAATGGCATAGTAGGAACCTAGATTAATGGTATTGGAATCCGAACAATAACAGAATTTTATTTTTAATTTATTTCGGTATTACGTTTGTAAGAGAAATTCGGTCCGCCGGACTCTTAATACTTTTGCGTGTCTGAAAGATATATCTATACAATTCATAGCTTAATTATTCTTACTAATATTATTAATGTGAAAGTTTGTGAGTATGTATGTATGGATGTTTGTTACTCTTTCACGCCAGAACGGCTGAACGGATCTGGATAAAATTTGGCATACAGATAGATTATAGCTTCGAATAACACATCGGCTACTTTTTATCGAGGTCGGACCCAATCCTGAAGTCCACGCAGAGAAAGACGCGGGCAGAAACTAGTAATCCATATATATAAAAGAAGAACCTGACTGACTGACGTATCAACGCACAGCCGAAACTACAGGAGCTAGATCCCTGAATGTTTGCATGCTGGTTCCTTTTGCACTGTAGACGAGCACTAAGAAAGGATTTTTCGAAATTCAACCCCTAAGGTGGTGAAAAGAGGGGAGAAAGTTTGTATGAAGATCCGTACATTTTTTTAGCGGATGAGACCGCGGGGTACTGCTAGTCATTTGATATGACATGACATAACATAATCCACCCATTATAGTGTCTCACTGCTGGGCACGGGTCTCCTCTCAGAATGAGAGGGATTAGGCTATAGTCCACCACACTGGCCTAGTGCGGGTTGGCAGACTTCACACGCCGTTGAGAAAATCTCTCAGGCATACAGGTTTCCTCACGATGTTTTCCTTCACCGTTTAAGCGCGTGATAATTAACTATTTAATACGCACATGACTTCGAAAAGTCAGAGTTGCGTGCCTTGGGTTCGAACTCGAGACCTTTGACTTGGCAGTCTAACGGTCATACCACTAGGCTATCACTGCTTAGTCATTTGGTAATGAAATAAATTAAATTGTTTGTTTGTTAATAGTGTACAATCCCTACAATTATTTGGTTATTGGACAAAACGACGATTGACCAAAGCATAATCTATCTGTGTTAAATAAAATACTCAGAACCGAGTTTATTTCGTTCACAAACATTTTCCCTGGCGCGCTCTGAGTCACCACAGTAATTCGCTCGCAATCCGGACAAAGGCTTGACCCCACATAGATTGACTGGGATTAGCTATAGCTGTGCTGTGTAGGTGCTATAGGTCGCCAGGGACGAACGCTCCTCACCTTGACACAAACCCGTTCAAATCAACCTTCGCTAGTGTTGTGGGTAAATATCGATGAAAAATATGTCGATAAAATATCGGGTACATATTTTCATTTAATTTATGGTACATATTTTTATTTATGATTATAATAAAAATATACCTACTTCCAATTTCATTAAAATGAGCAGCAGTATTATTATTTTTTAATAAACACTATTACTCCACGGGAGGATTTAGATCGTGACGATTTTTTTAAATCCGTGACAAAACTGTTTCAATGCTATGTTATTGCTTACTTATCTTCACTTAATTAGACGACATTATTGTTTACATTACCTACGTGTGCTAGATATATTTTCCCTTGATTTATGGCTATCTGTTAGTAATCTCCTAATTGGAATTTTGACGTGAGTGAGAAGGATAGATTTATTGACTTAGTTGAGTTATCATTATGTTATTATCTTTCTTGGTTTTGGAGATGGGCTAGATCTCGGTTCATTATGCCTCGTATTATAAATAATCAATATAAACATACAAACCAGCGAAATAACATTATAGCTTTTTGTAGCGTCGTTACATTGTCTTTACAAAACTTGAGTCTGCTGTCGAAATAGTTTGCCACCTCTGAGATAAATAAATTTAGACGCAGCATATTGCATTGTTGAGTCGGTTATAAAATGTCAAATAAAAAGGTGCTCATAAAACTATCGATAAAATATGATCGCATCGTCCCAACACTAGCAGGGTGCGGCAAACGATGGGGTTGGTATCAGCAGGTGTAGCTGTCTATATCTGTCTGTTTGTAGGGTGGGATTATACACTTTGTTTTTGTTAATTTTCGCCCTTTCATGGACTTAGATTGAGTATCTAGCCATTACACTTTACGGATTAAAACTGTCATATATAGGTACTTACGTCACGTTATTTTAATAGAGCTTTTGTGTGTTGCTGGCTGGCATAAGACATTTATATTATGGTCTTACTCTTGTTATTAGAAAACGTCTAAATTCACGTCGTGAATTTTTTCTTTACAAAAATAAGTCTATTATACCTCCTTAGATAATATTTTTTGTCTTCCTGTCAAAATAAGACAAAATATATTTTAACTAGCTATAGCAGGTTTATTTAAATAGTTTTTTATTATTATGAATATTTAAAACTGTTACAATATAACGAGCGATTTAAGTAGACATTACCATCACCCCTGTATTCTGTAAATGGTTAGGTTATGCAGCAGTGTACTGCTGTTCACCCTCATACAATGATATAATACTATTAACTATATAATGTCATTGCCCACGTATCACTGGAATGTTCTAATTGTTGTTTCTAATCTAATCCACTTTGCTCGATCTGGGAATCAAACCCAGAGAATTACACTCAGCAGTCGCACTTGTGACTATTTGACACTATTTGACCGATGAGGCAAGAAATACCATTATTACTTCAATTTATCCAAGTGTGCCCATTATTTACAGGGTGAGTTTCATTGACTGCCTCATTAGTCTAGTGGTCCCAAGTGCGACTGCTACACGGGAGGTCCTGGGTTCGATCCCCAGGTCGAGCAGTGTTATTGAGTTTTTCTATGAAATTCTCATTAGCAGCTCGGAGTCTGGATTTGTGCCCGGTTAATGGCTATAGGCTCGCCCCCTATAACATGGGACCTAAACATACCGGCGAATTGTGGGTGTACATTAAGTACACCTCTGCCTAACCCTTCGGGGAATACAGGCGTGATGGTATGATGGTATGTTATGAGTTTCTTGTCTCGAAGATCCGATTATCGTAAGATTATAAAAAACTTACGTGGATGGGCGAGTACGCCTCGCTTTCGAAAGCACAATTTCAAAGCGAAAATTGTAGGCGAATCTTGTGCCAATATCTTGAAACTTATATAATGTTTACTGATATTTGAGAAAACCGATGTTTCCGATGTTTCAATATTTTTTATCGATTTTATTTTCCGCAAGTTATTAAGATACCATCACAGTTCGAAATTGATCAAAGTATGTATTGAGCGTTCTCGTACTTGAGACAAGGTATCAATCAATATTATATTTATATTGATATTCTATAATCAAAATCATTATTATTTTATTGTCTAAATAAATCAACTCTGGGCACTGGTCTCCTCTCAAAAGGAGAGTGGTTAGGCTATAGTCCACCACGCTGGCCTAGTGCGGGTTAGCGGACTTCACACGCCGTTGAGAAAATCTCTCAGGCATGCAGGTTACCTCGGGAAGTTTTCCTTTACGTACCTTCCTGTTTTGAATTTAAACTGAAGGCCAATGACCTGGAGGTGCTTCATCATATAACTAGACTACAAGATGGATTGTTAATAAATAATAATTATTTTTATTTTGTTTGTTTCAGAGCAATAATTCTGACTAATTCCGACGAAATCAAAGAATTGGAGTTGTCGAAATTATTTAAAGACCAAATATCTACTGAGAATGAAAAGAAGAAGGGGTAAGTAGTAAAACAAACTACCATCACGCCTGTGTTCCCCGGAGGGTTCGGTTTAAAGAACTTTATTTCCATTAAGACATACGTCACTTACATGGAGAACAATAAATTGAATTAATGTAATAAGTTAATAATAAATAAATAATGGTTAGGCAGAGGTGTATTACTAGATACCTACGTAAACTCACACTTCGCCAGTAGGTATGTTTAGGGCGCAAGTAATAGGGGGCGAGCTTATTGCCACTAACGCAAATTCATCCTAGCTGTTACTGAGACTTTTATAGAAAAACCCAATAACATTTCACTCGACTCATTGAAATATATATATTTTTAAATTTTTTTAGAGGCAAGAAAAAACAGAAATCTGAGAGTTCAGAAGAGTCCTTGAATAACGTTCACCACACTACGGACGATTCAGGTATTTGACATCATCGGGTCCGCAGGGACAGCCCTAAAAGGCATAGGGACAAGCACGACGACAAACACAAAGATAAAAAAAGAAATAAAAAGAAGCACGACTCCAGTGACAGTGACACTGACAGTTCAAGTTGAAGGCTGCACAAGTTGTTGTCTTTGCGTTAAATTTTGTCAATGGTTGGAAAGTTTGAATATTGGCTTTTGGCGTTTGAAAGATTGTAAAAGTAAAATGAAAAATGGATTTTGTACATACATATTTCTATAATCAAATTAATTATATGATTGTAATGTTGTTGGTAATCGTAATATACTTCATTCTTTGTATTGAGCGTAAAGAAAATGCGTTATTTTAATAAAATGATTAGTCTTAATAATTGAACTCAAAATCTTTATAACAAGCACGTTATGAAACGTAAAGAAATATAATTATACCAAATTGACTTTAGTTGTAATGTTATTTGGACACAAAATCAGTTAAAATTAAGAAATACAAAAATCTAAATTTCATGTAATCTGAGTCAAACTAAGTATGTATGTAAAATGAATAATTATTTAAATAATAATTAGTGTAATTAAGGAGGTACCTAACTATGTTGTGCGATAATATAAAATATGTAAAATCAACTTGCAATAAAGTCTTTTGAAAGATCCATTTATAGAAACAGATACTTATAATGTATTTATAGATAATTGAATTGAGATTTAAGAGCAACGAGCTGAATTATTAATCACGAGTGTTTTGTCATAATTATGTATAAATGTTATAAGTCAAAATATGCATATATGTATAATTGTATAGCAAATATTATTATTTATTTTAAGAACATTCAGTTGTTGATAAAAATATTGAAATAAAATTTTCTAATATGTATATTAGATGTAGATATTTATGTCTACGATTCGCACAAGAAAACGATTATGTATTATATTAAAATTTAGTAGATTTTTTAATAAAAAATATTAGCGGAAAAAGTTTAAGATCTATTTATTTATATAACCCAGTTTCAGGAATATTTAAGCGATATGTTGCTGTGATAGAAATCTTTGAGCAGTTTAGTTTAGGTTTTAGGTATATTTTAGATGTAGATTATGGAGGTGTTATATCAATTCACTACCATTTAAACAACTTTATATAGCAAATTATACAGCTGTTACTGCAATTTATAGAATATTCCTACATAAATTAGTAATCCGACCATTTTCTCCGTAAATTCCTTTATTAAGTCACAAAAAATGTATTCAAACGCAATAGTATTGATTTATTAGTAATGAAATACAATTCACTGAAAGCATTACCGCCTATCATAGACAAACACTCAACTGTCAATCTTCCCGCTCAATTTCGGCGCCATATTTGTAAAATAAAGACCGCCAAAAGTAGGCTCTTTCAGGTGTCAACGGTGCTACGTACTGCGGTTCCAGAGTGATGGCTAAGTTGTGAGGGTATGGAAGCCATTCACCATTGGCTACTTCTGGCGTTGGTGATCTGTAAACGACATCAATTATATTAAAAACCAACTGAATTTATTAAATATTTTGAATCCTTCATGAAATAAAGATGCTAATGTGTGCAATGCAAGTGTTCAGCGGCCAATACCTACACTATTTGGCGGCTTGTTTCGCCTAGCCGTTAGATTATCTTCATATTGGTGACAGTGATACTTCTACCTCAGTAGTTCCATAGGCCTAACAACAAATGAAACAAAACCTTTTCTTTGTTCTATCATTTTATGGAACAGGTGAGATTATTTTTTCAATGGTGCTATCAAACGTAGCAACGGCACTAGTGAAAACGATATTTTAATAGTCATAAGTTAATTTATGTGTGATTTTGACGTCCAAATATTTAGGAAACGGTATCTTTGAGTGGTTTACTTTTAGTATAACTTACCCATATTTAGCGAAGTTAGTCCACATCATGGTCATGAAAGTCACTATTCTGGCATCGTCCTCATTCATTGGCAGCGGCAATCTTTCCAACTCGAATATATAAAACAATTCATCCATATTTGTCGTGGCCGGCAAACTGGTGTTCGTTAGTAATCTGCCCAAATTCCTATAGCCCATATGATTGAAAATATACTGATAGACATCCACGTCAGAGTTATTCGCATACATTTCTACAAATAAAGACATTGGGCCGACGTAAGCGAAATCAGAATTCAAATTTATTAGACCACCTATAACGTTCTCTTCGGAACTTATGTTGGCAAAGTAAGTTTCTTTTAGAATTTCTCTGATTTCATTTTTTTCTTTTTTTGATGTGTTAAAACTTCTTTGATCAAGTACTGAGAAGTCTTCGTTCTTTATCCTGTCCATTTGGCTTGTGATTGTGTAGTAATCTAAAGTACACGTTAATCCTTCAACTGTGTTCAATCCAAATATAGCCGGAACCGCATTAAAAGATTCAGATGACAAAATATTAAAAGGAGTATCGTTTAAAAAGGGATCATCATCCAGGTATTCTTCGACAGAAGGTATAAATACAGATTTAGCGTTCATCTGATTTCCGATAGCTTCCTCTAACTTATTAATAGGCACATCAGTGTATATATTTATCAATTCTTCGGGATCTAAAGTGTTGACACCAAGGGACTTAGCAACCTGTGATGCAGTTGCAACAGGGTTGGCGTCAAAGGACTTAGGCGTAAACAGACTTCCACTTTCAGAAATAATCCTCTTAAACAGTCCTTTACAAGACTTTGATAGCGTCAGATAGATCGCTGCTACACCTCCACTGCCGTGACCAAAAACTGTAACATTGTCTTTATCTCCTCCAAAGTTTTTAATATTTTTCTGGATCCACCTCAAAGCTGCCCTTATATCTTTTAAGCCAGCGTTGCCTGGCGCCTCTTTGACTCCCAAATTGAGGAACCCAAGAGCATTAAGTCTGTAATTGATTGATACCACTATCACCCCATGGCTGACTAAATAGTGGGGTCCGTAGAAGACTGGGGAACTGCTGCCGACGCCGAAGTCTCCTCCGTGGAGGAAGACCATCACTGGCAATGAGGTGTTAGTGAAGATGGGTGCGTAAACGTTTAAGACAAGGCAGTCTTCATTCTCACTGGGGGCTGACAGGGGGTCATTGGCGGGGAATTGAGGACATAACACTGCGCGGTTGTCTGCGGAAAAGATGCCATCGTGGGAGGGGGGATCTACTGGTGCCTGTAAAATAAAAGAAAGAGTGAATTTATTTGGATTCATAATTAGGTGCCTACTTATGTGTTTATCTTCAGTAAGGAGTGTGAAGTTAAATATTATTTGATCTGTCTTTGGTCTTTCACGGACAGAAAGGTGGTTAGATTCGATATTCAATATAGTAGTAAAACTAGAGGGTACCTTACGTATACACGTACGTATGCATTTTAAATTTAAATGTGGTCACATATAGTTAGATGAGGTGCTAATTTCGAAAGAAAGAAAAAATGTGCTAGGGGATCTTACATTTGCATTAATTAACAACCCATATGTAACCCAAGCACGCTAGCCGGAAGTATTTAACAGATTGAGTGTATGTAAGTTATAATACTTTAGATTAATTTTACAACTAAAAACTTACCCGATATCTATCTTTGATAACACCATATTTGATTCCACAATATTCGTAATACAGCTCATTTGAAGACAAATATCCTTCGACTTTTCCTTGTTTAGTGTTCACAATTTTCGTCTTCTCAATGCCAAAAACTTCACCAGAAACAATAAATAAAATAAATAGGCTGAATGCTAGGCTGTGTGCCATTTCCTTGGCGTCTCAATAAATTACTTAAAAACTATGGTTTGTTTTAAAGATGGCGCCTTTTATATTACAAACGTTTAACGTTTCGTAATATTAATATTGCAACATTTAGCGTTAATTTCTTTGTCATTTGATAGCGAGAATTAATACGAGTTGATTATTAAATATTTGAGGTTCTGTACTACCTATATCGGCCTACGCAAATGTTCTACTGATCTGGTATCTGGTACTGACCCGTGCGACGGGTTGTTTAGCTCCCTAGAATATGGTCGACCTATTCAATGACAGATGCATGCGTGCCGTCAGATGGGACTGGTCTACTTAAAGCCGCAATGACTTCTTCAAAAAGCCATTTCAGACATTGTCTTACATTGGAACTCACATACTTGCATATTATGTCTGGACTTTAAAAAAAACCATGATTCTTTGAGTTCTTTTCGGTGATTTTTTTTAGAGATCGTCAGTTAGGAAATGCCGGTGTCATCTAGTTAAAAAAACATTGACTGGTAACATTGTGTATAGAAGATCTATTTACAGAAATAAATATAATTTATCATTTAATAAATTTGAGTTAATTTCTTATTTTCAATTTAGAATCTATTTATGGCATTTTTTTTCGCACCCGTTTTTCGCTGAGTGACATATTTGCTGTCACTCAGCGAAAAATGAGTATCATGCCTAATTCTATTGAGTGTTTCTAGTTCATAAAATAGCATAGCATACCTATCTACTATCTAAGGCTTGTCTTCAAAGCTGAGAGAGTTCAACTCAAAGCTTGGTTGTTCCCTCAAAAGTCCATTTGCAGGCAGAGTCCTACATTGTGACACTCGATTTAATACTAAAAATACTACTTATGTCTGGACTTAAAGAGAGACCATGATTGTCTAGAGTTTGTTTCGGCGTTCGGCGAGAATTTCATAGAAAATCCTTGACTGGGAATCTAACCCAGGACCGACCGAGTCACCAGGAGCGCTTTCGGCTACCAATAATTAAATTAATTTATAACCCAATCTTTATTGAATTAATAATTATACTTAATAACATTATTTTGAAAAACCACACGGAACTCTAAAATAAATTAAGTACGTGACTTAAGAATAAGAATCTTTATCAATGCATCTGTCATTTATAGAAATAATAATATTATCCATTTAATTATCAGTGATGATCTTGATAAAATAATTATGTAAGTAATTATTGAATAACTTAATTATGCAACCCGTTATATTACACTACAGTTATTTTCAAACATATTCCGTTCCTTTTTTGAATTTATTCAGGTGTACGCTATGCCAACATTGCGCAATGTGGCCTTATTGCTACCGAACGTGTTTTTTTTTTATAATTGCTTTTTTTCTCCTGTGACGTGTTGCGTTCACAAACACACATAACACACAACAACAAACACCCAAACCCGTAATAATACGGACTTGTAGGAATGTACTTGAAATATTTGTTCCATGCGGGGATCGACATCATATTTTTTTTTATTTAAGAAAAATCCCGTGCTGTGGAAGCCTATCGCTCAGCCACTACCCTTTTGGTATAGGTAGGTACTTATATTCCTCTATGACCTCTATAGCCACTACACCAGTGATGGCGAACCAATGGCACGGCAAAGTATTTTGGAGACGGGACTTAGGTAGGAATCAAGTAATCAAAACTAGTAGAAAAGAGATTTCGCGGCAACTGAGATACCTACCATAACAATGTAGCAATCTTACGAAAGTTGTTAATGTTTAGTTCTACCACTGTCATTATTCTGAGGTTCTACGGTTGAGATTGTCTGACGGCACGTCATGACGTCATTAAACATTTGTATAGAAAAAGTAGTTCGCCATCTCTGCACTACACGAAACGCAAGGGCAAACATACTCGGTTAAATACAATACAGTCAAAATAAGAATAACTGTTTTTCGCGTGCGTCTGAAGTTACCCGTTCCGGATGCACATCATGCACAATCCAAACTTATCCGTAACAATCCTTTCTTATTCAAAACTGACAAATCGATTTTCAGTTTATTCTCCAATTATTAGAGTACACTATTATCCATTGGGGAAATTTGACAGTTTGTTGTAACTTAATGTGCTGTTGACTTTACAATCACATAAATGTTTTTGTGTGAAAATATCTAAATTAGTAAAGAGTTAAGGACAAACAGCATTGTACTAAACTCCCGGTCCGGATGCTAATTTTCCTATATGTTTATTATTTCATAAAATCATTTACACTTACTGTTGATCAATACTGTACGCAAAGATATGTATAATTTTTTTATACCACTATAGGTATACGGCCTGCCTGAAAGTAAGCGGTTACCGTAACCTACGGACGCTTGCCCTGTAATTTACAGAGGCTGGCAGCATAGGAGACAATAGCGTGATGCTTATCCTATCTGCCAGCACAACGCTTCCTCGCAGAGCTCTGGCGACCTTGCTCACCGTTAGGAACACAACATAGCACGGAGCTATGTAGGCGTGTTATTAAGCTACGATTTTCTGCAAGGTGGAGGTACTTCCCCAGTCGGGCAGCTCCAATTGTGAGTGGAATTATTCGATTCCACTACCTCTCTTAGAAAGGTACTATATTTTAGTTGGAGGGACTTTTTTTGACTTAATACCGAAACTAATAAAAAACACCTCTCACTCATCATTATCAACCTATCGTACTGTCCCACTGCTGGGCACGAGTCTCCTCTCAACATGAGAGGGGTTGTATATTCTCACACGACATTCATTTATTTATTTTTACTTATAAGCCCAATATCAGTACTTATGGCGGACTCATGGCTAGACGTGGAGATGGTAGGTGAAGCCGCACTGTATCAGACTGGAGACCAATGACAGGCAGGAGTGTGGGGCGTCCGGTAGCGAGATGGGTCGATGACATAAGTAAATTCATTGCTCCCATGAACAAGATTAGCATAGTACCGGAAAATTTGGCATAAGCAAAGAGAGGCCTATACTCAGCAGTCAGTACAGTACAGTCCTGGCCTTAAGAAGCCTCCTCGTCACGAGGAGACTACATTCGTCCTGATACTGCTTTTTATATAATTTTAAATACCAAGTAAATCATAAATATTAAATGCCACTAGCGACGTCTGTGAGACATGGTAAAAATGTTCAATGAAACAAAAGAATATTAATATGTTAAGACTTATTTATTAGTCACATTCTAAGGAAAATCCATTTCATTGTAAAATTATATTCAACAATAAAATTATGACAACACAATGTTAATCTACCCTCACATGACTCATTATAATCCACAAGTTGCATTGTTAGTAAAAGTATGTTCGAAAACCTAAAACAAAACTAGATTTTTTTGATAATTAATATTATAAATGTAAATAACAAAAATTGATGGTCACTTTTCCTGAAAATCACTTCACTATTCTTTAAAAACAATCGGAATATTCGATTTGGAATAATTTTTAATCAACATATTTATGGTGTTCTTAAAAAAATAAGTGAAAGTTTACTGAAATCAAGTTTTAAAACGCAAACCAAACTTACGTTTTGACGTCCAAAATTGTGGTTACATCGAATTTATGAAAAATAATACAGAAAATACTCAAATATTTACTAATGCTACTCAATTTATAACTAAAACCTATAGTAATTACAACATATTTTTTGTGCAATAACTAAAGTATAGAGTGACAAGTGATTTTTGTGAACAAGTGTCTTGCCTACGTGTTGGGTTTAGAAAATTAATAAAATATCGTCGTATTATATTATGAAAGCTTGATAAATCGGCACAGTTATGAATAAAAAACCTGTGAGAACCGGCCCGAGGATCAGGATCACGAGACCAGCGCTAAAAACAAGAAAACCTGACGACCCAATCGCAATTTTCGACGACCGAAAATACATCTATTCTTGCCAGTATTGTCGTCTGAAATTTACTCAGAACAGTCAATATTTCCGCCACATGACTTCTAACCACGAGATCCAGCAGAAAACAGCTACATTTGAGTGCAATGATTGTCAAATTGTGTTTAATAAAAAGACCAATTTAGACCTCCACTGTCAGACGCATCATCAAGTGAGGAGCAAGTCGAAATGCGAGAGTTGTGCTATCACATTCAAGTCCAGGTATTGTCTTCGTCGTCATTTGAAACTGAAGCAGATTTTACAAGAGAATTCGTGCTTCAAATGTCAAAAAAAGTTTACTAGCAAGGAGGGTTTAGCTAAACATGTTAAAAACAAACATACATTTAAAAATGTAACTTTTCAGTGTGATCTGTGCTCTTTAAAGTTCAAAGCTGAAGAATCTTTACGCAGTCATCTTGGCCGAATCCATAAAAAGTTATGATTTTAAAGGAAACTTTTGTTAGTCTAACTTTTTTTTGGTAAACGGATGCTATGAAGGATGGTATGAAGTTTTGGTACACAATTTGATTTGTAGTTGATGTAAATAGTAATTTATAATTATGTTTTTTTCTGATAACCGTATCACAAATTATAGGTTTCTTTTTATTATGGAGCTTTAGCTGTAAATTGGAAAATGATTTTTGTATGAATTTGCTTAAGTTTACGTGTGCAAAAGTGCAGAGTGTTAGGTCCTGGGTTTTATTCCCAGGTCAGGCAGTGTTATTGTATGTTGACTAAAATAAACCTAAATATGTTGTTGGTATGTTTGGGTGCAGACTATATTAATAGTACTAATACAAGTTTGTAAAAAGCAATAATACTAGAAATAATCTATACTTAATAAGAATTTTATACCATTGAGGTACTATGAATGAGGTACTGTTTCTTTTGAAAATTCATGTAAGAAATGCTGCGCTGTATTGTGTTAGGATAATCTGACATGACAAATACTCATGAATATATGCTATTTTGTATCCTCTTGTGAAAAATTATATATACAGAGAGAGATCTTCTTAGAGAAAGACTTCTCACAAGAATAAATATGTACTGTCTTGGATTTTTGCATATTCTCTATTTATTATAATGTTAGACAACTATCATTAGGGGTCATCCATAAATAACGTCACATGAACATGATTTTCTGACCTGTCCGTGTCACACATCTTCAAATTTGTGAGACAGATTTTTTTTATCATTTTTTTAAACTACTTTGTTATTGTACTTGGGATTTGAACCTATGTCCTCTGGATAAGTACCGCAGATGCTTTAGCCAACTAAGCTACCAAGATCTCTGTTCTCTCTCCTCAATGTCTTTCTACAGACTGTAAACTATGATGTATATTAGGGGTAACCATCTTGATTAGACCCAAGATCTACTGTTTACTGATGAAGCTGTGTGCAATCTGTCTAAGAAATCTGTGCCTCCCAAACATTTTTTGACTTGGGACCAATTTGTTTTGATTTTGGTTAGCAGAGACTACTAACAATGTTAAGTAAATAAATTGTGTCAATCTGAAATTAAACTATAATCAAAATTGTTATTACAAGTACTCATATATAAAAGATTAAAAAAATTCGTGGACCATATTTTAGTTATTGTGGACCACCGGTGGTCGTTGAAATTGTAAATGAAACAGTATACAATCAAACATATGTAGGTTTTTTGTGTTGCTGCTTACAACTGGACCAATAGATAGATAGAATATTCTTTATTGCATGTGTGATGTAATAGCTGCAGTCAACTGATTGGCTACCCCTGATGTATAGTCTTTAGTTAGATTAATTTTTATGGTATAGTTTGCAAAAGAATCAGTAGTATAAGTATTTAATTGGAATCGTGTTTAACACTAGATGCTTAATCCTTTTTTTATGGATTAAGTCGGCAAACGACCTGACGAGCCACCTGGTGGTAAGTAATCCTCGTCGCCCATGGACACTTGCAACACCAGAGGAGTCGCTGATGCGTTGCTGACCCTTAAAAGTCCCTATGGACTGCAAACTGCCAGAGCCGCAGCAACCGAGGAGAACTGGCTCTCCTCCGTGCAAAAGTATAAAAACACCAAGGTGCTTTACGACAGACTCCAACGTAATGGTTGTCGTCAGCCAGTCAGACCCCAAGAGGTCCTACCACTGAGCAAGTCAGATATTTTCAAGCCTCTTACGGGATGCCTATCTGAAAGGCAGTGAAGAACAGTATTCTAACCCATCCCCACACAGGTAAAATCCTGGATTCAAATTTACAGTAAATACTTTTCCTATAAGGTAAAAAGAAATTGATGATCATCAAAAGGCATTATTAAATCTCACAAATAATACAACAAAACTGAAATAGTTATTTTCGGTTTATTATAATAAGTATGTGAATAATAACATGTATAATTTAATATTTTTTATATATTTATTTTATTGTACTTAAGTTTTTCTTTGTAAGTTAATTTATAGTAATTTGTTGCCAATGTTTACCATTGCAAATTGTAATTATTTTCTATAACCAAGATGTTTCTGTATTATTAAAATTTCGTAAAATACATTTCAAGCAATTTAACTGTGTTTCTCTGAAGTTTTTCACAAATTTACTATAGTGATTTTCAATTTTATGTACCGTCCGGTATGTTGTCGGCAGAACAATTTCAAACTCTATAGCCTTAATTTTAAGGTTCAAGTGGTCTACTGCCAACATATAGCCACAGTACAGACTTATTGCATTGCATATTAGAAACTGTTACTATAGTCTTTATTTTAATGTAATGGAATTTAATGGATTCACATAACACTGTCGCGTCGTGTCGGGTAACGGAGCCATATATTTTTAACCGACATCAATAAAAAGGAGGACGTTCTAAATTTGCCTGAATTTTTTTGGTAAGTATGTCACGTAATATCTTCGCCGTTCATGTACCGATTTCGTTGTTTCTTTTTTTATTTGATAGAATATATAGTGTTTGACAATCGGTTTTGAAGATAGGCCACAATGTTCGAGGTCGGTTTTGTGTTTCTAAAAAGTTAACAATAGAAATAATGATTGATAAGTCCTAGTCTAGTATAAGCTAATCTCTGTGTACGAAAAACATATGCATTGGACATACATAGCTGTTCCCCGCGGCTACACTCGCGACCATGATGTTAAACTTTCAACAACGAAACATTATCAGTCAGCACAAACGATTTTATAAGTAGCTATAGATGTTAAAAAGCTCCATAGGTATCCCAATCACATTACCAAATAAAATAACAAACTATAAACCTACTAATAACGTGAAAGTTTTTGAGTATGGATGTTTGTTACTCTTTCACGCACGCCAGAACGGCTGAACGGATCTGGATCCGATCCAGGTCGGATCCAATCTTGAAGTCCACGCGGACACGCGGGCAGAAGCTAGTTATTCATAAAAGTAAACATTACCCCAAATATAGCAATTTTTTTAAATGTGATATTAAAGTAGAGTTCATCGATAAATTGGCCCTTCCAGGCTTCGAAAATATATGAACGTCAAAAAGTTAATAATATTGTGACAACTATATGCATCATTAAATTGTGGTCAAGATTTAGATTAATCATATGTGACTGCTATTTTTCAATAACGTGTATATAGCCAAAGGCACATTATTTTAAGAACTGTAGGGTTCACAATTATGTATGCACACATGAATACAATAACATCTGACGATGATTGTACCATCATCGTCATTACTATGTTTGGCACCCAGTGATGTACTTGCTCGTAAAGTGAAAACTATTCTCAGGTCAAGCGTAAGCCTATCAAATATAAAAAAAAGTTGGAGCAGTGGTATTGGGTTTTTTTTTGTATCAGTAGGTTTTTTTTTATATCTTTAGTATCAGCTTTGAGTTCGAATTTGTGCCCGATCAATGATAGTAGACTCTCCCTTTACATGGGACGAGTTATTCCCAGTTGTCCCCACCGTCTACGTCTCCACCGGTGACAAATGGAAAAAAAAACCATTTGTCACCAGTGGTGGCGTCCCCAGTGGTGACAAATGGGAATGGCTACTCTTCTTGTTCCCAGTTGCCACCAGTGGTGACAGATGGGAAAAATAAATAGATACCTATGTCCCCAGTAAGGCGGGGCTAGAGCTGAATATTATAGTGATGTGAATTCAATTTTTTTTCAAGAATTATTTTAATTAGATGATATATTCTATTATAAAATGTACATTAAAACGAGAGAAATAAAACTTTTACACGTCACTTGAGAGACATATATTTTTATAAATCACGATATTTATAATGATCGAAATTAAAACTGCACGAGTACCTACAGTTTTTGATCATATAATTATTTTACTTAAAACAGTTCTTCAACTGTTCTTAGTTTTTCTATCAGTTTCAACACATGGAACTAACCTAAACATACCGGCGAACTGTGCGTGTAGCTGTACATTAGTACGGCTCTACCTAACCCATCGGTGACTACCTACAGGCGTGATGGTATGTAATAAATTAGTGGGCGGAGAAAAAGCAATATCTATATTTTTGTAAGTATTTAGGTATTGTTTTTTTTTATGGAATTGAGTCGACAAACGAGCTGACGAGCCACCAGGTCGTAAGTAGTCATCATCGCCCATGGAGATCTGCAACACTATAGGAGTTGCTGATGCGTTGCCGACCCTTAACTGGGCACAAATACAGATTCCGAGCTGCTATTGAGAATTTCATAGAAAAACCCAACAACACGTTGCTCGACCTGGGGATCGAACCCAGGAGCTCAAGCGTAGCAATCGCGCTTGGGATCACTAGACGAATGAGGCAATTATTATTTTGATCATTATTTTGTATTATTCTGTGGTTTTAGGAAACCACAGAATATACTAGCCTATACAAAATTGTTATACTTCTGCTTACCCTCTCTATATACGAGGCGTTTAATGATTATACGAATTTAATGCAGCCGCTGTACCGAACCGAAGGACACAGGTTCGATTCTACCAGAGGTTGAATACAGTCGAGTCAAGATGATTCTGCGCGTCTGAAGTTATCCGCAAATATGGTTTTGCAGTAATAAATACATAAACTCATGCCTTTCTCCTATAGACGTCGGCAGAAACTACAGACCGCCACTTGCTACGATTCTTGCATACCTACTGGGTTTGCTTCTTCCACATTCATCTCAAAACGCGCCGGTTGCGAGTGCTACGTACCTGACATTTTTGAAGGATTTCGCCTGTATAAGATCGGTGTATGTATGAGGACGACCTCTATCGACAGTTACCGGTAGTTTTGCAGTGGTTTTTTACGTGGGAGAGCCATGCTTCGGCACGAATGGGCCGGCTCGACCGGAGTGATACAACGGCCTCACAGAAAATCGGCGTTAAACAACGCTTACGTTGTGTTTCGCCGAGTGAGTGAGATTACCGGAGGCCCAATCCCCTTTTAAAAGGTCGGCAACGCACTCGTCCCTCCTCTGGTGTTGCGGGTGTCCATGGGCGTCGGTAATCGCTTAACATCAGGCGATCCGTAAGCTCGTTTGCCCTCCTATCACATAAAAAAAGCTCGATGTATCGTATAGGTACGTAAATATTTCGCATTCGTGACTATAGTCCTCGCTAATCTCGATATTTTAGCACAAAAACATTCATAAAAATGATTTTACTAACTTTAGGCTAACTTAGGCTTTAGTGCTAACTTTAGACACGCAGTTATTTTGATTGTACTGTACACAGACAATGACTGCCTCATTAGTATAGTGGTCGCAAGCGCGACTGCTACGCTAGAGGTCCTGGGTTCGATCCCCAGGTCGAGCAGTGTTATTGGTTTTTTCTATGAAATTCTCAGTAGCAGCTCGGAGTCTGGATTTGTGCCTGGTTTAATGGCAATAGGTTCGTTCCCTATTACATGGGATCTAAACATACCGGCGAACTGTGGGTGTACATTAGTACGCCTCTGCCTAACCCTTGGGGGGGATCGTGATGGAGTGTTATGTATACATAACATACCATCACGCCTGTATTCCGACAGGAAGCGGTATTCCCTGAAGGGTTAGGCAGAGGCGTACTAATATATTGTACTAACTATACTTGCCGAATTAATAACACACACAATAACACGAAACTTGTGCCAGAAAATAACATTTAATCTTAATTACTATAAAAGTATAACTATGTACCGTAATTACAAAACATTTAGTTACAGAAGCGTTTCAATTTTATATTTTATCTTATTATTTAACAGATCTAAGGGATCATCCATAATTTTACGTCACACGAATTTCATGACTATTTGACTCTTGACTTTGACCTCCCTGTCACACATCGTCACATTTGTGAGACCCCCCATTGTGACATCACATATTATTAATGAGCTTTTGAGTTTTTCGTTACCATTAAAGTGTTGCGTTTTAGATTTAGATTTTATAATAATAATAATTTAGATTTTTAAATGTGACATCACAAAGCTAATGATCTCCCATACCATGTCACAGAATGACCCCCCCCCCCCTAAGGTGTGACGTAATTTATCGATGGCCCCTAGTAGCAAAAACTGCTAGGTATTTAACTTTTTGACAGCCACAAAAAGTCAGTCACCGGTGGGTGACAGATTTCTATAGGAAATTCGGAGCTTGGTGCTGAGGTGGGAGGAGGGAGCTTGGAGGCTGTTTTGACGTGGTCAAAGGGTTAAAATTTCATGAATAATATGTTGCCTGTGGTTTTACTTGCATCCCAAAGAACTTTTTTACATATACTGCAGCCTATGTTCAATTTGAGTGAATATTATAGCTATTTTTTGTCATTCTAAGTATTGATCGAACCAAAGAATTTACATGAATAGTGGCACATCCCTATCAATCACAAATATTTTGCATAATTAGTAAAATTATTGGTCATTCTGGTTTCAGACACTAATTTGAATATTAAACATTGAAATAAAAATACTTCTTACATATTTTAACACATTGTATTGATATTATTTGATTCCCTATGCTTCGGACCCTTTACAGCATACATGGTTAATCAATAATTAACAAAACTGTAAGGTAGGTATAAGTAATTTTAACATTAAGATTTATTTATTTATTTATGTCCAACACCTTGGTTTACCCGTGACCAAGGATGCTGTAAAGGATCCGAAACATCGGGAATCAAATAAAATCAATACAACGCGATAAAATCCGTAAAAAGTAGTTTTATTATTGCAATGATAACACTTTACCAAGCTGTTGGTCCAAGAATCAATATTGGGTGATGTCTCAAGCAATATCATTAACAATTTCGTTCTGCTGTGTGATAAATGATGATGTCACAAGTCTACCATTCAGCAAACCCATCTTGTGTTTCTCCCGGACATGTCTTGCAACATGATCTTTACGTTTATACGACTGACGGCAGATAGGACACTGAAACATGCTGTTAGAGTGTCTAGACTTTATATGCCTTAACATATGGTCCCGTCTCTTGAAACTAGTATTGCATTGTGGACAAACATGCTTCTTGTCTTTAAATATATGTTTTGATTCATGTTTTTCCAAATCTGAAAGTGACCCGCACTGGAATGAACATGCTCTACAGTTAAATACTTCTGATGTCGTCGAATGTTTTCTTTTTATGTGTTTTTGTAGTATATCTTGCTGGTTGCAGTTCTTACCGCACACTGGACAAATGCAATACTTATGATCTTCATGTAAGCTGTCCACATGACGTTTGAGATGGTCCTGCCTTCTAAATGTGGCATTACAAAAATTACATGTTAAAATTTTCTTTCTTCCGTGTAATTCTACGTTGTGGTGCTCATATTCGACCAAGTCCAAGAATGGAAGATCACATTGAGCACAAAACAGTGAACATTGTTCATTTTCGTTAACTGGCTGACTGTGGGATTCACCGGTCGCGAAAGGGTTTACAGCGTATTTAATGCCATCCGCTCCCTGGAAAATGGGGCTTTGAAAGCTATGTCCTTTCTCCATTGAAGTTGTAACAATACGCCTGCTCCTCGATTCTTGCTTCAATAAAAACAAACAACACAGCGGAAAATAAATAAGGTTCCGAATTTTCAAATCAAATCATTATGCCTTTGCTCTTTAATCCTTGGAAAGTAGAAAATAATAATCCAATTCAATAAATTCAAATGCAAAACATAAGTACTTAGAAATGTGTATTCTGTGGATTCTGCCTGGGAAGTCTGACAAGTGACAAAGAGACAACAACAATCTCAATGACATTGACAGAAGTTTTGTGTTTTTTTTTATGGGTTAAGGGCTCAGGTGAAGGCTGAGGGATATGGGGCAAATTTTGTTTGTGTAGCTAACAAAAAGTCTTAAGATCTACTGAAGCTACCAACACATTATGTTTTATTTCAATTATACCACTAAAATAGGTACTTTTTTTATAAAAGTGTTTATTTATTTATTAACATAATATTTACAGCATTATTTAACTAAAGAACTATAAAAAATAACATAAAAAAGATAAAGACAAATCACGCCTAGGCGTCAAAGTACTTCTCCACATCAATTACCAATAACGTACCCAGAAGACAGGTAGGCAGCATTGCTACGTTGAATGGCAATGCTGCAACAACAGATTAATTTTAAAATCGGTTACGAGTGAAGTTACGAGAAAAAATTAACCAATTGAATCCTAAACTTACCCCATAATAAGTGGGTGTGGATGTACATTAGTACGCCTCTGCCTAACCCTTTGAGGATTAAAGGCGTAATGGTACCTATTTTACCAAACTATATAGGGCCGACTTTTCCATCGGCATATAACTTTTAACTGTGGAATAAAATTGACGTTCGACAGATTTTGTATTGAAAAACTGTCAAAAATTCAAATTTATACCTCTGTAGAGATACCTGGCTATGGAAAAATTGGCCCTTACAGTAATAGGAAATATTTTATTAGTGTCTTTTTTAATTTGAATACGTTTGAGAATAGAGCTATTGAACTTAATATTTTTAAAGAATGATGGAATAAAACTACCAGAGATCTCTTAGTACGTATGTACCATGACGTATTATTGTGATCGTTTTGCGATTGAGAAAGAGAGGGATGCCGCACTGCCATGTCAAAGATATTTAATTAATCACTAATAATAATCTCGGATTAATAATAGTGTCTTTTTCACAATCTAAAATGTTCGTAATAACATGTTTTGGTACGGTTCCAGCCTCGTTCCAACACGATAGGCATGCTGCGGTGCGGGTGCTGGCGCACAGGGTCCCAAGACTATTTTATTATGTTCCAAACAAGGTCAATTCAGTGATGTTCCAACAAGGTCAATTCGTTGATTTTGACATTGTCTTCAAAACTAGTCCTTAAGTCATTAGTGCTATATAAAGATGGCCCCTGGGTGCTAGCGGCGAATACGTTCCTTGAAATATATGGACAATCACCGGCACATGTCTCCAGCCTAAGAGAAATATCGAGAATCGAATAATTGTATTCATAATTGAAAGCTGCTCGACAGGTCGTCAGAGCTCCGCGAGGAAGCGTTGTATTGGCAGGTGGGGGGCACCGGTGGCTTGTTGCCGCCACTGTCATGCATGGCAGCATGTCTCCAATGCTACCAGCCCAACTATTCCTCCTTAATTTACAGGGTCGGCAATGCGCGAGTGATACCCCTGGTGTTGCAAGCATCCATAGGCTACGGTAAACGCTTACACCATCAGTAGGGCTGCTTGTTTGCCACCTTAGTCGTATAAAAAATACACCCTAGCGAGCTCTAATATTTGCCAGCCGTACTATCGATTTAGCGCCACGTGGACCCCCGCAGTACAAAATTTATATATCGAGTTAAAATGAACCAAAACTGTAAAAGAAGGTAAAGTTCCAAAAAAAAAGTTCAACGGTCGATTTGGTTTTATTTCTTGCGATTTGAGTTCATCCCCAAACAAAGCTGACTTAATGAGGTCTGAGGAACTTCGTTCCATCCGGGTGTCCCTTGACACCTTTCAAGTTTTTTTTTTGTGATTACATTATCTCGTTTCAAGTCATTGTCTGAGACCCATGGAGACTGATGTATAGGTATACTCACGGGAAAGTTCCTCAATATGCACATCGCGCGCGGTAATACCTAAGATGGATTTTTCTTTTTTATACGGGATATAAAAATAAAACAAGCATATAAAGATTTAATATTGGACTAATATTTAGTAAAATACCATATTATATTAATAAAATTCATATAAAAATTCAAGTATTTCAGTTTTTAAACAATACCTACTGGCCTATTGGGGACTTCAGAGGTGTATATTGCATACACTAAAAATATTTTGTAAACTGACGATAGCTTATGACTTTTATCCATACACGAATTTCACAGATGTAATAGTAACAAAATGAAATAATTATTAAGTACTTATATAATACAAATATTTTATAAATATAAGTAGGTATATACTATTTATGGTACTTTTATTACAACTGTGGATTTAATAAAAACCATATTATTATTATTTATTACAATTAAACACATAATTTTTATACTCAAAATACAGTAAAAACTAAATAAATAGATAATATATATAAAAAAGTTAGGAACAATATAATTGTGTACAAATTTTCTTACTATCGTCAAATTAAAAAACATCGCTGTTTTCCTCAACACAGTCCCCAATAAGCGTAACACTAAGTAATACTATCAAACAACAAAATTAAATAAAAAAATCACTCTTAAAATAAGAAAAAAACGCAGATAAATCCAAAACTACTTATCTACAATAATTATGTAGTTTTACATAAATATAAATATATAAAAAATGGTAATACATTTCATTTATTTATAAAGAAACAATAAAGCTCAGTTTTTTAGAAATTTGAATCTAATTTGCAATTTCAAACAGATTTTTTACATTTTTTCTATTTATTTCAAGTTAAATATACATAAATATTCCTTATTTTACGGCCAACGTGCAAAATCTTTATATTCGCTGAAAGCTTATACTAATCTGTGTAAAATTACCTATAATAGAAAAAAAACTCGAAAAAAATACTGACAAAATGTAACATTATTCTACTAGTGAATAAAACTACTAATCAATAAAAAATTATACAAAAACATGGTAAAAAATAAATAGGAATAACATCAAAAATACATTAAAACAAGCGGGAGATAAAAAAATGTTTACAAAAAAGCGTTTTTTTTTTTCACCGGAAATTAAGTAAAAAATAGGAATCAATCATGTCTTTTTGGTAGGTAACTTTGGGCCGCATAACTGTCTTTGGTCGAGCGTAGATGTAGTTTAATGAAAAAAATGATGTACTTACAAAAATAAATAAATCTGACACACTGGGCTTAGGAAACTGTGCTTTGCAGATATGCAAGACATTAAAATTTTCGAGTTACCCTACATAAATAAAAAATCAAAGGAGGTTAAACTGGCATCAGACTTGACATGGCTTCCCATAATGTCAAGTATCATCAAATATATATATATATATACTGGCCGAGTTTGGCGCGGCAGGTGCGAAATCCTGAAAGTGTGATGTTCCAGAAACATGTTTTGTGCTTGTAAAAAAGCTTTTTATATATAATAAAACTGCTATTCTGTTGGTGGTGGAATTCTTTTCCGGGAAGCAATAAAATGTGACAATTTTAATCACGCAATACATGTTTATATTTCTCTTCAGTCTCTTATACTGCCCATAGGTCCTAATAACTGCAACCTACAGTTTCCAGCCACGCAAAATAGGCGAACAATTGCACTACCCCAGAAAGCAAACTACAATACAAACACAGGGCGAAAGTTTCAAATTCATTTTAATATCTCACAATAGTCGTAAAGTAAGTCACGGGCGTGAAACAAGACTAAGCGAATGTCGTGGCCAACACAAGGGGCACGGTACGCAGATTGGTGCCTGTAGACCTAATGTCTGAGTAACGGTGAAAGGTAATACGGAAAAGAAGTCGTTGAAATTAAATTTAGAGATTAAGAATCATTGCAAGTTTAAGATATTGCCTGCAAGTATTTCAGTATTACTTATTTAGCTTACCTATTCTATTGCAAAGGTTTTTCGTAAATTGACTAATACTAGAATTATCCAGTGTCGCAGATACAATCCCAAATAAATACAAATTGGATGCGCTATACCCGAAAGAATTATTTGCAGGCAATATAAGTTAGTTCCGTGCGGGACTCAATCTCACGACCCTTAGCGCGGACCCTTAATCACCTAGTTACTGCTGCTCGAGATAAGTGCTGTAAAGATAATGCAACAATTTTGTTATCACCAATTTCTGTATTCCCGACTTCACCGCCACTGCACAGTTATTTAGAAAATGTACTTAAGTCTAAAAAGAAAGCTTAAAAATTAATCTTAATTATTTCTCACTAAAGCTGTCGCTAGGTATCGTAGAACGCTTACAGAACAAACATCAAGCCTAAAGGCACCAAACGAAACGTTTTGCAAAAAAAAAATATTTCAATTTCACATCAAGTTTCAACAAAATTGATTTTATATAACAATTAATGAAACAACTGCATATAAAAATATATAAATCTTATTTTAAATCAATTTAAATTATAGTTATGGACTCGGACACGAATCATATCTGTGCTTCAAAAAAGATGGTAAGAATAAAAACTACTAGGTACTACATTGGGAATTTTATAGTATGCATGGTACAAAATTTTATTTTTGTGAGGCACAGACATGAAATGCTTGGACACTCGAGTAGTCCAAACGTGTATCAATTCAGATATAGGTAAATTCTAGAAGACTTCACACATTTAATTCAATCTTATACCTACATTTGTCTAAATGAAGTCTCGAATATTATTATAACAATAATGATTTAGATAAAGGCTTTAAGCGTTTGCCTAAAACTCGAGTGTCCCGACACTTATCACTATTTGAACAAGAGTCCACTGAACATAGAAAATACTATTTAAAAAAATAAATTTAGATTCACCGCAACTTTCGATATAGTTTAAATAATACAAACAGTGAAAAAACACCTGAAGATAAAACGGTGCATTCATTTTTTATTATTTAAAAAACACAATAATATTGTCCTAGCAACGGTACAAGATATTAGGTACATTATTAGACTCAACTAGGTTAGTTTAAATTGCGCTACTCTTTGCTATTCTTTAATTTCACTAAAAACTCTAGCACAAGAATTTACAAAACCCACCCGGGCGATACGGGCGACACGCTAAGACGAATTTTTTTTTACTTATTCTGTTCCGCCACCGACATAATCGTAAAAAACCTTTTTTTGCGGATTTTCAAAAATTTTGCTTCACCTAACTCCTATTTACATGCATGTGAAGTGCGAAACTCACTCGGGAGTAACGTGGGGGACGATACACCGATCAACAACAACAATTCATTTATAAATATACAAATTTCACGTCAAAAAATGTATAAGAATGACACCGCGACGCCCCCCTGCTGTGACCGCACGCAGTGATATGCAAACGACAAAATTACGATCTAAAATTAATCAGAACAGCACACCCGTCCATAGAAAAAACAGACAACGTACAAACGTGAACGAGGGCCGCTTAGCGACGGCGCCGACAAAACAACAACTACAAACTAGCGACTAAAGGTACGTGAGAACACGGCCGCCCCGCTTCAACAAACTAAACCACGCTCCAAATCAACTAAAAAATATTTTTATTTTCAAACGCTACAGGCCATCAAAAGTAGACGATTGCCGTGACTACTGCCACCATGACGCGGACATAAACATTCTAAGAACTCTACATCAATTTCAACTAGTATTTACCACTATTGCTGCCGTACTTCAGCATAATATCAAAACTTCACACGTCATCGAGGCAAACCAGCCACAGAATAAGAAACTAAACGAGAGTCAAAACTAAAACAATGCGAGGCGACATTAAGAACTACAACAGACAAGCGAAAACAGGTTACAAAAACCTCAAGAGAAAACAATAATTATAATAAAGATAGGAGGACGATATGAAACTTTCCCCCTGACAATATATTAATTCAACTAAATAGCAAAATTAGATACTAAAAATCTTTCGCAATCTACCAAATTGGTAGATAAGCGTTTGGCTGGTCACACTAGCATCATATTGTAAACTATGTTTCCCTGTACAAACTCCACAGTTTAAAGTGGATTGTAGAGCCTAGACTTTTCGGGTAGTAGTACCTTCCAAATGGAAATGTAGTGATGTACAAGACAACCATTTTACAAATAAGCACTGGTAACCAGCTATACATGACAGTACAATCGTCACAAAGCCCTAGGCATAGTGCAAATCTAGCCCACCGCTCGCAGGCAGACCACATATCCCAAACACACCTCGGTTTTATACTAACACCAATTATTAAGATTTTTTTTACCGCTGGGTTGAACAGATCTTCAAGATTTTTGGCTTTAATTACCTATCGAATTTGTAAGCGTATATAAACATCATAAATGACTGTATTCTTTCATTATTACACATTTGTTTAAAAATAAATAGTTGGTGACTATTTATTACATTGCATATTTTAAATATAGATTATGTAAAAATTTTTTTAACGGTTAGAAGTTAGTTTAGGAAGTTAACTTGAAGATCTGTTTTAGTTTAATTTTTATAAAAAATTTCTTCACCCAAGCGTTCACTACAACGTTGCGCGTAAAGTAAAAAAATCACATCCGAATTCACATTATTTACGTTTTTTTTATTATAAAAATACAAAAATACAAAATGGGACAGTGCGACCATACATTCAACCATCGCCCGCCATACTAATTTCAACTAGGGGGGTAGGGAGTACTAAACAATTTTACAAAAAACCATTGAGCAATTTCATGAAAAAGAACCACCAAAAACATTGAACGAGTGTACGAAATTCACAAAGAAAAACATAAAAATAAATTTTTAGTAAAGTCATAAACTCAACGCACCGACGCAGAATCAAAATGCTACAAACAAAAATTTCTTTTTCAAAAGTGTTGCCACAAAATCGTTGAAAAACTACCAATATGAAAATGCAGTAGAAAAACGAAAATCAGTCGATAAAAAATGAATTAATGATACAAAGTGCGCAAGTGAAAATGGTTCCTATATATGGTGTTCGGGGCGATCAAGGCGTGTTTTTAAATATTTTTCTAAGAAATTTCTATTTTTATTTAGAGAAATTGTATTCGCATTTGCTATTATACTGAAACTATCAATTTACTAACAGATCCGTCGATCAACTAGAAATTAATCAAGAAACCAGATTTAAATCTACAAAATGATTTATCATTTTTGCAAGTTAAATCACAGAGAAATATTATCAATGGCATGTTTTGGTTCCTTTTTAATTTCTAGAATAATTACGGCTCCTTTATAAGAGATTTTCACACAGTCGCGTGCGTTTTTATAAATTCTGTTCACGTCATGAGACTTTTGACGTCAAAATACTATACATACATATCTAAATACATACATACTAAGAAAAATATAATATTATTATTACTTTTCTTCAAATATTTTGTCTACATTAATTGATTAATACTTGAACATTTTTCATCAACATTAAAAGTCTCGCGACGTATCTATATGGCGATTTTTACTAAAATGCTTCTACTATTAATACAAATTGTACCTACTTAACGTTTAGGGGGCCAGTTTTACCCCGGCCGCAATGATAAGATAAAAATAGGGAATTTAGGAGTAAAACCGACCCATATTTTGACCAAATTGCGAGCCAAACCGGGGAAATGACGATATTAATTTTGACTCGTCACAAGGAACATAAAACGACCCATAGTTGGACGTCAATGAGACGCCCTATATTCGAGCTACGTCGGGAGGGGTACACCAAACTCATACGCCACAACAAGGCACTATCAAGCCTCATGATAATTTTCGAAAAAAGGTTCCACACAACACGAAAAAACCACATCGAAATCATGAAAAAAATTATCAAAAAATCCGCGCAAGTCTTTTTACTACAGTCTATTTTATTTCCGTGGTCTTTCGGGATACGTTATCTAACTCCATACAGTGTGTATCCGTTGTTATTTTACTTTTTAAGATTTAAGTACACGTTACACTGAAAAAATTAACGTAAATTTTGAGTTTAACCCTGTGATACTAGATAAAGACGCATTGAACAAGAAATATTGATTCTCCATCGAAAGATCCTAAGATTGTGCGGTAAAAGTAGTTACTTGAACTAAGTTAGTTTCAAGTTATCAAGTCAAAGATCGGATTACTTGCTTATTTCCATTGCGGTCAAAACCAAGTATTACAGAGTATCTGTAGAAGCATAATGAAATTCGAAAGCGTTGAATGTTAAACCACATAGTACAGTACAGATTTTACGAATTCAACAACTGTTTTAAGCTGTTTATTTATTCATTTATCTGTCGCTTAGAACTTTCAGATGTGTGGTGTTCCGGAAGGCACACTTCTAGTTCATATCCCGAAAAGTTCTTTAATCAACAATATTTGCAAAATTCAACGCAAACAAATTTCAAGACAGTTCCAATCAATAGTAAAAATGAAACAGCATCGTCCGGTCGATGCTCGTGCGATTGGTCCATCCGCGGACATACGTCACAATATAAATTAAACATTGGTGCTTACACTGAAAGCGTCTACTATTACCAGCAAGTATCTGAGGTACCTAGCACTGTACGGTTAGGTTCTGTTCAAAATTAGCGTCGAACTAGTTTGACATGAAAATTTTGGTCAGGAATTCTACTGATAAGAATCTTAAACACTTTTAGAATCAGAGAAACATAATTATTATGAAGTGGACTGGATGTTAATTGGAAGGCTGAATACTTCTGTCTTCAGTAAGTGAAGATCGAACAGTGCAAAAGTGACTATCCGTGTCGTTCTTGCTTCAAATAGTAAACGCATTCATTCATCTCCACTAAAATTTAGTCCATCTTAATCCCAAGTGAACGAGCGCGAAGGCAAAAATTGTGAAACCTTCATATTTACACTAGGTTTAATAAGGTTAATATAATCTTAAATAGTTTCAAAGAGACTCACTAGCGGTCTTAATTTACTAATCTCTGAGGCCGCTAGTACGTTTCGATAATTAGATACTAAGCTACCATCTATTGCACTACCCCGGCGAATTCAAAAAAATAGTTTATTTTTAATATATTACTTTTAACGCTAAAAATAAAATGTGTGGGAATTTGGAGCGAACGCGAACTGTAGACGAAAACTTCAAGTGAGAAAATTTCCTATGCGCAATAATAGCATACAAAATAGGGGAACTTGCCCATCAAAGTACACCGTTTATCAGTTGCGACAGATCTAATAAAAGAGTAATCTGAACTGAAATTCCTACCTCGTGACTCCACAGGTTCGGCCCACGCTCCTATCCCCACGAAACTTGCAGAGCAAGACTACAGCCAAATTGGTAACCGTTTTGTAAAGTTTGTACTAAAAACGTGTCCCTACCGCCTCCCTTTGTCGAAATTAAACGAGCCCAACAGTTGTTATGTCCACGTTAACAGCGGGTGAAGCCGTAGCCAGAGAAACAAAAGCACTTTGGCTCAACAAAATCTACCTAGTTCATTTTGCTACAAATTTCACTCTCCCTACAGAACACTTCCACTGGCTACGTCCAATGTTGCAACGACAAGTTTCATAAAAGTTTATAATATTTCATAAAGGATTCAAACAGGGAATGATTGGAGAAAAACACAAAGCTTGTTCAATTGCAACATTAGTGATTTTGATCCCGCATTGGGATAAAAAATTTGTCTCGACTTGTCCGACATTTGAAATGTCGTAAAATCGCACCGACAAGTAGCAACCATGAACGGGACAACAAGACAACCGCAACAATATCCAAGTCAAGAATTCTAATCAATGTAAAATAAAGGGAAATATCAAGAAATTGTCTCTAGCTACACAGGTACAGTTATTTTTCAAAAAATTAGACATTCCACTTATGTCTTACGCTTAGTATCTTACGATAAGTGAGCGTACACAAATGCGATTTTAGTGCGACAAGTCGCGAATGCGTCACCTCGTGACTGATAGACCTTACCTATCCACAAATGACAACGGACATCTAGCTTAGTTTTTGAATACATATTTTGCTTAAATCGAATTTATTTTTTCAAAAAACTCACTTTTGCGGAAACTACTACTTTAGCAGTTATTTTATTACTGCTAACATTTAAACATTTGTAGGGTACAGCTTAAACATCAATGTACTAAATTTTTCATTATTTTCTATCGTTCTTTTATGTGAATTAAATCCGAGGAATACCGATTATGGTAGCCGATGTTATAAAAACTAGTCATTAAAAAAATCTTAATTCTATCTTTATTCTACGTCATGAATGGACTTGGTGAGTGAGCCATGCAGCTACAAATATTTAAAAATAGCGGCATCCGCAAAAGCAAATTGGTTGAATCGACGCCTTGTACTTGCATTCTAACATTTTGCTTAACATTAACATTATTTAATGTTGCAATTTTAATATAATATGCGCCACTGGCGTCGTCCGAATAATAAGTGGTACGATAATCGATGAACATCGATGAGAATTGACATTTCTTCATCATTGCCATCATAATATATGTAGATTTTCACTAAAGACATCAGTTTATCAAAGTTTATATTATACTGTTTCTTATTATGTACTATTTATCGAATAAGGTATCAATCCGATTACAAAGGACAATATCGAGTCGAATATTCACACTAATATAATCGAAAAATTTGTTACCTACTAAAATTGCTTCTATTTTATAGCACTTACAATTACTATCAGACATAACATATTCGATAAATAGTTGGTGTTATGTGTAGTCGATGTCTTAAGATAATTAAGTCAATTATTCTTGAAATCGATGTTCAAAGATCACAAAGTCGCGATCATGTCCAATTACAGCTGAACAGTCAATTTTCCACACTGGTAATATGACCAATGTGTAAAATAATGTTGCCATCATAGAAATCCTAGCCGGTTGGTGCAAATTCACTGAAAACTAGTCTAAATAATAATAATGCTAAATTATCTATACCTTCACGCCTGGTTTATAACGAGGGCAGGAGAACTCGAAGTGGTTATTACTAGATACCGCACTAGACAGCCAGCCAGCAGTCAATCCGGTACATCGTAGGCACGTCTGGCTAAAAAAGCCTGGCTGCGGCCGCAGGTTTGGATAAAGATGGGTGCGCAGCCTGCTGCTTGCTGCTGCCTAGTGCGTTATCTGCCAAAGTGCAGTCAGATATTTTTATTTGAACATTTAATAAAAATTACTAATTCTAGTAGCTCAATGCTCTGCCAAACTCTCAAGGAAGATTACAACAAATTCTATTCAACAATTTACTATTTAATAATGTTACTGGCAACATTCATTCCAGTGCTGCCATATTTTTTTTAGTATTGCCAGAACTATAGACTAGTTTCTACCTTTCCATACTATATCCAGATGTGTGAATTGGGCAGATATTGTTTGCAAAGTTGAATTATGATCTATATCATCTGATAATATTTCATCTTTGCAGGGAGACTGCGGCCTGGGAGGATATTAACACCAGGCAGTGGTTGGATCACTTTTTTTAATATTGGCTATCATTTCAAATGGGTAGCCATTACTCGGGGATTCAAAATATGTGTGGGTATGTAAAAACTCGCTAAAATTGGGCTCAGCAGTTGGCCGTACACATTATAATATGTCAATTGTTATTTGTTTTAGAAAAGTACTTAGTTGGGAGTAGAAAAATTATTAATACTCAATTTTTAATCACCTAAAATAACATTAGGTAAGTATTCCATCAAAAAATATAATGTTTACGACGAAAACCTGCATTTTCACTTACTTCCAAGTATTCCCCCACATAAAATGAATTCCCCGACTGTCAAAAATACCCCGTTATAGTGAATACCCGTACCGAATCAACCCACCACCTGGCGTCATGTTAGTTTAGGTACAAATACTATCCGATGTTAAATACGACACAATGGGTACCACTGTTGTACAACACACATGAAATACTGGATCGGGTTTTTAAAAATACAATAATATTAAAATAATACTGATTTGGTGTATTTTTTTTTGGCTTTATAAAGGCAGTTCTTGACATTTCATGTTGGTCATACTTATGGTAGGTCCTTCATTGGTAGATGGGCCTTGAAAAACATTTTAAATGTTTTAGTAAAGTTCATTAAAGCAAGACTACTCAGCCCCATCTTATTTTGCGTTAATTTAATTTCAGCTGTCAAAAGAATCTAATTCACTACTCTAGTATAAATGCCAATTTCTGTCTTAAAAGCCTTATTTTGCCTGACATCTAATCACATTTATAGCTCAATTCTGAAATGGTAATCAATTTCTGAGGAGGGTTTCAAAAGTAATATTTGTAATGGGGAAAGCGGATATAACCATTCAAAACATAGTAAAGGATACCCAACTTTGTTTCAGAAACCATAGAATTCAAATCCAATTAACAAGGTAACATAACAAGGCCTCTCTCGCGTTAACAGAGAAAAAGGCAAGCAGATCATGCAAATTGATATAATTAAAAAAAGTCCCCTCAAGAAATTGTTTAACATTGCTGAAAACTATAGAGCTAACTTAAGTTTCTGCTTACGCTTAGCACTGTGCGTTGATCAATGGCAAAGGTATCTTAACCTGGGGCCTGGACAATTGGCGATCGAACGTTCGAATGTAAATCAAATAATAAGGAAATGACATAAGTTTTCCACAAATCGGGTGTCATTTCCATAAAAATTTGGACGATAAAACGAGATAATGCGACGAGAAAGCTTTCTCGTGGCACGCATGTTAGCGGGGTAATTTCGTATCAAAAATCTGACAGTTGAAATGACTAACAAACATGCTACCCTATTCTCTCTTATGTATTTTTTCATAAGATGAAACGGGATAGCATGTTTTTTCTTTGTTTCCTTACCGAATTTGGTTGTTAGCTCTATAGATTTCGAGTGCAGTTGTTTGGCCAATGTGTGGATAGTATTTCATGCGTGTGGCGACAGTGTAGTGTAGTGTAGTGTAGTGTAACAGAGAGCGACTAACACCAGCGGAAGGGGACGGCGCGAGGCCGGTCGGCTCCCTCCTTCACGAGCGGCTTGTGGAACTCGCGCCCCGGCCGCGAGTGGATCGTCGCCCAGCAGTGCTCGCAGTAGTACTGTCCAACAGATACACATTTTTAAGATTTTAGAAACCGACAAAATAAAAATGGAGATGGAGAGATATTAAATAGAGAACGTACCTACATAATAAATGGACGCAAAGTTGGATAAATGTACAATAAAATTTTACATTGGATCCGAGACTCGAAATAAATATCTGTGGTCCACACAAATATATGTATCGAGGGGAATCTAACTCGGTAGCAATAGCAGTCTTATTTTTTTTTTATAAAGCTTACTAGCAATGTGGGTCGCACATTACTAGTATTCTTGTTAACCCCTCGTGCTAAGCTAAATGCTTGTGTTACGAGTGGGTTCACGTCGGTAGTGCAATGGGTGGGTTTGAACCGGCAACCACATGATCGCAAGTCCGACACCCTAGCCATTAGGCTACCGCAGCTTCAAATTCATAGTTAAACATAGTAGGTATATATATATATAAAAGATAAAGAATGATAATATTTCATTACTGACCTGCAGACACGTGACGTTTGCGCAGAAGAACGGCGCGAACTTGGATCCGCAGCGCGCGCCTGCGCACTCGTCACACATCTGATCGTCCAACACGTATGGCTTCACCTGCAATGTACAACTAGTGATTAATATTCATGTAATTTATGATATTACATACCATTCCCTGAAGGGTAAGGCAGAGGTGTATGTAATAGGGGACAACAATTTCAAGTCCAAAGCTCGAACCCCTCTCGAAATGAATCCCTGTCTCAAGTCCAAAGCTCGAACCCCCCTCGAAATGAATTCCTGTCTTTAGTCCAGAGCTCGAACCCCCCTCGAAATGAATCCCTGACTCAAGTCCAAAGCTCGAACCCCCCTCGAAATGAATTCCTGTCTTTAGTCCAGAGCTCGAACCCCCCTCGAAATGAATCCCTGACTCAAGTCCAAAGCTCGAACCCCCCTCGAAATGAATTCCTGTCTTTAGTCCAGAGCTCGAACCCTCCTCGAAATGAATTCCTGTCTTTAGTCCAGAGCTCGAACCCCCCTCGAAATGAATCCCTGACTCAAGTCCAAAGCTCGAACCCCCCTCGAAATGAATTCCTGTCTTTAGTCCAGAGCTCGAACCCTCCTCGAAATGAATTCCTGTCTTTAGTCCAGAGCTCGAACCCCCCTCGAAATGAATCCCTGACTCAAGTCCAAAGCTGGAACACCCCTCGAAATGAAATCCTGTCTTTAGTCCAGAGCTCAAACCCCCCTCGAAATGAATCCCTGTCTCAAGTCCAAAGCTCGAACCCCCCTCGAAATGAATTCCTGTGGCTGTGGTGTATAGTTACCTCGACGCGCTTGTCGATGTCGCCGTGCTGCAGTTGCACGAAGCGCGCAGAGATGGCCGCGATGTACGACTGCTGGTTGGAGAACGCCACACGCCCCGCGCCCTGCACGACCATCATAATGTTGTAATTAGCATCTACTTTTTATTTACTAGCAATGCCCCGCTCCTAAAGGTCGTAGTGTGATGTTAAAGACCATATAACCTTCCTGAAGTAATAGGTTATCAAATGCAAGAAGCATTTTTCAAATGTAACTGGTAAGTAGTTCCAGATTGCTTTCAAAATAACGAACCTGCTTTTATTAAATTAATAAAGATTTAAACAAATATAGGAAATATACATGGAATTTATAACAGCAGGCAACCATTACAGTTGATCGTGTTTTTTTTTAAGTTCTTTTTCTTTTTCATTTAATTTTAGAATTGTTAAAGTTTGGGAATTTTCTGTAATGGTAGCTAATATAATAAAACTAGCTGTTCCCCGCGGTTTTACTCGCGACATTGTTATCTGTCGGTTTGTCTGTACACGCTCATCACGTAAAAACGCACGGAATTGGGTGCGATTTTGTATAGTCGAAGATTTTTGAAAGGGTCTTTTTTTAAGACAACCTACCGCAGTAGGGAGCCGGCCCTATGTGGTGGGGGATTTTAGAAACATACAATTAATCGACACAAAGTAAACCCAAGTAGGTATCTAGATAAATAAACACAAGTATATTACCTTAGGGTACTTGAGCTCTGGGTCTGTGTCGATGCCTGCGTAGCACACGCCGCCGTACAGCCGGTCCATTATCATCGCCAACTCCACTGGAAATATCATCACCATCACCATCATAAATAATTATCTAGATCTACATAATATTCCGAGACGCGAATATTAGACTAAATGATACAAAACCGACTTTACGGGTTTTATCGCGTCAGTTATGTTTTCAGTATTAAATCCTGATGTTTCAGAACCTTTACAGCGTCCATTCTTCTATTGTTAAAAGCCAAGGTATTGGCTTAGTAAAATGTATTTAAAATCTCTATTTACAAGAAATATTATTTATCAATTCAAAACTTCATCACTTTACAACCCGCGTTTATTCCAAAGTTCTCTAGTGTATAACATAAAAGATAGGTATATTGACAGAAATAAATATCATTATTTTATGAAGCGGCGGTAGCTTAATGGCTAGGGCATCAGACTTGCAATCATGTGGTTGCCGGTTCAAATCCCACCCATTGCACTACCGACGTGAACTCACTCTTAACACAAGCATTTAGCTTAGCACGAGGGGTTAACAAGAATACTAGTAATGTGCGACCCACATTGCGAGTAATCTTTTTAAAAACAAAAGAAAAAAAAGAGAAAGAATTATCAATTCAAAACTTCAGATGACTCGTATTTAAAAGATCTAAGTATTTACAGAAATAAATATTTATCACATCAAAACTTTTGATGACTCACCAGCCTTTAGCGGACGCGGCACTCCTCCCACGAAGACAGTCTTCCTAGGGTCGAGCGGCATGCTGGCATCGAGCACGAAGTCAGCGTCGGCGAGCCTCCACGGCCGGATCTGGACCGGCTTGTCGCGGATCGTGGGTGACGACACGCACAGGTATAGCTTGTCGTCGTCCGTGATGCACGCCTCCATGAGAGCCGCTACTGAGCTCTCGTCCTGGAGTCGACAAGGAGATATTGCCAGCCAGTTGCAGACAAAACAATTCATTACGTAATGGATGGACAACGAGATGGACAGACGTCCAGGGCCTGAAATCTACTAGGTATTAACATAACCATCACGCCTGTATTCCTCGAAGGGTTAGGCAGAGGCGTACTTAATGTACACCCGCAGTTCGCCGGTATGTTATACGGGGCGAGCCTATAGCCATTAACCGGGCACAAATCCAGACTCCGAGCTGCTACTGAGAATTTCATAGAAAAACCCAATAACACTTTGCTCGCCCTGGGGATTGAACCCAGGACCATTAGTGTAGCAGTCGCGCTTGGGACCACTAGACTAATGAGGCAGTCATTTTAGGTACTAGGTATTTTACCTAACATACCATCATGCTTGTATTCCCCGAAGGGTTAGTAATGTTCGCCATACCAGTTCCCCACACAGTCACCTATAGTTCGCCGGTATGTTTAGATCCCATGTAATAGAAGGCGAGCCTATTGTCATTAACCAGGCACAGGATTCTAAACTCCCGAGCTGCTACTGAGAATTTTATAGAAAATCCCCATAACACTTTTCTCTACCTGGGAGTTGAACCCAGAGCAGTCGTGCTCAAGAAGACCACTAAGCTAATCCTAGTCTAACCCATCCATAGATTAATCGCGGCAAGGAAAGCTTTACCTTAAATAACAATTGGTTATCGTGGTTATTTCTTATTCACGAGCCCGTCAAACCAAATAATATTGTCATTTTGTGTAAGTTGACCACAAAGTGTTTATAGTTCTTCCCTCAAAAAATTTGCATTTATTTACCTGAAACAGTAGAAACGCGTAACCCTTGGGCGGAAAGTAACTCTTGCTCTCGGCTTTGTGTGGCCAGTCCACGACCAGCGGCCCGAACCGACGGAACGACGACGTTATTTCATCTGAAACAACAGACACACCACATTTATTTATTGTAAGCAGTAGTTATACAGTCCGGACCGGATTTTTCTTACAAACGTAGTACCAACAAATCATAATTCAAACACAATTTAATCAAGTCCTGTTATTATTCGGATTCCGATACCGTTAATCTAGGTTCCTACTAATCTATGTCATCCAAATTACTTCATTGAAATAAATGTAAGCGAATGCAATTTTTAATAACTTTACCAATTTTGGAACGATGTTCCGATCTTTCATTTTAGGTTTAGGTATAAGAACTTTATTTTCTCAAAAAGAAATATATTTCACTTATATGAGAAAACAACATTACTAAATAAGTTAAGTTTCTTTAAGTCTTCATTTCCAGTGAAGTAGTACCTAGTAGACGAATTAGTACCGTAGGAACCGAGATAATCGGTATCCAAATCCGAATAATAACTTAATTTGTTAGTATCTTTTTTTTGTGAATTTTTTGCATTTTCCATGCTAAGATTATTAAGTAATTTTCGTTAATTAACGTCACCTTAAGACGTAAATTCAGAATGTGAAGGCAAAATTTCAATCATGCGGGTAGGGTTCGCGGTGGCTTAGAGGTCAGAGCGTCTGGTATATCAAACCAGAAGACGCAGGTTCGAATCCTGCCCGCGATTGAATTTTTTCCTTTACTAAAAAATTACTTAATTTGTTAATGTTTGGATTACGATTTATTTCAGTATTACGTTTTTGTGGGTAATTCAAGCTCCGCCGGTCCCTTATGGAGATTCAGTTACGAATCTAAGCTTGAGTTAACTTATAAGTGTATGCTTAGTTAGAAAACTATGTCAGAACAGATTATAAGACAAGCCCTCATGTTTTATAAAAGCTTTAAACAATACTTAGTAGTTACACTTTAAGCACACAATACGTTTATATCAAAGTACACCAGTACACATTGGATGGGATGTAATAGACGTCACTTCCCATTAGGAAATAATAAAGTAGGATGAAGTTAGATTGCAAGCCCTGCCCACGCACGTCCTTGTTGTTGATTGAATGCTACGCGTGTAACGCATAGAGCCAGTCAACTATTGCACTACACACGTGCCCGCTTCGTGCGCAATCATTATGACATCATAGTTAAGATTCGTCTCGGTCGAGTTATATGCTTCTAGAGAACGACAAAAGCCTAATCACTGGTTATCGATTAAGTCTCCCGAGTCAGTTCCTGATAAACTTGGCTGTTAATATCATACAAATTCTGTTACTTTTTTGTATTTATTCGCCGAGTAGCGGCACAGTAGCGGTTACTGTAGTGAAATAGGGCCTAAGTGTATGACGTTAAGATTCTTTTTTTATTGTTTAAGCTGACAAACGAGCAAACAAGCTACCTGACGGTCAGTAGTCACCGTCGCCCATGGACAACTGTAATAATAGAAAAGTTGATGATGCGTTGCCGATCCTTAAGAGCACAGTCTATGGACTGCAGATTTCCAGAGTCGTAGCGATAGAGAGGCGGGACGCCTGGCTCTGACGCGCAAAAGTCGAACACACCAAACGACAGACTCCGACGTAACGGTGGCCACCCTTACGTAAGAGTCTAGCCAAACAGATATTGTCCAGCCAGTCAAACCCCGAGAGATCCTACCAGCCTTTGCATGCTGTGCATGCCGTTTACCATCAGGCTTTTTCACTTCTTGCACATATTTGTGGAATCAAAGTCTTATCGGCAATTTATTCCTCGTGCATTCTACTCTGATAAATCATTCACTCGTTCAAATTGGCTCGCATTACACAATGGCTGTCGTTGCTAGGCGACGGCCCAACAAACAGAACGGTCGTGAAGGCCTACTGCAACGTAATGGCAGCTCCAAGGCCGCAACACGCTTGGACTTAGATATTGACCTGCTTATTAATGTTTGTGGAACAAATAAATTATCTTTGAGGTAACCGCTTTATATCGATTATGGAGTAAAGTATGCCTGTTTTATTCCTGCATACGTTTTATTTTATATAATACGATACATTTGGCGTAGCGGCTGAGCGATCGGCTTCTGCGTCACGTGTTGTGGGTTCGATCCCCACACGGAGCAAATATTTGTATGATCTACAGGTAGTTGTTCCGGGTCTGGGCGTTTGTGTATGTGAGAATTTGTGTTTGTAAACGCACCCATGATACAGGAGAAAATCCTAGTGTGGGCCAACGTTTTAATAAAAAAAAATACTCATAGGGAATTACAGGGAAAATCGGCCTACTTATTTCTTGATAGGGGTTTTCGGAGAGTCAAAATTAACCCCCCATGCACCAGAGATTTCAAAATAAGCAGTTGTATCTAAAGATATCGAGGTGTTCTGTGAATTTTCTGAATTTTCAGACTTGTCACCAAAAAAGAACAATTAGGTTTGGACCACATTTGAATGTTATGTGACCTAATTACCACAAAGCATCAATTTTTATAATGTAAGTAGGTTGAATTTATACCATTTTCCCACTGTTGTTTGTGAACTCGGCGATAAGTACAGGGAAGTACTCACCAAATGGTTATGTAGTTCCCGAGTGCTTGGTATTCATGAGGATAAAAAGAACAAGCTATTTCACTATATTCCCGGAAGACTAGGTAGAGGTGTACCTACTAATGTACGTACATTCGTTTTTTTTATGGGATAGGAGGGCAAACGAGCAGACGGATCGCCTGATGGTAAGCGATTACCGCCGCCCATGGACACCCGCAACACCAGAGGAGTCACGAGTGCGTTGCCGACCTCCTAAAAGGGGATTGGGCCTCCGGTAACCCCACTCACTTGGCGAAACACAACGTAAGCGTTGTTTGACGCCGGTTTTCTGTGAGGCCGTGGTATCACTCCGGTCGAGCGGGCCCATTCGTGCCGAAGCATGGCTCTCCCACGTAAAAACGTTAGTATACAGTTCAGAGAAAATTTCATAGAAATAACCTAATAACACTTTGCTCAACCTGGGTATCGAACCCATGACATTTAGCGCAGCAGTCACGCTTAGGACTACTACTACTACTGAGGCTATCGCAATTATTTGTTGTTACGCATTGAATATTTGTGGCATAAGTAATAAGAATAACCACCACGCCTGTATTCCCCGAAGGGTTTGGCAGTGGCAATGTACACCCACAGTTCGCTGGTATGTTTAGGTCCCATGTAATAGGGGGCGTGCCCATTGCCATTAACCGGACACAAATCCAGACTGAGCTGCTACTGAGAATTTCATAGAAAAACCCAATAACGCTGTTCGAACCCAGGACCTCTAGCGTGACAGTCGCGTTTGGGACCACTAGACTAATGAGACAGTAATTAGAATATTAAAAAAAAATCATCCCAACAGTCTTTCGTGTAACGGCAACTACATCTCTGCGTACGGCGGTAAGTCGGTCGTTTAATTAAGTCACCCTTAGATTCCTATTATAATTTATATTCTCTTGTATATGAATGGTAGGTAACTATACCTGGTGACCTAGTTACATCAAAGCGACCTATAGACGCAGCAATCAATATTTATGTTGGCTAGGTAGATGGTGAAATAAATTTTAAAACTAGCAACTTGTCCGAGTTTTGTCAGCGTAAATTATCCTGACATTTCCAGTAGATTTAAAAAAAAATATTTCATACAAACCTTGCTCTGACAATTACAACCAAAACGGTCCAGCCGTTCTCGAGTGATGATCTACTATTCACGCAAAGCTACTGTATGGATTTTAATGAAATTTCCAAAAAACTAACTCATCCTTACTAATATTATAAACGTGAAAGTTTGTGAGTATGGATGTTTGTTACTCTTTCACGCCAGAACGGCTGAACGGAACGGGATGAAATTTGGCACAGAGATATATTATAGTCTGGAATAACACATAGGCTATGCAGGTCAGACCCAATTCTGAAGTCCACGCAGATAAGGTCACGGGCAGAAGGTTATATATTATAAAGATAGTGTGTTAATTACGCAATCTACGCGGGCGAAGTCGTGGGCACTCGCTGTTCTTACATATACTTAAGGGTCCGGCGGAGCTTGAATTGCCCAGACAATATTCTATCAAATTGTGTTATTATTCTGATTTGGATACCGTTAATCTTGGTTTCTACACTACCATCTCGTCTACTGCTACTTCACTGGAAAGAAAAAATTGGAAAATAGTTCCAAACATGACAATTTTATCATAAATTGCATTCGTTTACATTTATATCCAGTGAAGTATTTTGGACAAAATGGCAACATAGGAACCTAGATGAACAGTATCCAAATCCAAATAATAACAGAATTTGATTAAATTGTGTTTGAATTACGATTTATTTCGGTATTACGTTTGCAAGAGAAATTCGGTCCGCCGGACTCTTATGTAGTAACGTAAAAGCTCCTATTAACGACCCCCTAAAATATGTACTCTATTAACGACCTAATTTTTAAATCACTCATATTAGACATATATAGGGTTCCAGAAAAGTCATACCTTAAAAATTAGTTACGTATTTTTGTTGGACAGCAAAAAGAGTAAAGTTTGTGTGTTTAAATAGCCAGTGAAAGAAATAATTTGACAATGAGTGGGACGCGCCCGAAGCGGACGCACTTTTCATAGTGTCGCGTCTCTGGCCACGTAAGTACACCTAAATATTACTTAAGGAAAATAACACACTAAAAATGGATTTGTCTTCTTGCTATCACATTACAACTGTAACGTATATATTCGTTTTCTAAACTAACTCATAATATAATACTTTTTATTGGTTTTTGTGTTATAAAATCATGTTTTAATTTAAGGCGGTAATAGAATCCAAATTTCAAAACTTGATTCTAATAACGACCCATGGCGTTGTTAAACTTTGAAAACATTTAGTATTTTAACATATTATCTATTATAAACTACCTCATTTGATTTTATTTTTTTCTTGTTCAATTCTTAAAATTATTATATTTCGTTAGATCTATTAACGACAAAGCTATTTCTTAAAGTTTTTGTGTAAAACTCGATTCAACGTTAGACAATATCCCTATTATTTTAATGATATTATACTGTAAATAACCTTTATTATCTGAATTAAAGACTAACTGTCATTAAAAGAAATAATATAGCAATGAGATCGAATTTAACAGTATTCCATAAAGCGGATATTTTATCTGTTTATTATTAATTTTATTGGTCGCTAATAGAATATTGTAACCTTCATACTTGATTCTATTACCGACTCATAGCTGTGAGTCGGTAATATTACAGTACATAAAAACAAAATGTATATTTTTGAACAAATTATTATTTCTTGCATACGTGACGTTTTGAGAGATTTTGTCTCAGGACATATTATTAATGTAAAATAATATTTGCTATCCAGTTTCATTCATGGCTTCATGGCATTGGCTATATTTCATATGTTTTCAAATCAAATAAAAATGGCGGGACGGAATGGGGGCAATGTAACTTTTTAAAGCTTCTTGCGAAGAATTAAATTCTATATCTCTATAAAGATTGTGTTCTTTTATAGAATTATGGAGCCGCAGAAGCGCAAGCAGTACGCCTCTGCTCAACTAGAAGCTGCGCTTCTAGCTATAAATGAAGGGACCAGCATATACGAAGCTTCAAAAACCTATGGCATACCGAGGACAACTCTGCGTGAAAAGAGAAATAATAAATATATATGAACATTGTAGAAAACAAACTGTTTTAACGAAGGAGGAAGAAAAAAAACGATTTTTTATTTTATTTAATAGTATAGAAGAAGTGACAACTTCGTAGTGGTCGGTAAAAGAAGTAGGAAAATCGGTAATAGAATCTTGCCGCATTCTATGGGTCGGTAATAGAATCAACTACTCTTTTGGATTAAATAATTATTTAGTAACTATTGTGTTATTGAATATTGAATTTAAGTACTGAATTGCAAAGAATACTTCGTTGAGATTAATTATAAATTATAACATCTTTCCTAACATAACAGCTTATATCTATTTTTTTAAAGTGAAACCTAGGACAGCTAAAACTGGCGGTAATAGGAGCATTTACGTTAATTAATTTTTATAAGTATATTGGATTTACCAATTATTGAAATTACTGACAAACGACTGTACGCATATGGATAAACACCCAGTGACACGTTAAAGAAGTCATCAGTAATAAATGATTAATTATCATTCATTTACATCTGTGCGTGTGACATTAAGTCGTCACTTACGATACCCAAGGATGGCCGCGTCGTAGTTATCGTACCATCCGCGGCACAATTCCTATTATAATTTCTATTCTCTCAAATCTCATAACTCATTTGAATCGTATCTGGTGACCTAGTTACCACAAAGCGGTCGGTCCCGTCAACCTGCTCAGATAATGGCGACCTGATAAGTGACAATAGATGAATGTCCATTGTCGAGTGTTTTACATCTGTGGGTTGGTTCAATGTCGAGGGGATTGTGATGGTTTATATAGAGATGCTAATATAAATAAACATGTCACGCTAGAGGAAGGTTTGAAGAGATTGTCGCAGAAATAATAGAAATACATTGTTATAGCAATATATAACTACGTCATAAACATAATAAACTGTTAAGCTAAATGTGGAATGCGCTTTACGGATGGATCTTCCCCGATAGATATAAACTGGGTGTATTTAAATCACGAGTGAATCGGTTCCTTCTAGGCAAATAGTAGATTGCAGTGTCGTTTAACATCAGGCGAACTGGCGGTCAAGCGTAAGCCTACCAAGAATTAAAAAAAAAACTCCATTATTCTACTGGTCCCAAGGGCGAGGTAGGTAGCAGCTCGGAGTTTGGGACGTGTGTCCGTTTAATGGCAATAAGCTCGCCCCCTATTACATGGTGAAATGTGGAAGTACATAAGTAGTACGCCTCTGTCTAACCATTCCGGGAAAACGGGCGTGATGGTAACAGTCTTGGTATGGGCATGTGATGAAGAGGGATGAAACACATGTGAGTAAAAGAGTGGTGAATATGAATGTGGAGGGACGGAGGTGGATAGACCAAAGAAAAGATGGATGGACTGTGTTAAGGCCGATATGATGGGAAAGGGAGTGAATGATGAGGTGACGGTTGACAGGGATGAATGGAAGAAAAGGACATGCTGCGCCGCTCACAAATAAATTGTGACAAGAACAGGATCATGATGATCATAATAGACTTTGCTTTTTATTCTTAATAGGCCTACGCTTGATCTACAGTTCGCCTGATGTTAAGCGACACTGCGATCTACGATGGAGTGCGCTTGCCTCCAAAAAGCCGATGTAACTTTTGACCCTGGTATAGGTCGCTGGGAATCGTTGGATGTGGGCGGCACATAAGCGATTTTTGTGGAAGTCTATGGGGGAGGCCGAAGCAGTGGACTTGTATTGGTTGAAATGATGATGAAGACATGGAAATCTCACCTTCATCAATGTCGGGCGGCAATCCGCCCACGAATACTTTACGGCTGAACCGCTCGCCGTGCTCTGAGCCGGCTGACACTGGCGACGAGCGCGCCGGCGAGCCCAATGCGCTTACGCACATCGATAGACCTGCAACAATCAACCAGTTGTATTTTCTATAACTGTATAGTGTGGATGTAATAACTGTGTGCGTCTGAAGTTCTATGCGAGTGGTCATTAAAATAAATCTACTTTTTAAGGATTGTATCGCGTTGTATGGATACTATTTAATTCTGGACGTTTCGGATCCTTTAAGCATCCATCGGTCACGGGTAGACTGAGGTGGTGTCTTAATGTTAAAATAACTGACAGCTTCCTCAAAAACCAGTATCAAAATTCAGGTGTGAAGACAATCGGAGACGTAACTGTTTCGCATTTATTCTTAAGTCTGCATAACTGGATGGCCCGTAGAACGTAGCGTACCACTCAAATACAGCCATTTAAACGTCAGACCTTTTATAGAATAGTATAGCTCTATATATTGAAAATCAAACGAAATGTTTTTGTATTTTTAGTCTCTGATAAAGGGACCGATTATCAAAATTATGGACAAGTGCGGCTCACTTTTATTTCAGTTTGCCACATAAGCTCATATTCAAAGATGATTTAGGCCCATATTCAAACTTATACGTCAAATTTTTATTTATGCTTTGATTCATCTCTAACGGCGGGGTCAATAACAAATCCGTCGATAGATTTGCTTACTAGAGCTAGAATTTTGACATTATTTGTATGAAATATATCAAAATTCTATCTCTAGTAAGCAAATCTGCTCACTGATTTGTTATTGAGGTAGTAAGTAGCCCTTGCCTGCAATAAGGTTGATCTAAAGTATTAATTAAAAAGGTACTGACCAGCAGCAGAGAGTCTGGAGACCACATCCTGTGCCTGATCGGGCACGGAAGGCGAGCCCGCGCCGGCCGCGCCTCCCGCAACTGCCGCCTCCTCCACGCCGGGGAAGAACGGCGACTTGCCTGATAACAAAAACTGTAATTAGTTTCAAGTTACAAGGTTCAATAATGTGTGGAGAAATAGATTTTCTTTGATTAGCAAGCTGGCGATGAAGAAGACGATGTCCTGAATAAATCATACAGTCCCACAAATTAACATAAAGACGTCCAGTCAGACGTACAGTTCTAAAGATATGCTAAATATTGAGTGATTAATGTTTTTTTATAAATTAGACGATTATTAATACAGGAGGATTATAACACGGTTCCAAATAGTAGTTCTTATGCAGAAGCACCGGCTAGAAACTCCATAGATAGGTACTCCTTGAAATACGAATTACCTAAGTAGGTATAACATTATTTTTTCATATAATGTTACTGTCATTGCAATGAGATTATTGTTACGTTACTCTCCTAATTTTTAATGACAGTGCAATATTATTTGGCAAAGGTCCTTAGGTCCGTTATAAATATTTTTTTTTTTTATAAAGAGAGCCTCCTTATTCTGTTGTTCTCTTTAAAATCGTTGTATAATTTGGTTTTGGATTTTGAATTTTGACAGTTTTGTGCACCTACCAAATCTGCCAGACCTTGTATCATTGGGCGACCATTTTCATGTCACCATTTTGGTAATATCTAAGCGACTGATATAAGGTATTGTCTGCCTGTCAAGGAACAATTAGCGTAGACAATACAAAAACAATTGTTACGACATCCTTAAAGAGTCTCCGTTCTATAATTAATTAAACAAGGAGCTTTATGTACTATTAACTACGAATTCTACACACTGTTGTATACATTATTGTTGTATAAATATTACACTGTTTTATAAAGAATCTTGATAGGTCGCGACCCCGTTTGACCTTAGTACAGAGGTCAAAATTAACAGGTCATCGAACTACAAATCCAGTGTGTCCTGCCAATAGGGCGACATTGTATTTAAATAAAATTGGGAAAATTTTAGGAATAAAAGGAATGATCTTCTGGATTCTATTAAAACAATCGCCGATTTGGGACTATCACGACATCACAGTGAAATAGTATATGCGGTAATGTGTTGTCGGTATGCCAAGCATGGTAAAAAAACCGAACATAGGTGTACATTACGACACCCCTGCCTAACCCTTCAGGGAATATAGGCATCATGGTATGTGGTATATTTAATAAAAGGAAGCTATTGTTAAAAAAATTACAAAGCTGGTTGGTTTATTGATTATTTGAAAAATATTATTCCGTCCAAAATTCATGGCCACTCTACACTTCGACTACGCGACTTTATGGCTGCATTGACAGACACCACAACCACTACTTATTATAAAACTGCCGGTCTGTCTGTGACGCTTATCTACAGAATTATTTGAAGAATTTTAGTGCAACGAAACTTAAAAATTTTAAAAAGACTAACTGTTTTACTACTGGCCACGGGTCTCCTCTTAGAATGAGAGGGATTAGGCTATAGTACATCACTCTGGCTTCATTCGGGTTGACAGACTGCAAACGCCATGGAGAAAATTTCAGTCGTCACGATGTTTTCCTTCACCATAAGCGAATGATAAATATAACGCTCTTGATTTCGCAGTCAGGAGTGTTTTTTTATGGATTAAGTTGGCAAACGAGCTGACGCGGCACCTGATGTCAAGTAGTCATCGCCGCCCGTAACCACCAGAGGAGTTGCTGATGCGTTGCCGATCTTTAAGAGCCCCTACGAACTGCAGACTGTCAGAGCCGCAGCAACCGAGGGGAACTGGCTTTTACATGCAAAAGTCGAAACACACACCAAAGTGCTTTACGACGGACTCCTATGTAAGGGTGGTCGCCAGTCAATCAGAATCCAAGAGGTCCTACCACCGAGCAAGTCAGATATTTTCATGCCTCTTACTGGATGAGTGAGGAACAGTATTCTAACCCGTCCCCATGTTCCTTGCAGGACCACAGCCTATCATGATCGTGACGAATATTAGGAATCTTAAAGCCGTAACTTGGGGCAACTGCGGTTCTTTGTCGGTACAAGTTCGACATACCCTGCTGCCTTCCCAGGTTACAGAAAAGGGGTGTATACGAGACTTGACTTACCAAGCTAATGGTCTTATCACAAGGGTACCTATTCTGCCCTCGTAATAGGAAGTGCTGTACTTGCAAAATGGCGGTTTCAAGAAAAACAAAAAGGAACAAACATTATCGGAGTCATACAAACTGCTGCATTTTTCCAGATTATTTCAACATGTTCTAGCCATACAAAAAAATCCTGTGTGTCTATATATGTCCATAATTGTTATTTTTGTCAAAAACGGAAAATCGTAAAAATGACGATTACTGCATTTGCTATTACGAGGGCAGTATTTACGTCAGATAAATACTGCGCCAGAAGGAGGGTTATGTTTTTCGTGTTTCGATTCTGTAGACACTGAGTAGGTGTATGAAAATTAAAATGGCCCATTTTTCGCGCCATATTATGTTTTTCCTCAAAGCCTATCAAATGGGGTATCAAAATAAAGGGTTTTTTTATATGGCTTACAAAATATGTAATTTTTAACTGTTCTTATTATCACACCGATATTCCTACTGAGGTAAACAAAGCCAATACATTAATATTGGGCATATTAATTATAAATTATAACTGCGCAACCGCTTGACACCTAAACAGAGATCGCTGCCAGCTGCCTAATTGTGCAACTACAATGATTATTATCGGATTGTTCAGATTGAGATCGCGATTGGCCTGGGTGAACAAAGGTTAAACATTACAATTATCTAGTCTTCATAATTACAGCTTAAAAATGATATTTATTTCTGTAACAATATAAATACCTAACAATATAAATACCTAACAATAGTATTTTTATAAGATCTATATCTTATAAAAATACTATTACAACTCAATGTTAGGTATAACTAGATGGCACCCGCATTTTTCACCCACACTGACGAACTCTGAGAAGAAACACCGAAATAAACTCAGAGAATCATCAGTCATAATAGTAGAAAACATGAGTTACAATACAAGACAATGTCTGAAATGGCCTTTTGATGAAAGATCCATAGCGGCTTTGAGTAGACCAGTCCCAGCTGACGGCACGCATGCATCAGTCATTGTTAGCTCGACCGAGTTTAAAACTCTTGTGGCTTCTGAATACATTATCCGTGCCAGATAGACGCAGAGAGACATTTCAATGCTTACGGAATGGGTATCTACATACGTACGAACAACGGCAAATCAACTAGTCTCGTAAATCAACCAAAGGGATCAGAGCATGATAAATATTATGTATTTCGTTACAATTTGTTGTGTAATTCATGCGAAACATAATTTACATAAAGGAGTCAATGACATTTTAAAAATCCGCCATTTTGGATTAACGCCAAAGAATAGTTATTTAGACACTACACGCAGAAAGTTAGTCAATATTGTATTTTTGTTTTAACAAAAAAAAGGATTCCTCTAAGACGATGAAAAGTCCGCCAGGAAACTATTGCATCAAAGTACCTAGAATATTTTTTTAATTAATAAGTAGCGTGCCCGTATAAATTTTCCCATCCCAATATCCGACTTTTCCGACGGATAAAAAAACCTTTTTGTGATAACCTGTCTAGCGCTAGTTATATTGAATCTCTGGCGAAAATTTAAAATGTTAGAATTGTCATTAAAAGAAATACTACTTCACCGACCAAGTAAATTGGGATATGGGGGATGATGATGTAGGGTATGATGAGTATGATATGATGAAATGATGACTGAATTGTAAATTAGACATCAAATTAAAAAAAACTGTCAAGTGCGAGTCGATCTCATGCACCGAGGGTTCCGTATTACCCATTATACCGTCATAATAAAATTGGATGTAAGACCTTTCTTTTAGCCAAATTTCGTGATTATAGGTGAACGGGAACTACATATAGGTTTTCGAACCAAAACCTATAGGGATCCGGTTGACCTAGATTTGTCAATTTTGGTTAAAAGCAAGGTCTTACAGCACAAAGTACCTAAAGGGAAAATTCCGAAAAATAAAAAAGTTGAATATTAAAGTAAATTTTGGTACTTACAAGGTTTCGCGAAAATCTCAATTTGCCCATATATTTTTATCGTGTTGACTCAGGACCTTAATTTTTATAAACCTGATAGGGACTATAGACCTCAATATCTGGTATATATTTCTACTTTCTAGATCCACCTATTCCTGAGAAAATCGGTGGTGACACACGGACAGACAGATGGACAAGAGTGATCTTATAAGTGTTCCATTTTTTACTTGAGGTACGGAACCCTAACAAGAGGAGGTTCTATGTTCGTCTATTTTTTATGAATTTTAAATGTAAGTAGAGATATTGTTGTGCGTAATCTTAAAAAGTATTATAATGACATGCGTTTTTGATGAGTAAATATGAATCTAGAAACTTGTAAGCTTCAATTTTTAACATTAAAAAAAAATAAAATCAATAAGTAACAAGTTGCTGAACAAGTCCGGCTTATTGTTAGCCATTTTTGTCTTCGTTTTGTAACCATGGTAACCGAAAAAAAGATTTAGGGCAGGGCTTAGTACATAGGTATATTTATCAATGTTTTTTTAAAACTAGAACGATAATCACGTGATACTTGCTACGTGTAAAATTCTCATTGTATGTAGCTATAATCATCAGCGTACATCAGTCCTCTGCCGGACATAGACCTCCCCTAATGTTCGGCATTTCACCCTGGCTCAGGTTCCGCCAGATATAGTTATTTAGCTAAGCTGAGCTTAATCCAAAGATGAAGATGAAAAACTACTCTAGAAATGATTGGTAATGTAGAGTTTGAAACAGTGCCAAAAGTCAGTCTTGAATCATTTTTAAATGTATCTAGATTTTAATGTTGATTATGTAAAAAAAAATTACAAAATCACTAAGGAGGATCAGTGTCATCCATATTTTTTGTCAGCGCATCTAGTTATATTATAGTAAGCAGACTCATTTCCAGATTGAAGTTAATACATCAGAATATCAGAAAAGTATCCAAAAATTAGTAAAACAAATTCGCTATGGCAAGAGTACCTTTTTTGAGAGAGGCAGTGGCATTTCATGAACCCTGTCATGTCAAACAAATTTAATGGAAGCAAAACAAATATTTAAGATGATCTGCCTTCCCCAAACGAACTAGGCTTGAAGATATATGAAAATTAATGTGATGAAAAATACTCACTCTTTCTATATGGGAACCTCGGGCCTCTAATGAAAGGTGTTACCAGAGGTATAGTATGCACCGACATAATATTTCACACAATTACTTTCGAAAATTCGATTTATTATTGAGTGAATTTGCAATATTACTACTATGAATATTTTTTGAAAAAACGTGTGACTCCCGCTGTGACGAACTACGCGAATGGAAAAAAAGTAGGATCGACAAATGTTCCAAATTTGAAAATATATTTTTTGAATCTAGCATGCCGTGCCTGAGGTATTCGAGCGAGTAGTAATGATTACAACCTTTTTGAATAACTGCGGAAAAAAGTTAAAATAGCTTCGTTCATTACATACGTTATCGGTGGATATTTTAAATACAGGTAAAGTAAATGACTAGTATATTTCAATGTCGTCAGCCGTGTGGTAATGAACCTAAAGTCAATTAGAATTACATGTTTATTACCCGTAGTTTTTTTTATGGTTTGAAACGGTGTACTGTTATTTTAAACTAATTCTAAAGAGTATTATAAAACTTATTATTTCTAACAAGTCAGCGTCAATGTCCAAAGTAGATAAGTCAGTTTATTTTATAAACCAGAGGAAAAGCTAATATTTTCTTACACTCGGAAAATAAACTAATGATTTTAAATGCGGAAACCGTCGCTACGTTTGCCTCGTTTTGGTCGAATACTTATTGAATTAAAAACAATATTCTTGCCCTTTTTTTGCAGATGTTATAGAAACTCTTTTTGTTAGAGCTTAATAATATTGATAATAATAATTACAGTGCATAATTTAAATCTTGGGTGCTCTTAGGCCATCTTTTGGATGCATTCGCCTTGACATAACCGATCGCATATCGTAGCCCTAGTGGAATATAGGCATAAGTGATTTTACTTTGAATCATCGATTTTATCATATTTAAGAAGTACGTTTAAAGATACATATGTTGATTTTTTTTCATATTTTTCTTACTAAATTTGACGAATTTTAATACAAGAAATTAATATGTATCTTTAAACGTACTTCTTAAATATGATAAAATCGATGATTCATAGTAAAATCACTTATGCCTATATTCCACTAGGGGTACGATATAGCGCGTATTCAATGTCGTATTGCAGCACCTGCTAACACGCCAAGTCTCGCAATGCTGATTCGTAAACTTTAGCCACACGGTTGCGATTTGTCGATAAGACTTTTTAGTCGCAATGCTTTTTTTTCCTGTTTTTTTTTGTGTCGTTAGCTTTAGTGTCGTTGTATTTTGAGTGTATTTTTTGTCTATGTTACACGTGCCAGATTTCGATGTCTGTGTTCGATGTTTTTATTTCATAAACCAAGACTTCCTAGTAGGTCCCTAAAAAGTTGATGTCTAAGTTGTCTGACCATCGGTTTTGAAAATACACTATTAAATTATTGAAGTCGGTTTTCTTTTCCAAAAAATTAACGTATGGCGTAATGACGTATGCGAAAGTAACTTTGTCTTTCATTTTCTTACGTTTTCACTCCTGAACGGATAACCCAATTTCGATTAATTTTGGTGTAGAGATAGATTGGACCTTCCAAAAGGACATAAGCTACCTTTTGTCATGAAAAGTCGTTTGGATTGTAAGTGAAACTGCGCGGCGGGCAACATCTAACTACGTATTTCTTTTCCTTAAAACGCAATTGACTTTAATAGTAAATGAGTTAATGAAAAGTTGAATAATTAATGTCCAACCCAGTTCTCACATCGATCAATATAACTGAAGGTAGTATAAAGTAGTGCCACTGAAACATCATACCATCACGCCTGTATTCCCCAAAGGGTTAGGCAGAGATGTACTAATGTACACCCACAGTTCGCCGCTATGTTTAGGTCCCATGTAATAGGGGGCGCACAGATTCCTAACTCCGATTTGCTAAGGGAGAGAGAATTTCATAGAAAAACCCGATAGCATGTTACTCAATCTAGGAATCAAAACAGGAGCTCTAGCGATCTTAGTAAAAAAAAAATAGTTATACAGCATTAAAAAAATATATAAACGGACACAAGGAGCGACTCGAAACACACAATCATACTCACTTTATAATAAATCATCGTCTTTTCAATTTTGAATAAACATCACTTCATTTTGTAATTTTTATCAGTTTTTCCGGCTTTTCCTTTTTATCAAACATATTGTGTACATATTTTCACACCTATCTCCCATTGGGGTAGACAGAGACTAAAGACCTCAATATAAATATCGTTTTTTGAAAACAACCGACTTAAAAGTTTTTTTTTTTATAGCACTAAGGTGGCAAACAAGCTTACGGCCCGCCTGATGGTAAGCGGTTACCGTAGCCTATGGACGCTTGCAACACCAGGGGTATCACTCGTGCGTTGCCGACTCTGTAAGGAGGATTAGTTGGGCTACCAGTATAGGATACAATAGCGTGATGCTTATCCTATCTGCCAACACAACGCCTCCTCGCGGAGCTCTAGCGACCTTACTCACCGTTAGGAACACGACATAGCACGGAGCTATGTCGTAGCTATTTTATGTGGGAGAGCCATGCTTCGGCACGAATGGGCCGGCTCGACCGGAGTGATACCACGGCCTCACAGAAAACCGGCGTCAAACAACGCTTACGTTGTGTTTCGTCGAGTGAGTGAGGTTACCGGAGGCCCAATCCCCTTTTAAAAGGCGAGCAACGCACTTGTGACTCCTCTGGTGTTGCGGGTGTCCATGGGCGGCGTTAATCGCTTACCATCAGGCGATCCGTCTGCTCGTTTGTCCCCCTATTCCATAAAAAGCTATGATTTTCTGCAAGGTGGAGGTACTTCACCAGTCGGGCAGCTCCAACTGTGAGTGGAATTCTTGGATTCCATAATGCCCAACCTCTCTTAAGTTAAAAAGTATTGATCGTTTAGCATTTTACACTTTTCAATAACGACGTGTAGAATCGTTTGTAAAGTATTTTATGACAAATGCCACAATGGATTGCAACTACGCACTCTGAACGTATCTACTGTAATCATAGAATAGAGGTCATCTATAATGGAACATTTCCTCTCGGCTCAGCTGTTAGCCGACATCCGAAAAGGGGAGTTGTGTGTGTATTTGTGTGTGACAGTTTTATGGGAATTGCTACAGTGATCCCGGATAGAAATATTGACTCCCTATAACCCTATTCAAGCTTTTTGGGCTGCTGATTACCGCTAACGATTCTCAAGTGTTCTTATGACAACAGTTGGAATCCTGCCCGCGATTGAATTTTTTCCTTTACTAAAAAATAACATACATACATTTACATACCATCACGCCTGTATTCCCAGAAAGGTTAGGCAGAGGCGTACTTATGTACACCCACAGTTCGCCAGTATGTTTAGGACCCACGTAATAGGGGGCTAGCCTATTGCCATTAACAGGGCACAAATCCAGACTCCGAGCTGCTACTGAGAATTTCATAGAAAAACCCAATAACACTTTGCTCGACCTGGGAATCGAACCCAGGACCTCTAGCGTAGCAGTCGCGCTTGGGAACACTAGACTAATGAATGAGGCAGTCTTATGACAAACGGGACCGATATTGATTTGGCTTCAACTGTGTCTACACGGCTCCCTTTAGCAGGGCCAGCATACAGGCGTAACGGTATGATCAGTCAGTCTCTCAAAAAATTTGCTTCCATATTTGTTCCATAAATAAGAAAGTAATTTAAAAAAATATTTTAATTACGGAGGAGGTTCTCAATTAGGTTGTATGTTTTTTTTTAATGTTTGTTACCTCAGAACTCCGTCATTTATAAACCGATTTGGAAAGATCTTTTTTATTTGCAAGAGTATTTGTCCCATTTTGGCAAAGATTTGATCACAAAATTTAGAACAAAATGACGATAACACGTACCTACCGATGTAACAAACAATAACATGGGATAATTTACGTGGGAGAGCCATGCTTCGGCAAGAAACCGGCGTTAAACAACGCTTACGTTGTGTTTCGCCGAGTGAGTGAGGTTACCGGAGGCCCAATCCCCTTTAAAAAGTTCGGCAACGCACTCGTGCCTCCCCTCGTGTTGCTGGTGTCCATGGGCGGCGGTAATCGCTTACCATCAGGCGATCCGTCTGCTCGTTTGCTCTCCTATACCATAAAAAAAACATGGTCCAGGTGCGCAAGTAAAATTCTACTCGCTACTCAACATTTTTAAATCTACAATAACTTTTAAAAGTAAAATTGCTTTCAAAAAATTAATATGTTGTTCTGCAGGTACAAAACAGTTTTTTTTTATGGGATAGGAGGGCAAACGAGCAGACGGATCGCCTGATGGTAAGCGATGTCTGTCCTCTGAGGTAAGCGATTACCCTCATCTGTCTTTCGTCTGAGCGATTACCGCCGCCCATAGACACCCGCCGCCCAAAGACACCCGCAGCACCAGAGGAGTCACGAGTACGTTGCCGACCTTTTTGGTTTCGGAAGGACCATTATCGAAGACACCAACATCGGGAACAGTTTTGCACATAACATTATTTTTATGTTTTTGAAGGCGGTTTTACCTTTTGTTAATCATTATTTTATAGTAACAAATATGCGTAAGCATTGTTATATTAACATAATGTATCTCTCCCATCTCATAATTTATGTAGATCACGTTCGTAGATCGTGACACTAGTACCACAGACAATACTTATTGATTTTTACTCACTGGTGACCTAGAAAACAAACGTGAATAATGCACGTATACTGTAGATTAGAAAAATAACTACCTACTGTTTTATGTGAATTATCGATTAGGGTTGGTAGAATGGGGTCGATAGAGTATTTATTTCAAATTGAGCTTGCTTTTGCTCGGGGTTTCATTGGCATTCGAAAGGATTTCAGACAAAAGTAGCCTATGTTCTTCTCCAATGTCTAATCTGTTTCAATATCAAAATTCATCAATATTGGTCTTTCAATTGAAACTGTTATTTTTTACATGTGTAAAGAATACACTCACTTGGATACACTCAACTAATTCTGCTAATAATAAAAACATGAAACTTTGTGAGGATGTATGGATGTTTGTTATGTACTCTTTCACGCCAGACCGGCTGGACAGATCTGGATAAAATTTGGCACAGAGATAGATTATAGTTTGGTAGATACGTAGGCTACATTTTATCCAGGTCAAACCCAATTTTGAAGTCCACACAGACAAAGTCGCTAGTGGAAAATACTATTATGGTTCTTATCAAAACAGAAAACATCTAATCTCGATTTTTTTAGGATAAAGTATCGATTCTATGGATCGACTCACTAGTACTTTATCGATTAAAAATATTTTTTTAGCTATGAAACGATTCTTCGACTAATTGATCTCTTTCACCATGCCTAGTCTGGCCGTGTTAGAATTTTGGTGCTGTCCAAAAGAAGGTCCCGAGAAGACTAGTACAGTCGACAAAGTAATTAGTTAGTGTAAAGGTAGCGCTTAATATATTCTGTGTTTTGACAAAGATTGCGTTATCTATATTTATACTATAATATTAATTACTTCAAAATTTTTAGTAGCGAGTAAAATATTACGCTTACCTAGACGACGTTATCATTTACGTGTTATTGTCATTTTGTTCTAAATTTTTTTATCAGATCTTGACCAAATTTTTATGGGACCATGTCTTAAGTATGAGCATAACATAAGAAACATTAAAAATCGGTTGGCGTGATATTGAGTTATTCGTCCATTTTTTGCGCACATACTTAATGCAAATTTAAGACTTATATGGAAAACCATATAATTCCATACCATCCATGATAAAAATCATGGATGCAATTATCGGAACTGGACCAAATTAAAATGGAGTCACATGTGAAGCACCAGCTTTCAAATAAAAAAAGAATCATCAAAATCGGTTCACCCAGTCGAAAGTTATGAACATGATTGCAAAATAAATTAATATCAATATGAAACGTACCATCATGCTTGTATTCCGAGGAACCGAACCTCCAGAATCCTCTAGCGTAGCAGTCGCGCTTAGAATCACTAGCGTTAGAGCTTTTTATATAATTATATTATTTGCCAAAGGATTTAGTATGTGATTTCACAAAATAAAATAAACATACATGAAAATGAATGAAATGTAGCAATCATTAGAAATAATTCATTTCCATACGTAAAACTTAACTCTTTTGTCATCTGTACCTACCTAACTAGCACAACACCTAGATAATAGGATTGGACAGGAATAGCACAAGACACGCGTAAAATGGATTACTTACATAAGATGTGTTACTGTATGCTAACCCGTTAAGTCTTGTTCACGCCCCAGAAAGCGTGAGTGAGCTGCATCTACGTCATAACAATAATAATTTATGACAAACAAGCATACGGCCCGCGGTCCGCCTGATGGTAAGCGACAACCGCACCCTATAGACGTCAGCAACACGAGTCGTATCACTCGCGCGTTGTCATCTTAACACCTCAGTTGTTATGTCTCATTTGCCCAGTAATGTCACTAGCTCAGTGGCGGATTTACGGGTAGGCTGAAGCCTAGGGCGGCAGATATTTAGGGCCAAAGTATTGTTGTCTTGCAGAAATTAAAACATTCTTAATTACAAAAAAAAGTAGGTACCAAAATGTTAAAAGAGTGAGGACCGTTCGCTAACGGCCGTTCCCATTATTCACTCTATCTGTTTTGAACGGCAACGACATGATCGCAAGTCCGACGTCCTTGCCATTACGCTACTGCCTTGAAGCGCTAGGTCCTTGGTTCGATTTTCAGGTCAAACTGAGGATTTCATAGAAAATCTCAAAAACACTGTTTTTCTATAAAATTTTCAGTAGCAACTCGAAGTTTGATTTACTGCCCGATTAGTGGTAATTGCCCCCTGTTACATGGGACCTAAGCTAAACATAGATACTGACGAATTTACTACACCTCTGCCTAACTTCCTCATATACCTAGGTGTGATGGTAGATGTGTTAGGTTACATAAGCAAAACTTGATGCTTATCGAATTAATTAAGTTCTTTGGGCATATCTCCAGAAATGAAGTCTCGATGGATTGACCTCATCACCACGCCCACGGCCACTCTGTCAAGAGTGCCCGACTAAGACGAAGATAATATGCTTATCGAAATAAGTTGGTAATATGAAAAAAATATAGTGCTAAAAGTAAGTAATTTCCTTTTTCAACAGTGTCGGTAAAATATTGCTTTCAATAATCTAATTGCTATTGTATTAACAAGTGCGAGTCGGACTCGCGCACGAAGGGCCCGTACCATTATCTATAAAAACAGCATTTACTTTATTCTGTTTTTAGTAGATACTTTTTTGTTGTTACAGCGGCAACAGAAATACATCATCTGTGAAAATTTCAACTGTCTGACTATCACGGTTCATGAGATACAGCCTAGTGACAGACGGACAGACAGACAGACAGACGGACAGCGGAGTCTTAGTACCTAATAGGGTCCCATTTTACTCTTACGTTACGGGTACGCAACCTTAAAAACCAGTAGTGTCAAATACTATCATTAGCCGTTATCTAAATTCCTAATGGAATCGAATAATTCCACTCACAATTGGAGCTGCTCGACTGGGGAAGTACCTCCACCTTGCAGAAAATCGTAGCCAAATAACCTGCTCTCTATGACAGCATGTCTCCTATGCTGCCAGCTCAACTATTCCTCCTTAATTTACAGGGTCGGCAACGCGCGACTCTAATAGTGTAAGTAATATTGTGCAAACGTTGCAAGTTTCCATAGGCTACGGTAACCGCTTAACATCAGGTGTGCCGCATGCTTGTTTGCCACCTTAGTGGTATAAAAAAATATTCACTGGAGCATAAATATCAACAACAATAAACTTTTATATAAACATGGAAACACCTATGAATGTGTCCAAAATAGGCCGAGCGCGTGCTGTTTTTTTTGTATAGGTACCCAAATCTGTCTAATCGTGGTGTCATTGACCCCGCACGTGCTTGCCACGCGCATGCCCACTACGTCCTTCCCTAGATTTTCTTAGCCCTTACGCAATTTTGACAGAAAAGTTAGGTTAGTTAATAATAAAAAATAGTTCATGAGAAGTTATAAGTTAACATTATATAGTTTTGTAAGCTTTGTATTTGCCCATAATGTTATACAACTAAAAAAAACAATGTTTTTTTTCAAAAAGGAGTTTTTCAATTTGAAGCTTTATTTTTTTCTCTGTGTATGTCATATCTTCGCCGGTTTTTTTTTATTCGTGATAGGTTTACGCTTGACCGCCAGTTCGCCTGATGTTGCGATACTGCGATTTACGATCGGTTATGATCCAATTTCGATATTTTCTTTTGTATTTGATAAGTTCCTAAATCGATTGGTGACTGGCCATCGATTTTCAAAACACACCATCAAAATGTTGTAGGCAGCTTTCTTTTCCTAAAAACGTTATTTGAAACCCGAACTGTTTCTGATAAAAACAAGTTAGATGTATTTCAATGAACGTGGACGTACCGTGGAGAATCATAGCAGCAGGTTGTTTGGATACTATAGCTTGCCTTTGTATGAAATGGGCATGACCGTATAGGCTCATTGAAACCAACTCTGGCTAAATATCGGTATCAACAATCGTAAGCGCAATAATTGAGAACGGTTCTACCGATTAAGCATTTTATGTTCGTAATAGTCCGAAGAATATGATTTTCGTGAAAGAAAACTTGCCCGAAAGATTGGAAAAATCGGATAAACTGCATGGGTTAGCATACTTCACGGTCTTAGATTAGGTATCTCGTAAGAGATGAGACAATATCCGACTTGCTCGGTGGTAAAATCTCTTGATTGACTGGGTAGCGACCACTCTTGCGTCGGAGTCAGTCGTAAAGCAACTTGGTGTGTGTTTTGACTTTTGCGCGTGAAAACCAGAGAGAGGTAAGGCAGTGAAATTGAATAATTTCACTTACAATTGGAGCTGCTCGACTGGGGAAGTACCTGCACCTTGCAGAAAATCGTAGCCAAATAACATAGCTCCGTGCTATGTTGTGTTCCTAACGGTGAGCAAGGTCGCTAGACCTCGGCGAGGAAGCGTTTGTGTTGGCAGTGTGGGGGACCGGTGGTGTTTTGTTACCGCCGCTGTCATGCATGGCAGCATGTCTCCTATGCTGCCAGCCCAACTATTTCTCCATAATTTACAGTGTCGGCAACGCGCGAGTGATACCCCTGATGTTGCAAGCGTCCATAGGCTACGGTAATTGTTTACCATCAGGCGGGCCGTATGTTTGTTTTCCACCTTAGTGGTATAAAAAGAACCATTTCCCCCTCGGTTGCTGTGGTTCTGGCAGTCCTCAGGCTCAGCAACGCATCAGAAACTCCTCTCGTGTTGCAGGTGTCCACAGGCAGCGATGACTACTTACAATCAGGTGGCTCGTCTGCTCCTTTACCGATATAAACAATAAAGAAGTGAAGACAAGGTTTATGAGGTCAGCCAGCATATAAACACGGATGACATAGCTATAAAATGGGTTCTTGAATACAATCATCTCGTTAAACAGTTTAGAACTCAACAGTGTACGTAACCTTAATGTTAAATGACCTAGATTTTATCGTGTAGGCATTGATAGATGCGCTAGGATTACCTAGATTGCGATTGTTTAAGAAATTATAATAATTCTACACATTACTTTCGTATCGCTAAGTACAGACCTCCTATATTTTAACTTATTAGATACTGTAGAGGTTGCCACAAAGAGGTGACGTCTCATCTAGCTGGTTGGTTGAGAATTTTATAAAAGGAATAAACTACAAATATAAAAAATTGTTAGAATTGTTTTGAAAAGTGACGTACAGAGAAAAAATTGTGAAATGATTCATTCTTTAATTAATTGCGAATACAGCAACAGTTTTACGAATATAAAACGGATTTTTTCTTCTGAGGAGTGATTCCCTGATCATTATCTTCATCAATATTGGTTCAGTGGTTTACGCGTGATAACGCAACAAACAAACAGACAAAGTATTTCGGTCCAAAAATAGTCTGTGGCTCTGAGGCACTTATTACCAATATTCTATTCTATTATCTTATACTCCATTTACTATAAGTATCTAGCATTAAACAAAGAAGTATCGGCAAATTAAAGACAGTTATTGTGTTATATTGTGAAAATTATTGTATTTTAGAGATTTTTGTTTGTAAATATATAACTTACATTATACTTACAAATTTATAACTTTTAACAAAAGGTAAAGCCGCCTTTAAAAAGATAAAAATTATGTTAAGTGCGCAACAGTTTCGGACGACCTTCGATTTGGTTTGAACTTCTGTTTTCGCCACCGACTTCCGAAACTTTATTACATACATAGGTACATAAACTCACGCCTTTCTCCCTCAGGGATAGGCAGAAACTATAGGCCACTTGTTACGATTCTTGCATACTTCTTTTGCTGCTTCCATATTCATACATCTTGTAATAAACACGCGCCGGTTGCGAGTACTACGCACCTGACGACCCTGGCGTATTTGAAGGACCTCGCCGGTCAGATCGGCGTATGTCCTTCTAGGGCGACCTCTTCCAACGCTGCAGCTGAGATTCGCCTTATAAATTCGTTTGGTTAATCGTCTTTCATTCATTCTTTCGACAAGTCCAAACCATCTCATCGTATTCTTTACAATACTCGTACAATGTATATTAATCGTAATATTTATGTCTCTGGCTATGGGAATGTGCGTGACCGCGTGACGTCTTGGTTGAAACAACCTGTTTCACTGCCTCCACGTACCGCCCTTAATTTATATCGATTTTACGAGTTGCGCAGTTGGGCAGGGGTTGACAATCAGCTGATCGCTCGGGACGGCGGGCTTGCACAACGATCTCAAATTTAGCGACAGATGATTTCGATCGAAGCATTATCGTACCTATTTCAATTGTTTTTGGTGGGGAGGGAGAGAAAATTCGCTGTCCCTTTCTGTGTTAGTATAGGTAGTATTTATAGGGTGCATCTAAAACTTGACATAGCTACTTAATTGTCATTTTTACAAAAAGCTATGCCTCACACTAGGATTTTGCCTGTATCGTGGTTGCTTTTACAAACACAAATTCTAACATATACCAACCCCGACCCGGAACCTGTAGATCATACAAATATTTCCTACATCGAACCCACAACACGTGGTGCAGACGCTGATCGCTCAAATACTACGCCAAACGTGTCATAATTTCTCGGTATGGTATCTACAATTTTCTATGAATTTCTCAATAGCAGCTCGGAGTTTGGAATCTGTGCCCGGTTGGTAATAGACTCGCCCCTATTACATCAGACCTAAACATACCGGCGAACTGTGGGTGTACATTAGTACACCGCTGCCTAACCCTTCGGGGAATACAGGCGTGACAGTATGTTTCTATTGTTGCTATGTAACTGCTACAGTATTATTACGTCACAGTTCAACAAATGTCATCTCCATCGCGGAGAAAGCGTTCTATTTGACAGTTCAATGGTTACAAAAACGTAACCTTTCTACCTTTGTTTTAAATTGAAGTTTCACGGAATTAAACAATGGTGACATTTTGACTAAGTAGTTTTAAATAAATGCTGCTTAAATTATATTTATTTCTGTAAATAGAACTTTTAAAGACACTTTTACAAGTTAATGCTTTATATTTTTTTTAACTAGATGGGGCCCGGCATTCGCTGACGAACAGAAATCATCATTAACATCATATAGGCCTCCCCTAAAGAGTGCCAACCATCCATTCCATTCCTCCATCCATAATTTTTTTAAAGTCTAGACATAGTGGAACCAAATATATAAGCACCTAACAATGCCAGGCATTGTCTAAAATGGTTTACCTACTGGCTATATATATCTATAAGAATCAAACGTTTTGCTCGACCTGGGAATTGAAGTCAAGACCTCACGACCAGCAGGCCATTATCTTTATTAAATCTAAACTGCTACTGAGAATTTCACGAAAAATCCCTTTAGTACTTTACATGATCTGGGAATCGAACCCAGGACGTAGCAGTCGCGGTTATGATCAATAAACTAATGAGGAAGCTTCAGGAAAAAATAATTATTTCATCGATATTCAAAAATAGAAGAGCCAATGTACCTTTAAGTGTCCACTAAAGTCCACTGTTACCTTCCAAGCTTCATACATCGTGTACCAGACACGCCTTTCAACCACATTGGCGCATGCGCGTTGCCATGGCAACGGCAAGATGGCGCTCGTTGTCATGACAACCGAATGTAGGACACCACAGCCCGGGTGACCTATATACGACCTGGCTGGGTATTAAGGACTGTATTGACGTACTATTGTTTGCAAGTTCTGCTAACGCCCTAGAGGTTACGTTTTATGATATAAAACTGACGTTAGTGACGTTAGCCATGGTATGGGTCACGTTCTGCAAAAGTTATGCTCCTTGCTTCACTTGTTTATGGGATGTGCATTTGAATTTGGAAGGGATTTCCGTAATTCCTTCCAGTACCGTGGAAAAAAATCTTGTTTATGGTTTTAAACCAAGTAAAAAGGCTGAGATTCTGATGAACTTTTTCAAAAAAGAACTTACCGTAGTAGGCCATGTTGCTGACCAAATGTTCGTTAATCATCGTGTAGCACTGCTGTCACTTTAACACTCTTATCACAACTCAAAAACACATTTTAGGAACACGCACTGTGAACACACATTTTGTTTCAGAAACGTGGATATTCAATAAATATGGATTTACATTGAAAAACAGCTTAGGTAAAATAATTATAAAACAAAGTCTCTCGCCGCGCCTGTCTATCTGTATGTTAGCGATAAACTTCTAAACTACTGAACGGATTTTCACGCGGTTTTCACTAATAGACGCAGTGATTCATGAGCAAGGTTTTAAGCTATTTAACATCACGCTACGACTCTTAGGAACGAGGCAACGCGAGGAACTGTGGTTGTACAGCAATACACCTAAGTTTAACCCCTAGGGTAATACAGGCGTGATGGTATGATAAGTCATATTCTACGATCCCTAGGGAATAAACCCAAAAACACTGAACCTTTATAGATATTGAAGAAAAACTAATATGGAAGGTCTTTATTTAGAGCAACAGAAGCCAAAACAATAATTTTTAGATATTTTTATCTATCTGTATGTTTGTATGCGTATCACTTAAAAAACCACTGTATGTTTGATGCAGTTTTCATAGTCGTATTGCTGGAGGGCTACCGTTCTGTTCTGCGAGTTCGACGTACCCTACCGCCTCCCCTGGCGACTAGGCAACCCATGAGGAGAAAATAAAACTATGATATTATGCGTCATGAAGCATTTCCTATATCTACGTGTTTTACAATGTAAGAAAAATCACGTTTTACGATAAAGCCTAGTACACAATCAATGTCTATCACGCACAGATAACGATATTTTATCTATAACTATTAGGTTATCATTGAAATGGAACTGGGCTGGACGTGGACACATTTGTCGTATGTCAGGCGACCTTCGACGACCCAATAGGTCTCACGGTGGTAGACGCCAACGCGGCAGGCCCAGACGGCGATGGCGGGATGAGCTGTACTCCAGAACATTATATACCTACTACTGGACTTTGCACGTAGAAAATTTTTCTTACGAGTATAAATGACCCCTAGTCGTTGTTGCATCTCTTTCTTCTGGGTGACAATAATTACTAGAAGAAAGAGATGCAAGATTCCAGGTCGAGCAAAGTGTTATTGGGTTTTTCTATGAAATTCTCCGTAGCAGTTCAAAGTCTGGGATTTGTGCCCGGTTAATGGCAATAGGCTCGCTCTCTCGACGTAAACATACCTGCTAACTGTGAGTGTACATTAGTACGCCTCTACCTAACCCTTCGGAGAATACTAGCGCGATGCTATGTAGGTATATTGTAAAATTAAGTTGATCTACACAAATCGTATCTTGACTATCGCATACCAAGGTTAGGTACGTCAAAGAATTACCTACTCAATATTATACAAAAAAAAAACATTTGTCCATGACCATGATTTAATAAAGAATGCAATAGCAATTTATCAATTGCAATAAGAAAAAGTAATAATATCACAAAATGCATTATAAAAATCCTTGACCGAACTATTCGGCTATCATTGTTGACTAAAGTGTGCACATCACTATTGCGTAACGCGTAAGATATACTGAGGTTACGCTACCAAAGTGCGTGCGTGAACAATTCACGTGCTTTATTGTTGAATACAAAAATAAAATCTTTGTAGAAGCAGATTAACTTTTCGTGTGTACAGAATGATAGGCAAGATGGAGTGATGATTTGCGAAAGGTTGCTGGCGAAGCTGGATGCGACAAGTCGAGGATAGGGTTAAATGGCGCACTTTGGGGGAAGCCTATGAAAGCATTGGACTAATGTAGGTTTGATGATGATGATGATGATGATGAGGAGGAGATGATAAGGGTTGTGACGTCAAACCATGCGTCCACCATACAAAATCTATAGGTACCTCGTTTTGTGGGAAAGTGACGGGAATCTTCTCACAATACCCACCAAAAACTATAAGCGCTTTTAAATAAGAGGTAATAGGTTCAGTAGACGAATCATATTCATAAGTTTATCCAATAGGGCAATATTATACATAGCATCACGCCTATATTCCCCGAAGGGTTAGGTAGAGATGTAGTGATATATACACACAGCTCCCATATTTAGGTCCCATGAAATAGAGGATAAGGCTATTGCCATTAACAGAACACAAATTCCGAGCTACCCCAAAAAAGAAAGAACACTGCTCGATCTGGGTATAGAACTAAGACCTCTATCGTAGCAGTAGGACCATTAGACTCATGAGGCAAACAGAATGTCAAATGTGTTAGGAATGGTCACATAACCGTAGAGTGACAGTTTTTGCCACTGTAGAGGAGTAATTTTTCAAAATAATCACCGTCTCATTGTTATATAACGTAAGCTATAGCATAGCACATCTAATGACGCAAGGTTACAATGATTGCCAAACGTCGACGCCTCTACACTGACTTATGCACCGGTAAATAAATGCTATTGGATGTCCCCTGATAAACGTCGTAAGAGAATTTGTCTTCTTTAATAACTGTTGCAAGAAATATAGATAGATAGAAAGAATATTTTTCTTTATTGCACATCATAAACTAATGCAAAAACCATGTTAATTTATACGAAATTCTTATAACTACATAGCTTACCATCAGGCCTCTTCTCCACGAAGAATTAGACAGAGGTGTACCTAATATATGTACACCCACAGTTCGTCGGTGTTAAGTTCCCTTGTAATAGGGGGCTAGCCTATTGCCATTAACCGGGCACAAATCCAAACTCGAGCTGCTAGCAGTTTTATATTATAAATTAGGTTAAATACTTATTATTATGTAATTTTGATAGCACGATTTGTACCCAATTAATGGCAATAAACTCGCCTCGTACGTGGAACCTAAAGCTTACCGAACTGTGAGCGTAAGTACATCAAAAAACCTCTGCCCAAACCTTCGCGTACAGAAGTGATGGTAATAATTTAGTCTTTTTGGGATGCCAGTGAAACGCGGGCAGTTAGTTTATAAACTCTAACAGTGCTCGTATATATATGACCTCGATTTCTGTAAATTTATAGGTCTCTGATAGACACTTTTACAAGTCAATGCATTACATTTTTTAACTAACTGACGAGCTCTGAAAAGAAACACCGAAACAAACTCGGAGAATGATAGTCTCTTTTAAAAAAAAGTTATAAGTGGTCTATTCTCTATGACGCGTAGTAGCGTATACTAATAATGCTATTTTTTGTCCACCTTTCGCAAGACTCAAGGCCATCATTGGCCACAGTCAGTTGTTTACACGAAATATTAGTGTAGTGTCGCCAACAGAACTCAACACTGCGTAGGATAAATATTTTTCAAGATAGACTTCGAATCCAAGGCACGCATCTCTTTTTGAAGTCATAGGTAATTATCACGCGCATAAGGGTCCGGCGGAGCTTGAATTGCCCACAAAAACGTAATTCCAAAATAAATCATAATTATCGGTATCGAAATGCAAATTATATTATTATTTGGATTTCGATACCGTTAATCTAGGTTCCTACCCTACTATTTCGTCTCCTACTACTTCCCTGGAAATAAAAGACCGGAAAATCGTTCCAAACTTGGTAAAGTTATCAAAAATTGCATTCGCTTACATTTATTAGCCTAGCTTAGGACCCTAGATTAATGGTATCCAAATACGGATAATAACAATTTGATTAAAATGTGTCTGAATTACGATTTATTTCGGTATTACGTTTGTAAGGGAAATTAGGCCCGACTCTTAAACGGAAAAATATCGTGAGAAAATCTGCATGCCTGACAGATTTTTTCGATGGCGTGCCAACCCGCATTAGGCCAATATGGTGGACTATAGCCTAATTCCTCTTATTCTGCGAGGAGAAATCCCATCACGTGTCTTCGGCAAGAAGAGTGTTTATGGCAAGAAGAGTGTCTATGACTCCATAGACACTCTTCTTGCCAATTCTTCTAGATAAGGTCTACTTTTTGAAGCCAACTAAGTAGTTTTGTCTTTTCAAAAGTTAGTATTTTTCCTTCACAAGATAACTTTTAAGTGAGGAATAGAATTGACGTTTGACAGATGTTGTATAGAAAAACTGACAAAAATTTGAATTTATTCCTCCGATAAAGTTATCTGGCGATGGAAAAATCTGCCCTTAGCGGTCTAATTGAAATAAAACATTTTGCCTTTGCCCATTGCGTTGCCCATTCAAACCAAATCCTTTACCACTGAAAATTTATAGTTACCAACTAGAACTAGTTTCAGATAAGCCCTCTACAGATAACCGACACAACTTGAGTTCAAAGCACTTATCGGTTGATAAGTTACCCGATAAGATTAAAACTTAAGACTGACAAAATAGATAAATTTGTTTTTGTCTGTTAGGTAAGTGTCCGGCGGGCGTTGAATTGCCCGTAAAGATGTAATACCAATCTAAATCGTAATTCAAACACAATTTAATCAAATCGTTTTATTATTCGGATTTGGATACCATTAATCTAGGTTCCTACCATACCATTTTTGTTCTACTACTAAGTACTTCACTGAAAATAAGAGAGGAAAACTGGTCGAACAATTATCAAAAATTAAATTCACTTACCTACATTTATGCCCAGTAATGTATTTTGCACGAAATGGTAGAATAAGAACCTAGATTAAGGGTATCCGAATCCAAATAATAACACAATTTGATTAAATTCTGTTTGAATCACGATTTATTCTGGTATTACATTTGTACAGGCAATTCAGTCCGCCGGACCCTTAACTATGGAAAAGAGTGTTTCAAGAGAGAGAAACCAGGATCGTAACAAGTGAAAATCTGTTGTCACTCTCTATCCGAATGGACTATGTATGTAAGAGAGAGAAAAAGTTATGTAAGAGCTCTTTAAATTGAAGAAGAACTCTTCTATAATGTTTTTCGGTGGGAACGGGCTGTTAAGTTTGCCTGGGATACCACTGCACTACCAATATCGTACCCGAGTACCGCTAAGCAATAATGTGCTAACTAATAGTATGTTCCGGGTTTGAAGGGTTAAGTAGCCAGTGACATTACTGGGCAAATGACATTTAACAACTGAGGTGTCAAGATGACAAAGCGCGAGTGACACCACTAGAACCTATTGCTGGCGTCTATAGCCTGCGGTTGTCGCTTACCATCAGGCGGCCCGTATGCTTTTTTGTTATCTTATTACAATAAAAAAAAAACTTATTTATTAATCTGTCTGGCTGTATTGAGTATTCCAATGGCCTACATTATCCTAATGAGATGGTACGGACGACTTGGTAAAGGTCGCTGGGAGTCGTTGGATGCAGGCGGCTTGTGGCCGGTCCTTGTGGAAGTCTTTGGGGGAGGCCTTTGTTCATCAGTGGACTTCACCATATCAGCCAATGCTGATATGGTGATGACATTATCCTACAATATTTTGAGCTACACCAGTTATTCTCAACCTTTTTTCGACCAGGGACCACTTCGTTTTAATTATTATTAGCAAGGACCACAATGTTTAAGTAAAATAAAACGTGTCAATCTGAAATTAAACTTTTAATATAAGTAAAAGATTTTTATATCTTTCGCGGACCATATTTTTGGTTTTGTGGACCACTAGTGGTCCGTGGACTACTGGTTGGGAACAACTGAGCTACACAATGAGTGATTTATGCTTGTCGGGAATTCGGGATGGGTCAACTCAAAGCGACTATGGATCTTTGCTCAAAAGTCAGAGGTGCGTGCTTTGCATCGAACTCAAATTCAAAACATAGCAGTCCTATCTATCACTGCGGCTAACATCGATGTTACCAGGCTAAAAAAACTAAATAATAATAACATTTTCAAAGAGGGCAACATTAACAAAAACGTGCACCTTTTTGTCTCACCTCAACCCAAAAACAGTGCATTGTTTTTGCCTGTTTTTAACACTGTTGCCGTGTCAAGGATTACTTTGGTTGCCTAATGCCATTGTCCACTAAAACATGCATATTTGTGACATTTGTTGCTTGCTATTAGCTCCTGACTAGAAGAAATTCTTATGAGTATAGAGAACATTTTCATACGAAAACGTTCATCCCGATTTGATTCGATTTCTTTCTTAGATAGACATACTTACATCTCTAATTTATACACATAAAATTGAGTGTAATGTCAAAATAAAAATGGCATGTTTTTATTAATTGCATGAAATTAAGTATATTACGGCAGGTCTACATAAAACAAATAAAACTATTTTCAATCTTCCATCGATAAAATCCATTCATCTTTTCTTTGGTCTCCGTATACGCCTTCGTCCCTCCGCATTCTAAATTAAATTCTCCACTCTTTTGCGTTTCATTTCTCCTCATCACATGAAGATAGTTACAACAATAATAAATAATAACTGCCTCAGTAGTCTAGTGGTCGTAAGCACGAGTTCTGCACCACGCTCGGGGTTATGGGTTCTATTCCCAGGTCGAACAAAACGTTATTGGGTTTTTCTATGAAATTTTCAGTAGCAGCTCGGAGTTTAAACTTGGCAATAGGCCCGCCCCTATGACCTAAACAAACCGGCGAACTGTGGATGTAGGTACCTACACCTCTGGCTAACTCATTGAGAAAAACAGGAAAACACGAACAGAATAGTAAATCATAATTGAAAGCATTTTAGTTATTAAATTATTACCACGGTGTGATTTTTACAATAGATAATTACTGTATTTCCTTCACAGATAAAGTGTGCTAGAAGCTAACCCATAATTAACACACTAAAAAAGGACTAAGTTCTCTACTTTACAGTTTATATATTTTTTTGTTTTTTTTTAATTGGTGATAGGCTGACGCTTGACCGTTAGTTCGCCTGAGCAACACTGCGATCTACGATGGAGTGCGCTTGCCTAGAAGAATTTATTTTGAAGTTGATTTTTTCCCGGTTTCAGTAATAAACTATACGATAAAAATCCATGACTACTTTTTTTGTGTCGGACCGATGTCTTAGAAGTTTAGGGCTAAGTTTTCAATTAGAATTCTTTCAACTTAGGAATAAAATTGACGTTTGACAGTGTCAAAAATTCAATTTAATCCTCCGTTAAATTTATCTGGCGATGGATAAATCGGCCCTTTTAATTATTGGTTGTAGACAGTTCTCTTTTTATAAAAAGTAAGTACTTATCTATGATAAAGTTTTACCGCGAATATAAATATTCAAACTTGCTAAAAAAATGCAACTTATATTTGAAAATAGATAAATAATTAGATATATACATACAAGTATCGTATTCGATAATTATAATTTGGTTAGGCTTAGGAAGCTTCAAGTTTTTTCCAACTAATAGGTAAGTATAGGAAATAAGAAGAAGAAGGTTAAAGGAAATGTTGTATAAATTCTGGTTTTATTAGATACGAAAAAAAATCAATTAAATTAATTTCACCACTAAACTTGTCTTTACGTCGAGAACCCATGTACCCAGGCAGATTTATGATTGTCATAGGTACCTTATTTTATAAATCGGTAAAGGTATGTATGTTCATATTTTTTCCGATTTGTTTATTTTGACTGCATAGTGTTGTAACCTTGGCTTAAAATAAAAAATATTGTCTCGATGATGAGGATTGCGCGCGAAAAAACAAACAAATAAGCATGTTAATATCATGCAATTTACATTTTAAAACAGTAAATAAGTAGATATCGTAGGTACACGAATAAAGTATTTGTTTTTTTTTCTGTTTGTATTATTTTAAACGTAAAGCAGGCAAGCAAACCGCCTTTTCTATTTTAAATTAATTGCAGTTCCAAGGCAAGGGAAAATATTACATCCTCAATTCGACTTAATAATCGATTCTTATGAATATTCACTCCTAGTGGAAGAAAAAAAAACAAAATTATACCATTTTTTTTTAAATACCCAAAATAATATCCACGTTTCTTCAGCACACAACAGAAAAAAAACAAAATTTTTGTAACAAAGTTCACTGCACTCCAAACGGCCCGCGCAATATTTTTTTATAAAAATAGATCGAACACGCAACGCCCACGGTTCTAATTTCGTATTATTTAAAAAGTTACAAACGCATGCGCTTCGTTCACGCGCGCTCACCTACTGACAGCGCTCATCACAGATTCCCACTCGATTGTTATCGATTAACCGGCTATTTCAAACATTAAACCAGCTATACCAAAAATTCTCGGTAGCCCAACCTCTTTAATTTGGGAGTATAATACTAGAGCAATAACCCAGCCATTTAGAAATGCTTCAATTTCAGATTGAATGGAATAGGAATACATTCATTTTTAGTTTAGTCGGTTTATATGGAAATTCTAAGCGCGGTGGTAAGTCACGAGGTAGTCGACGGTTTTAGTAGCATATAGTTATTTTTAACTAGATTTAGACTAGCGAGCCAAATGAGAAAATGTCAGCCGTCTCCGTGGTTATTTTGCATTGATACTAGAGTTTATTCGGTTTTATTTTGCCTATAATCTATTTACGGCCAATAAATATATATTTTTGACCTGTTTTCAAATGTCACGTTGTATGGCGCAATTTCTTGAACCCACACTGTTAGTCAATCTTCAATGCTATTTAATACATGTCCATTGCCAGTATTTCTAACACTAAAAATTGGATTTATGAACCCAGTTTCCTTGGCCTGACCAAATAGGACGAAAAAACAGGAAACATTTGTAATACCAAAGCACATTATTATTTACAGGAAAAGCCTGCTCCAATATTATAAAATTTCGATGATTTAAAACAAGTTCCAATCACACGGAATAAAAAATAATACCTTTAAAAAGACATTCATTCACTCATATTGGTCAAATTTTGTTCAAGCGAGCCCACCGTGCAGTGAACATTTATTAAAAAGTAAAGAAAACATTAGTCTCTTACATCATCGTGAAAATCAAGAAAAAAAAAATATTATGGTTAAGAAAATATTATAAGTATTATACCTAGGTACCTACTAAGAAATTGAAAACTCCGCATTTCTCTCTCGATAAGATTCATTAATTTTTTGATGTTGTTTGCTGAAATATGTTCTTTTTTTCGAAAATCTTTTTTCGAAGATCGTAGGCAAAAACAAAGAAGTATTAATCCATTAAATTAATACTTCTTTGCTTTTGCCTACGATTTTTCTTCCCGCTTTATACATCGATACAGATATGCACCAGATGAGGGGTCATAGATATCGTCTATGCTGGTTTATCTCAGATAATCTAGATAATGTTATTGAATAAAACATGTGTCATAGCACTGTCATTATTTTTCATGTTTTATTGTTCCATGACTCATCCTAACGTTACATAAAACGTCAGGTACTTTATGCATCAGTAGGTATGTCTGGCAAGGTTAAGTTGATGTGATCTCAGAGAGCCATTGTCAACCAGTGTTTCAGGTACCATATAACAGCAATAACCTATGGATGTAAACACAGATTGACAAGTTATTAGTTAATTTATTGGGGTAAGGAAAAATTCGACTGCGGGCAGGTCTAACCGAATCCGAAACATCTTCTGGTTTGATACACCAGACGCTACGACCAACTAAGCCACCGCGAGTCCCATCCGTCAGGCTCAAAATTTGCTTTCATATTCTGAATTTACGTCTTTATGGTGACGTCAGTTTTAAGTCAGAGTTTAATTTATGTTTCAAGGAGGAAACATGCACGTCTGAAAGAATTTGTTGATCGTGTGTGTAATCAAGCCGCTTTAGGCCAGCGTAAGACCTTATTACCAGAGAGATAACAGTAGGTAGTGTCTTTTCTGCTGACTTTTTAAAAGAATATTGAAAATATCCTGATATAATTTTATAATATTAATAACGCGAGCGTCATATTCCAGACACAATGAAAAATCTATTGTTTTTGGACCAATTGGTCCAGGTGACTCTCAAGCACTGACGTCTATAATAGCATAGAGATCAGTGCTCTCAAGGGATTAAAATTTGTTTTTTTTAGTACAAACTTTGTGAAAAAAATAGAGAAAAGTTTGTTATTTTTCGTTGCCAGTATTAACGTAATTTGACATAAAGAAGATGTTCTCTTTTCAAACTTATACTCTTATAATATTAACAGTAAAATGTGATCATGAAACCGTGAAGATAATTATTTGTTTTTTTTTTCAAACCTTATAATATAACATAACATACCATCACGCCTGTATTGCCCGAAGGGTTAGGCAGAGGCGTACTAATGTACACCCACAGTTCGCCGGTATGTTTAGTCCCATGTCATAGGGGGCGAGCCTATTGCCATTAACCGGGCACAAATCCAGCTGCTACTGGGAATTTAATCGAAAAACCTAATAACACTGCTCGACTTGGGGATCGAACCCCTAGCGTAGCAGTCGCGCTTGGGACCACTAGACTACTGAGGCAGTCCTGATAATGTGCGAAAATAAAAAATAATCTGTTATCTATTTATAACTAGCAAGTGAGTCGTGTATGTATGTAAAACAGTAACAACTGTGCACGGTAGCTCAGGTTAATTAGTTAACAAAACACTCAAGGTCAGCACGAAGGCTGTCGTCGCGTTGTGTAAGCGCACGCGCATAGTGACGCTAGATGTGGCTAGAGCGTAGCTGTGATTTCAGTAGAGCTCTGCGACAGCTTCCGCGGTGAGTTATTAATACATAACACTCTCCCAGTGCTTGGGCACGGGTCTCCTCTCAGAATGAGAGGGATTAGGCTTTAGTCCATCACGCTGGCCTAGTGCGGATTGGCAGACTTCACAGGCCGTCGAGCAACTCTGTCAGGCATGCAGATTTCCTCACGATGTTTTCCTTCACCGTTTAAGCGCGTGAAAATTAACTATTAATACGCACATGACATCGAAAAGTCAGAGGTGCGTGCCTTGGATTCGAACTCGAGACCTTTGACTTGGCAGTCCTATGGTCATATCACTAGGTTATCACTGCTCCTATTAAATACACCATCTCTAAAGATTCTGGGTTCGATTCCCAGGTGGAGCAAGGTGTTATTGAGATTTTCTATAAAAATTCTCTGTAGCAACTCCGAGTTTTGATTTGTGCCCGGTTAATGATAATAAGCTCGCTCCTACATGGGATCTAAAGATACAGGCGAATTGTGGGTGTACGCCTCTATTTAACCCTTACGCGAATACAGGCGTGAAGGTACATCCAATTAGGTACTTATCTATAGTAAAAATTGTGCTGAATAAATGATATTTCTTTCTTTCTTTCAAGGTATGTATGTTTTAGATCTCATTATAGTAATAGTGTATTATTGTCATTCACCGGTTGCAAATTGAAACCCCAACGTGCTACTGAGGATTTCCCAGTAAAAAATCTTAATAACACTTTTCCTGTAGTATACTTAAGGCTGTTAACAAAATAGTCACAAAAACATCAAATATTATTAACCTACAAAGCCATAACAAAGCCTTGTTGTATATTTTAACGATGTAACTTTAAAATAAAATTTTATTACGATGCCCTTCGGAGCGGATGCCCTAATCACTGTTGGTAGCGCTGTCGAGCTAAAAATGGCTAAAATGAGGTTTCGCCGTGGAGGTTAATCTTTATTTTTATGCTGATGTAGGTATAAAATAAAAACAGAGTGTTTAGGGGTCGTTTTGGGGACGAAATAGGCTGTAAGCTGCCTTTCGTGGGCATTACAAATTGGGAGTGTTTTTTTTTCGATCTGATTACATGATACAACTGTTTTTTTTATTAATAGATTGTTTAATTAGCACCTTGATTAGTAGATATCTGATTGCTTAATAGTCGATTTATATCGAGATATTATTGATTTACGAGTATCTCTTAGTATCAGCTAGTTACCGTTCTTTTTACAAATCCGAAAATATGTTATTTTATTAAGTATTCTTCTCCATACTATAATATAGTTATGGGCTTCTTTATAGCTGCCACAAAAACATCCTATAAAAACCTAATCTTACTAATAACAAATCCCTAATAATAATCCTAAATCCAATATTTGCTACTAAGTACTAGTTATGTCTGTATTTTACAATAGACCATAATTCTCTGAGTTTGTTTCGTTGTTTCTTCTCAGAGGTCGTCACCGTCAGTTAAGTAATGCTGGTGGCATCTAGAAAAATCTAAAAAAGTGTCCTTAAATTAATTTAAATTATTTACAGAAATAAATATAATTTATCATATTTTAGTAATAATTAATAAAATCATTTTTTTTTTCTTTAAAAAACGTTGCCCCACACTAGGATTTTCTCCTGTACCGTGGGTGCGTTTACAAACACAAATCTCACATACACAAACGCCCAGACCCGGAACAACTACCTGTAGATTGAAATATTTGCTCCGTGTGGGGATCGAACCCACAACACGTGACGCAGAAGCCGATCGCTCAGCCGCTACGCCAAACGTGTCGTCAAATTTCTGAGAAAATAAAATTTATTTTTATAAGTAAAACTTAACTTGAGCAGTTGAACAAATCGCGAATATGTAAATATAAAATTGCATGTCCTCCATTAATACAAAAGACAATCATCATTTGTTATAAAAAAATATCCTAAGCACATCTAGCATACTTACTACTTTTACATCTCAGACACCACTTTGCAACGCTAACAATTGTTACCTAGTACTGTCAACAAAACAATCTATGTCAAGTTTAAAATGTTTACTACATTTTTTATTTTATTTTACCGTCAAGTGACGCTTGACCGACACGCTCGCTAACTATGTGGACAAGACGCGTTATGAAGATGATTTCGTTGACAGTACTGTAGAATTGTAGATCATGTAAGTGTTAAGATTGTTTTGTTGATCATACCATTTGACAGTAAAAAGGAAGTCACGATGTGTTAACATACTTATGCTACGCCTCGTTGGGGCCATCAAAGAAGCGAAGACCTGTAGGGTATTAGCGTATATTTATTCAGTGACCAATATCCAGTACATTCGTCTAGTGGTCCCAAACGCGACAGCTACGCTAGAGGTCCTGGGGTCGATCCCCAGGTCTATTATATGGGACCTAAACATATCGGCGAACTGTGGGTGTACATTAGTACACCTCTGCCTAACCCTTCGGGAAATACAGGCGTGATGGTATGTTATACATCCCTAATGGCCAGTCCCTATATCAAATCCGTTGATAGATTTGCTTACTAGAGATAGGATTTTGACATTACTCGTATGTACCTTATGTCAAAAAAGTCTTATCTCTAGTAAGCAAATCTATCGACGGCTATATACAACATTCACAACTGAGAACTGAAACCTTTACTCATAAATCCTTATCAAGCCAAAAACTTGGCGCAATCTGTGTAATGGGTCAAAATTGTCATTTTACACTACTTTTAGCTACAATATTGATTTTTAAGCAATTGGTTTTAGATAAAAATTGAGAATTTTGTATAGTTAATGTCGCAATTACCGTTACCATGAATGCAGTACTTATTATAGACCTACAAACTGCGAAAAACCACTCGAAATTTGAATTTGGCGGGATCAGGTGAACGATCCGCCTTAAGACTATTTTTTTTATTCTGAGCTGCCTACTCTATCTTATAAATATCTAGTACTCCTGATATTATATTAACAGGAAAATTAGTGTTGAAAATTACTTTAACAAATACATTATTTATACAAAGTACATAATTTATTCATTACAAACATGCACTACAAATTGTAATGCAACTGTAATTAACATTTTTACGAGCTCCATTCCAATTTAAAATACAACGCCATCTATCTTTTCAATTCGAAGATAAGTTGTTAGTGACCGCTCATAGATGTCACTATTAAAGTAATAACTAAACAAATCTCTAAGTTACACTGACCTAAATCTTATTTGGAACCGCATTGCGATGACCTTTGCCCTAAATCATACCACTGTGTTGTTAAAACAAAAATAAGATATAATACTGCATCCGCATTAGAACTTTAATAGTTGGAGATACAGTTCATTTTTAAACAAATACGGTTAATGTTTTCGTAAATAGGGTTGTCAAGTTTTCACTTTTATTATTATTTTACCTTTCATGTGATCTGATGTGTCTGCCCTCATTATGTCTGTTAAGTAGTGTTCTAATGATCGCATATTGTCCAGTCCGCTTCTTTCCTGTAACAAATCGAGAAAAATCAATTAATAAAGAATCGCTATAATCAAATACCGGGCTCTACTTTCCGATTTGATGTCCCGAATAGGGCTGAACCTATAGCCATTAACCAGGCCCGATTTTTTAGAATTTGTGTGTCTTTAAAGGAATTATATCTCAGACATTATATTCAAAATTTAAAACTACTTAGGCAACGGGGTCAACAGTGGTGCTTGCGACCAAAGCAAAAATAAAATACGTAAAATCATTTCGTAAAAAAACGGGAAGTTCATTTTGCATTCGATCATTGAATCAACCATATCAGTATTTGTCTAATCCAATCCATGTTAATCCGGTGTTAAACTTGGTTAAACCTCATTGATTGACAGGAAAAGCTTGTGGCGACGGACCTACATTAGAATGAAATCGATCACAGGATCTAATAATAACCAATTTAAATATATAATGCATTCTAATATAAAAATCTCGATAAATAGTGTTGGGATATACAGTAAAAGACTTCTAATATTAGTAGTTCTCTATAAGTTTAAATGGGTTTAGGTTTTATGGAAAACAAAAACTGAAAACTTCAACGCCTTCGCTATTTACCACTTTATTGATTTAATTTGGTCGTTGCAAAATAAAAGTACTGTAAAATAAGGTTAAATATGTAGGCATTAAAGCCACTTTAGACACCAAAAAAAAAAACAATTATTTTTTTAAATTTGCGCTCAGTTATTTCTACCGTGCTGTAAAATTGGCTGTAAATATGTGTTTTTGGACAATGTTTTTTTTTAATGATTAGTAAGGACATAATATAGATAGTTCCTCCAAATACATTTCATCATCAGACAACCAGACAGAGGATATTCTTCACCTGTGTAGATATTCGTACGATGCGTTTTATTTCCGTTTATTCTCTTAGGTACATACAGTTAGGGATTGGAACTCCTTTGCCAGAGTCCGCGTGTTTACGGGAACGTACACCCTGGGAGCGAATAGGTTCCTTTTAGGGAAACGTGCTCCACCGTCGACGGCATCGTTACTTAACATCTGGTAAGATAGTATTCAGTTCAATCGCAAGCCTATTCAAATATTACTGTAAAGGCGAATCAATCGACCCCTCGTTTATCAAAATTTGTTGTTTTCGAGCTAGGATCAAACATCCATACATAGACACATAGTTATAAACCTACACCTACCGAAAAGTAAAAGTATCCCAAAAACATCGCCAAATAAAATTGGAAAAATTAAATATTCATGAATGTAAACGCTTAAATTACCACAATTTTCCCAAAATCTAGCAAATTTTTCAAATGTGTCAACACCATCATCGCATCGATCTTAGCATGAGGGATCTTAGTATGTTTGGCACCCAGTGACGATGTCACTGTCATATTGCTCTTAGAACCGATTTTTCCATCACCAGTAACTTTATCGGAAGAATAAATTTTTATACAAAATCTGTCAAACGTCATTTTTATTCCTCAGATAAAAGTTATCTGGCAATGGGAAAATCGGCTCTTAAATTCATTAGTCTCATTATCCTTCATATTTTCGTAGTCGGATAAAAAAGACAATAAATATTTTGAAATGCGAAATATTTACAACCCCAATTGTCTTTGAAGCAAGTTTTTTATACTTCAGATACGCACAGATAATTCGGGTAACCATGCTCATTCCAATAATAATCAATAACTCTACTACCTATCTTGCTTTAGTTCCCACTTTCACCACCGAATGAAAGCCAAGATCAATACTAATTAATCTTCCTCTAAATCAAAAAATGCCTGCAAAAGTTATCGCTTAAAAAGTAAGCTAAAAACGCAATTTTCTAAAGCCTGAATGTAACGTCGTAAAAAAGTAATAAAACAAATTACGTTTTCTGTTACACGTGGTCTGACGAACAAATCGATATGATATTATACATGTGAACAACCAAACGCGTATCAATGTTGCCACACTAAACAAATTACGTGTGGACAAATAAAACGTAAATATAGTGCTACTCCTCCGTCAATGAGAACTAGAATTATCTTCTCGACCCGCGTAACCTAATTTGAATTTGGAATCGCATTGCGTTGAACTTTCGACCTATGTGCGGCATGCAGCGTTTAAAAACTGGCATTTTTTAACTGCTCTTGCATTTTATAGGTAAATCTAAATCCACTAGAATAGAGTTCATTTTCTTCCACGATTAATATGTTTATAGAACTACATAATATAATTAATTCTCGACTATAAAACGGTGTAGTAAGTTTCAGTTTTGCTTGTGCTTTCCTTCGCGTTATGGCGCAATGCTGTACTGACGTCACACTGCGTAGCGGGAAAATAGGTCAGTGGGTTTACAGTATGGCTTTTGTCCAGTTAAGTTAGACCTCTGATGCAACAAAAGTATTAAACATAAGAGGCCTTTGTAAATTGGCTTTCAACATTAAGTTTTTTTGTAATGTTGGCGCCTGAACGATTGATTTTGTCTAATATCGATTACATAATTGAATAAAGAATAATGTCTTTGGGAATATACCTTTGTTGTGAGATCTTTTTTTAAGTTTTAGAGTAAGCAAAATTATGTATTTTATTTATTCATCAATTTGAAATAGAACAATGAAAATATTAAAATGTTAAAAATTAACGTGGCCTAGGTTGACAGCTGTCAAAATTGTTGTAATAATGCCTCCCATATTCTTACGTGTAACAGGGAAATGGCATGCTGTCTCTTTCTATTCAAAAGAAAATGAGATGATTATTTGGCGATAACACCACAATTAGGTATTACCATTACATTAAAAAAGGCCATCCAAATGTTGACCTCAGCAATATTGCTTAGCTTTTCAATAAAACTTATCATCTCCATCATAATGATATGTCGATGGTACTTATTTAACTATTCTGGTTCATTTATTTTGACTGTTGTAAAAATTTCTAAAACCACCTACCTATCTAGTCTCCGAGAACTTTATGTAAGATCATAACTTGCGCTAAATTATTTTACCATCAAACGACCCTCATCCCGAGATTCCCGAACCTCAACTAACTTGGGCCCCTAATTACACTGTTTCTATAAGGGGCACCCAAGTAGGTCGCCCTCAAGTATGTAGGGCACTGCGGATTTTCCAAAATGTATGGTAATTAATAACCCCTCAAGATTAATACTTTATGAGACACTGATATTCTCAAAGAAGTTTACAAAATCCCTTAAGGCTTATCGTTCACCTGAGCCCGCCAAATTCAAATTACAAGTGATTTTTATTATTTTAATAGATACTTCTGCACACTTATTAAATGTACATGGTGGACTTAACGCCGTAAGCGTTTTCTACCACCTTCTACCTTCAGGTAGGGCAGAGATAATCAAGGCAGCTGCTTAGCACTAAATACATAATAAAACAGATGAAGATAATTATAAATTGTATTGGATACCAAAATATAAATATACGTAAATAATTTTCACAGTTATTCACTATTCTATCTATAACAAATTCTAGTTTCATGGCAGTTATAATCTATACAACATTCACAACTGAGAAAAACCTTTGCTTAAAAAACCTTAACAAGCCAAAAACTGTGTCAATGGTCAAAATTGACACTTTACACTACTTTTAGCTACATTAATGTTTTTTAAGCAAAGGTTTTAGTTAAACGTGAATGTTGTATAGTTAATGTCGCAATTACTACTGCCATGAATCTAAAACTTATTGTAGACCTAAAAACTGCTTGAAGTTTGAATTTGGCGGGCTCAGGTGAACGATCAGCCTTAAGAAAACCCTGTCCAATCCGTGAAGGTATTGTTAGGAGTAATCCGATTCTACTTATATAATAATTTTCACTTTAAAATAAAAAAAACCCCGGAAAAAAATTGGTAGAAACTGAAATGGCAATACTTTAGCGAAAGCTATATTATTAATTTAATTTTAAATGATATAATTCATTGAAATCTGCCTCATTAGTGCTAAGCGCGACCGCTACGCTAGAGGTTGGATTCCCAGGTCGAGCAAAATACCTATTATTGGATTTTTCTATGAAATTATCTGTATCAGTTCTGAGCTTGGATTTGAGCACGAATGGTAATAGGTTCGCCCCCTTTTATATGGGACTTGAAAATACCGGCGGACTGTGAATCTACATTATTAGGTAGATACTTCTCTGCCTAATTCTTCGGGAAATACAAGCGTGATGTTTTTTTATTTCTTTATTCTTTTTATTATTGAGTTAATGTTACTGATATTATAACACTTTAGGAATTTCTCTTAATTTATGGGTGCTTTTACAAACATGCACTGGAAATATCCAGACCCGGAAAAACTATTCAGGTTATATAAATATTTGTTCCGTGCGGGAATCGAACTCACAACCCGTAGTACATAAGCTGATCGCTCGACCACAGCGCTAATTGAGTCATCAAAATTATCTAAGCATGCTTAGTTACAGGATTTGTCTGTCACTACGGTTTCCTACTTTGTTCTCATTTCCTTTGGGTTTATTTTGGTAATATTTGAAGTCCATTTACCTACGAGCAAGAAAGAAAGATTTATTTCAATGACATCAATATTACGGGTACTCTTAAACTGTTTAAAACTAGTTGCACGGTTAAAAAATAAGCATGGGTCTTATGGAGAAAGAAAAAGGAGGAAGGAAGGAGTATCTATAGTGTCATAGATACTAATAAAATATCTTTTAACAAAAAGTAAAACCGCCTTCAAAAACATAAAAATAATGTTAAGTTCACAACAGTTCCAGTTCCAAATCGAAGGCACCAACTTCCAAAACTGTTGTGCACTTTCGTATGTTTTATAAGGCAGTTTTACTTTTTATTAAAAGTTATTTTATTTCAAAATTTTTAGTAGCGAGTAAAATTTTACGCCTAACTAGACGACGTTATCATTTACGTTTATAGTCATTTTGTTCTAAAATATCTGATCAGATCTTGACCAAAATTTTTATGGGACCACCTCTGAAGTATGACCTACTGATCAAATTAAGAATCATCAAAATTGGTTCATACATAATTGACGGAGTAATCGCGTTACAAACTTGACCAAAATTTTTATGGGACCACCTCTGAAGTATGACCTACTGATCAAATTAAGAATCATCAAAATTGGTTCATACATAATTGACGGAGTAATCGCGTTACAAACGTACAAAAAAAAACATACAGCCGAATTGAGAACCTCCTCCTTTTGAAAGTCGGTCTTTATTCTTATTCATACACTATCATGCATGTATTACCCAAAGAGTTACACTTACATCTATTAGATGGGATCTTAATATACCGGCGAACTGTGTGTGTACATTAGCACACCTCTGCCTAACCTACATCATATCATTATTATAAAAGAAAAAAAAACCATCATGTTGTGTAATTTTTTCCAACACCTCACAGTACAAAATGACTGCATCAAAAATACTTAGAAACTCATGAATGCACAATACATTCGGAAACCAATCACATTTTTCTTAGGACGCCAACTTCGAGCATAATTTGTAAACATTTTCTTATCACAAGTGCCATACAATTTTGCGTACTACGCGTGTAGGCAAGCGTAGAGTAGGATACGCCAAGTGGAGAACCGATAGCCGGCACCTTGAGGAATGAACCGAAGATCGGATGGTCATCATTGAAAGAAAAGTGTTATTTTATCTACTACTATCTACTGCACTGGAAATAAAAGATTGGAAAATCGTTCCGGAATACAGGCGTGATCCTGTATTCCCCATAACAAAAAGCTTACTAGCAATATGGTTGCACATTACTAGTATTCTTGTTAACCCCTCGTGCTAAGCCAAATGCTTGTGTTACGAGTGGGTTTACGTCGGTGGGGTTCGAACCGTCAACCTCATGATCGCAAATCCGACGCCTTAGCTATTAGGCTACCCCCTCTTATATAATCAATTCAATTTATTTATTTCAAACACAGAATATTCATAGTGTTAGTATCCATGAGAAATCTTAACCTATATTAGTATTTATAACATAACATACCATCACGCCTGTATTCCCCGAAGGGTTAGGCAGAGGCGTATTTAATGTACACCCACAGTTCGCATATAAGTTATGTGAGTATTTATATATATAAAATATTCTTAATCATAATAATTTTACTCGCATCAACTCAATTTCTACCCTAATCCATCATCGACTATACATTTGTAATCAACTAATACCATTTCCCCACTTTCCTCAATATAAGTACAGATTATAAATACACCTACACACTAGATCGTTTCCACAGATAGAACAATATATAAATAGGACAATATCGAGGGTGACAGACAGAGATAAGATCGTATTTCCTATAGATAATTTCAGTTTCATGTTAGTAATACGTATCGTAATACTTCAGCCTACATTACTATCAACTAAAAAAGAAAAAGCATTTTTTTAGTATGAAAAAACACAAAGAATTTAGAAATATTGATAAAAAAAGCAAACGAACAGACGGATCGCCTGGTGGTAAGCGATTACCGCTGCCCATGGACACCCGCAACACTAGAGGAGTCACAAGTGCGTTGCCGGCCTTTTAAAAGGGGATCGGGCCTCTGCTCACTCACTCGGCGAAACACAACGTAAGCATTGTTTCACGCAGGTTTTCTGTGCGGCCGTGGTATCACTTCGGTCGAGCGGACCCATTCGTGCCGAAACATGGCTCTCCCACGGTAAATCACCACTTTGCGAGGGACGGCAAACGATCAGACGAATTACCTAATATTATGACGTAGTCATCGCCATTCGTCGCCCATGGACACCTGCAACACTAAAGGAATTGCCGAGCCTTAAGAGCCCTTACGGACTATAGACTGCCAGAGCCGCAGCAACCGAGGGGGAACTGAATTTCACGCGAAAGTCGAAACTCACGCCAAGATGCTTTGGGACAAACTCCGACGTAAGGTTCGCCAGTCAGACCACTTGACCACTGAGCAAGTCCACAGGCTAAAAATACATCTTTATCTTTTAGAGCTGACGGGTAGGTATGTATTTCACATCTAATTTGTAAGTATTTGTAGCAATGAGAAGCAGGCAGGAACAACACTAGAAATTATAACGTAATCAATAATACAAATACAATGAAAAGCAACTTAAATACTACGTGATTAGCTAGTGGTCGAGTCTGTTAATCTAAAGTCCTGAGTTCGATTCCTAGATCAGTGAGCAGTGTTATTAGTTTTTCTATGTGTGTGTCGGGTCGTTTTATTCCCTACAATATGGTTGAGTCGAACCACACCGATATACACGTCATGCTCGTGAACGGGTGCTGTCTATCAGGGCTGGACAGCTCTTACTTGCTGTAGCAATTCTTTTTATTTCAGTAATGAATAAATCTTACACATCAAACTGCATAATTGTCAGCAACTACATATTTGAAACATAGTTGTAAAGCTTAATACTGAAATCATGTATTTTTTTTTAAAGAGAATATTGATACTTTTTATATTGTATGGTACTTGTAGTCATGAAAAACTCATCAATAACTTAGCAGTATAATCCTAAAGTGAATACATTTTTCTTACATTTTAGTCCTGTAGAAACTCTAATAAGCCAGCACTGCCAACTGACAGCAACGAAACTCGATAGAGCCAATCACAGCCTACAACGCGGGAAATTAAGTTAGCTTAGCTATTTGAAAATAGAACGGAGCGAATGTAAGTCGGAAGTTGATACCTTCTTTTTTTTTCAAATTGTAGATATTGTCGTTTCACTTGATACTGCTTTGTTTTTTTTAAATATGCATTTGCATACGTTGGCTTTTAGCAATGAGGTTTTTTATCTTTATTTATGTATCTGCAGCCTAGATACATAATAGTTGTGGGTAAGTATGTGTTTCCTATTGATAATAATAATAAGTCCTTCTCCGCCCTAACAGGGTGTTGACTCTTTCAACACCCTGTTAGGGCGGAGAAGGACTTAAATAATCAGATAATTCATTTAAAAAAATATTTTAAGATAATTAATATTACATTTAAGATAAACAATTCCGAATCCGAATTCCTCTGTATCTGTGACATATTTGTAGAGCCATAGATAATATAAAAGTAGAGCGCAAAGAGTAGTGTCGGTCATCTTCGGAAACACGAAGTTATCCGATGCCCATTAAATATGTATCTTGAAATATTTGTAAATGTCATTGGAGAAATCACGTTGACATTTATTTCATTGCAATTTAGTAATTGTCTTTGTTAAGTTAGATTGTTTCCGATGTTTTCTGATGCCCATTATTTATCTTGAAGTACTGTATAGGTTATAAGTAAATCCTTTTGGGAAACGGGTGAAACCGCGAAACGCAGCTAGTAAATAATACACCTAACGCATGGTAGACACAGTATCGATATCAGGAACAGTTTTATCGAAACATTATCTGTTTGCTCGCCTTATCGCGTTATCTTAAGCCGCTTATCATCGACCAGATGATCTCTCCGCGTTGCGAGAGTTGAACTGAATCACGCTCGGGTTTTTCTGAAATTAGAGCTTTGAAATAATACTGGAAAATTTTCGTAATAACTCCTCTTTAGTAGTAGTTAGAAAGAGCCGAAAAACCAGACAGTTTTTTCCTAGGATATCGATATTACTCAATTAGATTAAGAAGGTCTGATGGTATTACCTCATAGCGATGTCAAAATTTGATAAAAATTACCTCAGTGTGGTGTGGGTTCGTCTCGAGCTCTCAAGTTCGAATTCAAGGTAATACAACTGGCTTTTTTCAGGATAAAGAAGTTGGTATTAAAGTCTGCCAACCAGAACTAACGCCTCTCTTTTTAGGCAGAGACCCGTTCCCAGCACTACAAATTAATATAAAGTAATGTATTCCCTGAAAAGTTAGGCAGAGGCGTATACCCACATTTCACCGGTTAGGTCCCATGTATTAAGAGGCAAGCCTATTGCCATTAACCAGGCAAATCCCAAACTCCAAACATAGAAAGTCCCAATAACATTGCTCGACTTTGGGAATCAAAACTAGGACCTCCAACGTAGCAGTCGCGTTGGAAACCACTAGACTAATATACAGTTGATATAGAGATACAAGTATTATATATATGTTCATAGTTCATCGTTCTCAAATGAAACGAGGTCACATAACAAAGATAGGTAAGCAATCTGTCATATAACTGTCAATAAATTAGAAAAAAAACATTTTGGATAAGATAAAGTAAATAACACAAGTACCAAAACACACCTTGGATTACATTTAGGATCTCTTTGATAACCTTATAAAAATACAAATAGGGTCAAGACTTTTCTCGTCTGTGGGAGAAACATTCTGATGATGAAACTACATAATAGATAATGGAAAACGAAATAATGGTTGAGCTACACGATGACTGATGTATGCGTGCCGTCAGTTAGGACAGGTTAACTCAAAGCTGCTATAGCTCTTTCTTCAAAATCCCTGTACAGATATTGCCTCACATTATAAAACTCACTTAAGTATCTGATAATCCTGCTACTGTCTTGAGTTTTAAAGAGACCATGATTCTCTGAGTTTGTTTTGGTGTTTCTTCTCAGAGGTTGTCAGTTAGGAAATGCTGGCGCCATCTAGTTAAAATTAAATGTAAATAAGTACAGTGCAGTGATAGGTGATAGCCTAGTGGTATGACCGTTGGACTGCCAAGTCAAAGGTCTCGAGTTCGAACCCAAGGCAGGCACCTCTGACTTTGAAGTTTGGATCTTTACCCAGATAATGGTAATAGACTCGCCCCCTGTTACATGGGACCTAAACATATTAGCGAACTGTGGGTCTACATTGCAGAACTCTCTAACTCTTCGGGGAATACAGGCGTGTTGGTATGTTTATGTTATTTTAGATAGAACAGAATCTCTAGGAAAACTAAGCAAATATTGGTGTACTAGGATATCTATAAAGTAGGTAGGTACTTACCTACCTAATATTATAATATTTTTATCGATAATTTTATCAGTTAACCGTGAGACAGGTTTCTTGTTTACCTTTTTTATGCGTACCTAGGTACGTATCTATTTAATATCTACCGATGCCAAAATATTTAATTCTGAATTCATGTTAATTCCTTTAGATATCTTTACATAGTATAAAACAAAGTCGCTGTCGCTGTCTGTCCGTCCCTATATATGCTTAAATCTTTAAAACTACGCAACGGATTTTGAAGCGGTTTTTTTTAATAGATAAAGTGATTCAAGACGAAGGTTTTAAGCTATTTAACATTACGCTACGACTCTTAGGAATGGGGCAACGTGGGTGAAACCGCGGGCGGGTCGCTAGATTTAAAATAAAATCTACTCGGCAAACGTAGCGTAGCCCGCCGTCCGGCAAGATGGAGTTATGATTTGCAAAAGGTTGCTGACGGAAGCTGGATGCGACAAGCCGAGGACAGAGCGAAATGGCGCACATTGGGGGAGGCCTACGTCCAGCAGTGGACTGGTATAGGCTGATGATGATGATGATGATGATGATAAGTCGCGTCTAGAGGTGATTTTAAATCGACTAGACGAAGCGTGGATGGGAGGGGCGTGAATTGAAATCTCGCTGAACCTTTTACGCCGAAAGATGTCTCGCGCGGGCTTGCTACGTTCGACAACTACCGGGGAGCGAGTTGTATGTTCGTTGTACAAAGTAATAAATACTCTATTGTTGCAGATGTAAAGTTCAATATTGTACTAACAAATATTTCCATTTTTTCCTCACCTATCCCGCGCCTTTTTACCTATTACACCAGATATAGAGGCGAGAAGAGAAATTTTCAATTCTTGCCCATCTAAACCACGCCTGACGTTACCGGTCGAAAACCACCTCGCGCATATTTTTTATGGATTTCAAACTTACCCTTTATATCTATAACTCCTAAAGTTATCTTCTTCTCTGTAAGTAGTAGTTGAAAAAATGCTATTGAATTGAAATGAAAAGCAAAGGATATTTTACTCCGTGTTAGATTAGGTCCAGTCTCTACCATCCGAAAAGGAATCCATATAATAAAATTCCCTGAAAATATCTGACTGGCACGGTGGTAGAACTTGCTGGCGATCACCCTTACTTATCTCAGAATCTGTCGTAAAGCACCTTGCTGTTTGTTTCGACTTTTGCGCGTAAGAGCTAGTTCCTCCTCGGTTGCTGCGGCTCTGGCAGTCTTCAGTTCGTAGGTGCTCTTAGGGCTCCGAAACGCATCAACAACTCCACTGGAGTTGTAGGTGTTCGGCAATGACTACCAACTTACTTAACCATCAGGAGCCTCAACAGCTCGTTTGCCGACATAAACAATGAAATTAAAAAAAGTTATACGTAGAGTTCAACCACAATTCGTCGGTATGTTTTAGGTCCCATGGATTTTTTTTATACCAATAAAGTGGCAAACAATCATACGACCCGCCTGATGGTAAGTGGTTACCGTAGCCTATGGACGCTTGCAACACGAGGGGCATCATTCGCGCGTTGCCGAAGGAGTAGTATTATAGGAGACATGCTGCCATACATGACAGCGGCGGTAACAAAACACCACCGGTCCCCCACACTGCCAACACAACGCTTCCTCGCGGAGCTCTGGCGACCTTGCTCACCGTTAGAAACACAACATAGCACGGAGCTATTTTATTTGGCTACGATTTTCTACAAGATGGAGGTACTTCTCCAGTCGAGCAGCTCCAATTGTGAGTGGAATTATTCGATTCCACTATGCCCTACCTCTCTTAAATTGGCGTCTCTCTTAAATGGATTAGCGGCGATGGGCGAGTTTATATCTAAAGCCATTACTATGTAGTATTATAACTACTATTGCTTATTTGTTATTCTGATGGTAATCATAGTACTTGTATAGACTACGAAGCCACGCTGTGCTTATCGTTCGTTCACCTGATATGTAACATGCAAATTTGTCAGTTTTCCAAACTGACACGCGACTCAGTTCAAAATAAAAGGTCACACGAAATTATTTATTGTTTTAAATATTTAATTCACTGTGAAAATGCATAGGTCTCATACAACGCAATTTGAAGCGGCGGTAGCCTAATGGCTAGGGCGTCGGACAGGCGATCACGTCGTTGCCGGTTCGAAACCCACCCATTGCAGTACCAACGTGAACCCACTCGTAACACAAAAATTTAGCTTAGCACGGGGGGTTAACATTCATGTACGAAGGTTGTTTTTAAAAAAAAATGCCGTAGCCAGGAATTATTATTTAAACTAGTATACAATAAATACTATATACAAGATATCGGGTGGAGTGTTTCAGTTTTGTTAGTGTTTTAAAGCCTTCAAAGTTTAGGAACTGCTGGTCAAGTTTCATTAAAAAATGACAGCTCCACATGTGATTATTCGCGGTAGGCAAATCACAATAAAAATTCCTTTCATTCATTTCATTCCTATTTCAAACTAGACTGTTTCACTATAAGTAGGTTATCAGTAGGTACACTAGACACAACATGCGCAAACACGCGTTATCTACGTGTTTTGGAGCGTACCAAAAAATTGTCAACACAATATACATCGTCGCTTACCCAACATTACCACGTCATTTCACTTCGTTATTGCAGAATTGTCGTCATCGGCAGCCTTGCTATTAAAAAATAAACTAAAAAAATGAAGCCCAAGTCTAATTTTGACAGTTCTGACATTTGAATGACGTTGAATGCAGTTTTTACGCGCGCTTTGATCTCCTCAATTTTCTAGGAATTTCCCCAAAATAACACACGTTGTTTTTATGCGAGATGCGATGGCCACTTTTACCTTTTTTTAACCCACTTTTGGACTACATATTTAGTCTATTCGTCGTAAGGGCGACCGCTACGCTAGAGATCCTATGTCAAGCAAACTGTTATTGGGTTTTTCTAAATAGCAGCTCGAAGTTAGGACTTTAGCCCGGTTAATGGCAATAGGCTCACCCCTATCACGTAGGACCTACACATGCGGATGAACTGTAGGCGTACTTATGTCTCATATATCTATTTATGTCTATCTGCTTTAGGCTTCAGGAAATTATAATAAGGCGTGATGGTTTAGGGAGAAAAAGAAACTTGAAATCCGTTAGGTTGGCATTAAGAGAAATTCCTACAACATTTTTTAAAGAACCAATTCCAACGGGGGCTCTTGTCAAAGTTGAAATGTAAAAGTAAAAATGATCCTTGAGCCGTTAGCAGCACGAATCAACAACTAGTGTCACATTAGTGTCAAATTCAAATTGACAGTTCTATTTTTCAAATCAAGACACAGCCCTTTTTACACTTACACAAAAGTTGAGATATGTGTCTGCTCGTATGTCATAATCAATCATTGTAACCTTACTGGAACTCTGAAAACAAGCTGAGAGCCTCTTTGATTGATCGCCTATCTAACGTAGGCTTTGTAAGTGCGTAATATAAGTCCACTTTTACCATGCGTACGGCTGAAATATGGAATGCACTTTCCGAGTGGGTCTTCTCCGATAGATATAATCTGGGTATCTTTAAATCACGTGTGAATCGGTTTCTTCTAGGCAAGCGCGCTCTATCGTAGATCGCAGTATCGCTTAACATCGTGCGAACGACGGTCCAGCGCAGGACTATCAAGAAAAAAAAAATGTGCAAACATACCTACTTACATGTCATATTTAACTAAGTACCTAAATCCTTCCATATACATAGTTTGGACTCTAGTACATAAGGAATATTGTAAGTTGTACCAAAGTACCTATTGTAGAGTTCTGTGCAATGAGGTTTTATTGAAATACTAGTGAGCCCGGCAAATGTTGTCTTGCCGTCTATTATCATTTTCCGGCCCTTGGCCCAATTTATTTGTGGTCTGCACAGCATGTCCTTTTTCGCATTCATCCCTAGGTATCAGCCGTCACCTTAATCATTCAATATATAATGATTAAGATATACAGGGCAAAGTAATGACTTGCCCTGTATATAAAAAAATCCAGAACGCCATCTACTGGCCATAACGAAACAGAAAACCTCACAGAAAACAACGCCATGTTTCCGTGTTTTGTGTCCGTGTTTAACTTAATGTTTTTCTGCTATTCGGGGACGAGACAAATCCAACAAACCAAAAATTATAAAAATCGGTCCAGCCGTTCTCTAGTTATAAGTGTTGGAACAAACCCGACTTTGTTTTCTATATATAGAAAAGTGGCCGGCTTGGGACGAATAAACTGAAATAAACCTATGTCTAGAAGAAAAGGAGATAAAAATATAAGAACTGTATAACGGCCGATCCCGATAACTAATCAGTCAGTAGATTTGCGCACTAAAGATTAACATTTGACATAATATCCATTCACCGTTAGAGCCACCGGTAGACCGGACGTTAGAGCCTCAAGAGAACCTCAGAGGCTCTACCATATCCTCTCAATAGCTAAACAATCGCAATATAATAACACGTCGTGGTACCTCAGAGGTAGCTAAAACAACAGTCAGGGCAGATTGGAGTACAAGTATTATGGATTAAGTAAAAAGCAAGCTATGGTTTCGATCCTTGATGGGCTCCGGTGTTTGTATGGACCACGGTAATTGGCATTCGTGGTGGTTTTTTAAATGCACCTAAAAACAAACAATATGCGCAACTACAATACTTACAAACAATTACCTCTAATATAAAATCTTTCTAAGTAAAATACTGAAGACCATAAAAAATTAAATCACAAAACAACAACAAAAATGTTAATAACAGCTGAAACTGAACGATTGCACTGCACTCGTAAAACTATCGCTATCTCCCTCCAGCTTCGAGTATTAGAGCCAGACAGGTATATAGTACTCCACGTGAGATGACGAAACTAAAATGGCCGCCGACCTTGAAAAACTATGGTCTGATAACAGAGAAATTTATAACTACGTTCTAGTACTTATTTACCAGACTTTTTCCGTTTTTCATTGTGAATCTGTGAAATTGATTTTCTTGCCGCGATCCTCTATTCGATTGACAGGTCGAGCAGTGTTTTTGATTAGGATGCGATGCAATGTCCCCTTTAAGGAGCGGACCTTGCCCCCCATATTGCCCCCGCGCCTAACATACGGAAAATCTCACATATCCGAGATTTTGTGAGATTTTCCGCAACCTAAAAAAGACGCGCATAAAGAAAGAGAAAACGATTTTTGTGCGAAAGAAATAATCGATCTTAGGCAAGATGGGAGCCTACACGACTAGAGCAGTTGCTGATGCGTTTACGAGCCCATTTGAAGAAACCAATATCATAATGGGAAAACCAAATGAATGCGACGAAAATTAAATGAATATCAATGTTTTCACAGATTTTACGATTTTAGGTCCCATATAATAGGAGGCGTGCCTATTGTCACTATCTGGGCACGACACTAACTCAGACGCCTCCACACAGAGGGATCTCAATATGCTAAGTTTTTTTAATGCTAAGTATGGTCACACTGATCCATAGACTAAACGCGCCGAAATGAAGCTTTACCATGTATTTCGATTGATCAGTGTAGTAATTACTAATTGAAAAAAAAAACTAGTTATGGAATCTAACGCGTTGTCGTTCGTCGACGTTATGGTTATTAATTAACACAAACGTAAGATAATACTGATTTACCCGTTACCATGGACGGAGGACAGTCCACTAACTCATACATTGACTACTTCACGGGGGATTCGACGTGGTTCTACGTTGGCCACATTTTTTGTCACATTTGGGAATTTATTAAATAACTTTGGGTAGAAATGTCCAAGGGGTCCACCGGAACCGCTAAATTTTGAAAGTGGTCTATGAGAAAAATGTCTGGGAACCTCTGATCTAGATGATGACTAGATGATGAATCCAAAACAAGCCTTTTTTTCAGGAGTGATAGATTAACACCTGGATATGAAGTATTTCTTAATGTGGGAAAGCCATGCTTCGGCACGAATGGGCCGGCTCGACCGGAGTGATACCACGACCTCACAGAAAACCGGCGTTAAACAACGCTTACGTTGTGTTTCGCGGAGTGTGTGAGGTTACCGGATGCCCAATCCCCTTTTAAATGTCGGGCAACGCACTTGTGACTCCTCTGGTGTCGCAGGTGTCCATGGGCGGCGGGAATCGCTTACCATCAGGCGATCCGTCCATTTAGCTTAGCACGAGGTGTTGACAATACTAGTAATGTGCGACCCACATTACTAGTAAGCTTATAAATAAAAAATATAATCTATGTTCAAAGAAGTCATAAATACGTTGTTATCATTTTGTTCAAAATACTTCACTGAAAAGAAATGTAAGCGAATGCAATTTATGATAAAATTACCAAGTTTGGAATGATTTTCCAATCGTTTATTTCCAGTGAAGTAACTAGTAGTTAGTAGAAGAAATAGTATGGTAGGAATCTAGATTGACGGTATCCAAATCCGAATAATAACATAATTTGATAGAATATTGTCTGGATTACGATTTATTTTGGTGTTACGTTTTTGTGGGCAATTCAAGCTCCACCGGGCCCTTAACTATATCATTTATAAATAGAGCAAAAATAAGATAAGGTGCAATATGTCGTATAGTACATGGGCTGCATTTTATTCAAGTCGGACCTCTGAAGTTCACACAGAAAGGTCACAGAAGCTAGTGTCAAATATTCGCGAAAGTATCAGAAACTATAGTGTTACAATAACAATAAATAATATTATCAGTGTTTGGGTTTTATTATTATGTTAAAACCAGATTTATTGATAATTTTAAATTGTCGCGATAACAAAGCGTTGCCATGATTTTTTTTTATAGGATCGATAATGTTTATTTACTTTTAAATGTGCTAGTTTCATATTCAACCTTGGTATTTCCATTTTAATTTGTAATAAATTGTTACTAAATCGGTGAGGTTCTTCAAAAAGGTAATAGGCACTCCCCCTATTACATGGGACCTAAAACATACCTACCTTCGAACTGTGCTTGTCGGTGAACGTATAATCTTGCTGCCAACCCTTCAGGTATGCAGGCCAGATGGTATGTCATAATATTATGTAAGTAGTTCAAAGCTAATAATTAATAAACATAATTATTTATTCCCCGAAGGGTTAGGCAGAGGCGTACTAATGTACACCCACAGTTCGCCGGTATGTTTAGGTCCCATGTAATAGGAGGCGAGCCTATTGCCATTAATCGGGCACAAATCCAGACTCCGAGCTGCTACTGAGAATTTCATAGAAAAACTCAATAACACTTTGCTCGACCTGGGGATCGAACCCAGGACGTCTAGGGTAGCAGTCGCGCTTGAGACCACTAGACTAATGAGGCAGTCTTATTAATAATAATTAATTATTGTTAAAAATAGATCAAAAAGGTATGTAGGTAAATATATTGCGGGTGGTACCGACGTACCTACCTACTTTTATACAGGAAAAACAATGTAACACGATAATAATGTAATTATTAATCAGCAAGGGAAAAAAGGAAAAAAATACATTAAAAACGATAGATATTAAAAAAGAATTAACATTTAGTCAGACTTTTAACAGCTATAAAACGAAATGCCAATACTTGATTTGTCTGCCTCATTAGTCTAGTGGTCCCAAGCGCGACTGCTACGGTAGTGGTCCTGGGTTCGATCCTCAGGTCGAGCAGTGCTCGGATTCTGGATTTGTGCCCGATTAATGACAATAGGCTCGCCCCCTATTACATGGGACCTAAACATACCGGCGAACTGTGGATGTACATTAGTACGCCTCTGCCTACCCTTCGGGGAATACAGGTGTGATGGTATGTTACGTTATATGCTAATATTTATCACTTCATTATAAAATTATTATTAACAACAATCCCATTAATAAAATTACAAAAAAACTTTATATGAAGTAGGGAATAATTATAAAATTTTTAGTATTGTTACAATAGGAAACAAACTAGATATTAATAAAACACAAAATGCATACTTAGTAAAGTATGTAAAAATCTTGTTATTAAAAAAGTTAATATAAAGCCAAAGCAATAATTTATGAAATATTATTTATGGAATGATCATGGATACATGTCTTTTTAGTCTAATCTTGTTAATTCAATCTCTGAATATCAATAAACCACTGCACCATAACTAAAATGTTGCCAGCACAATATATCTATGGTAGAATTTTTCGCGCGCAATGTGGGCGTCACGTCGCACTGCGGCTCGCTATGTAGGTCAGGCCTTGAAAATAACGTATATAGGCCGCACAGGGTGGTGGAGAGGGGATGTTTATTTATTTATATTTATTTATAACATTGTTGAAGGGAGAAGAGATTATTAAAGATTTCTTTTTCGGTAAAAATATGGGTTTAAACTGATGGTCACACTGAATGTTGGTATCATGCAAGAACCTTGTAGTAGGTGTTTATGGTTCTTGGTATCATGCGATCAAAAAAAGAATGATGTACTTATGTACCTTTTTTTTGTACGGAACATCCTTATGGGTCATCTACCACCCAGGGAAGCAGCAGGGTATGTCGGACTCGTACCGACTAAAAGCCTTGCTTTTCCCTATAGTCATGGCCATGGGATTCATTACATTCACCACGACCATAACAGGGCTGTGATACAGTGTTCGCTGGACACCTTCAAAGGCCGAGACCTCGCATCCCATGCTCTAAAGCACGCGTGCCGAACACGCGCGCTACCTACTGGGGCATTGTCTGGTCGGGCGACGGACTCCCCAAGTCAATCGCCCGCAGGCGACATGATGTATGTACCTAATGAAATTTAAAGTATAATCAATACCTACCTTTTTTTTTATTCGTGATGGGCTTACGCTTGACTGCCAGTTTGCCTGATGTTAAGCGATACTGCGATCTACGATGGACCGCGCTTGCCTAGAAGAAACCGATTCACTCGTGATTTAAAGACACCCAGATTATATCTATTTATGATACAGGAGAGCAAACGAGCAGACGGATCGCCTGATGGTAAGCGATTACCGCCGCCCATGGACACCCGCAACACCATAGAAGTAACAAGTGCGTTGCCGACCTTTTAAAAGGAGATTGGACCTCCGGTAACCTCACTCAGTCGACGAAACACAACGTAAGCGTTGTTTCACGCCGGTTTTCTGTGAGGCCGTGGTATCACTCCGGTCGAGCCGTCCCATTCGTGCCGAAGCATGGCTCTCCTACCTACTTACTATAAATAAAAAATATAAAAAACGAGGGGTTATTTTTTATTATCTTCTGTAATTAAATACTTACCTTCAACGTCTAAAATTATAAGTATTATCCGCGAAAGATTTAAATCAAAAGTTGGTCCCGGTTGTCAAACACCTACCTTTAACAATCGTTAGATAAATTTAGGAGCCCTAAAACCTGACAATCAATCCATTCTCATACCGTTATTGCGCAGGATTTGGGTTGTCGTAGTGTAAAATATTGATACTCAGCCTCATATGGATAGACTGGAGGCCGACCCAACGTAGCAGGGAATAGGCTAGGAGGATATCTTATTTTAAAAGTTTAATTTCATATTGACATACTTCATTTTACTGGAATATTGTGGTCCCTGCTGACATCAATAAAATCACAGTGGTCCTTGGTCAAAAAAAGGTTTCATACCTACGTTTCAGATCAATTACAGATCCGTAGTAAGTATTTTTATTCAAATGTCTGCCATTAGTCTAGTGATCCCAAGCGCGACTGCTACGATAGAGGTCCTGGGTTCGCTTCCCAGGTCGAACAAAGTGTTATTGGGTTTTTCTATGAAATTTTCAGACGTAGCTCAGAGTCTGGAGTCGCAGCCCAGTTAATGGCAATAGGCTCGCCCCTATACATGGGACCTAAAACATACCGGCGAACTGTGGGTGTACATTAGTACACCTCTACTCTCGGAGAATATAGGCGTGATGGTATTTACCTATGTATGTATATAGGTATTCCAATGTTTCTTAATCGCAAAGTGACAGAAAACTCAGAAACTAAAGAGTTTCGCCTCAATTGAAATTGGTTTAAAATCAATGACAATTTGACAACTTGTCAACTGCGCATCAGTAATGTCAGAGCCGCACATCGGCCATCGTAATAGTAGGTCAAACCGGGACGAACCCTTGAAACGCCCGACGTGTATATAGGCCACCCGGCCGCCGCCAGGCCGTTACGTGCTTTATAAAGTAACTGGCTACAATCCCGCATTGTTTTTTTAATAATATAGAGGGCAGAGATTCAGAGATAGACTTCACACGGTTAAGAAAATCTCTCAAGTATGCAGGTTTTCTCACGATGTTTTCGTATTCGCACATAATATTGAAAATTCAAAGGTGCGTAGCTTGAATTCAAACTAGATATCTACACCTTGGCTGTCAAACGGTTATAATTATCACTGGCCTATCACTGCGAACTGCGAGAGCCGAACGCAGTCGATGCGTAAAATCGAATCGGTGAAATGAAACTGACACTAGGCACTCAGATGTCACCACTGGCTAGTAAGGTCCTAGAGTGTAGCTTGTAAAGTTTGTTATTACGCGCGTGAAAACAAAGTTATACATTAAATTAAATCGTATTTAATACCTTAAAACTGAACCGTAAAATATATAGACTGCCGCAGAGATTCGTAGTCCCGTTTCGTTCGAAAAAAAAAAGAGTCCTAAGTTTCCGAAAGATAAAACTGTCACAAAACACACATTCATCGACCCAATTAATTTTCTCAGGTAATGCTGAATTATTCTTATTACTGGTTTCTGACACTTATGCGAATATTAGACATTGAAATAAAACTTTTTTTTACGGATTTTGTCGCGTTGTATTGATATTATTTGATTCCCGATGTTTCGGATCCTTTACGGATTCTAATTAATAATAAACCTGCATAGCACACACAAATAGTGTAATTTGACATTTCGGAGACCTCACGCTACACTAGCATCTCTATAGCTCTCATTGTGTCTTCTTATTTTTAAATTTCATCCGTAATGCGGATTAGAACTAGGCGGTTCTCTACTGTGCACCCAGATAGGGCTTGCAAGCGGAAGGGTGCGTACAGGTTAATAATTTATACATAAACCTTCATTTACATATATTTACTTAGTTACACCCTTAGGTCACGGGTGAGCATCCTTAGAGATTACTAGAGATACATAGTATAACATAATCAACACATTATACTGTCCCACTGCTGAGCACGGGTCTCCTCTCCGAATGAGAGGGATTGGCTATCGTCTACCACGCTGGCCTAGTGCGGGTTGGCAGACTTCACACGCCATCGAGAAAATCTCTCAGGCATGCAGGTTTCCTCACAATGTTTTCCTTCACCGTTTAAGCGCGTGATAATTAACTATTTAATACGCACATGACTTCGAAAAGTCAGAGGTGCGTGCCTTGGGTTCGAACTCGAGACCTTTGACTTGGCAGTCCAACGGTCATACCACTAGTCTATCACTGCTTCTGCTAGAGATAATCTCTCTCTAATTCATGGTTTAAAATCAATGACTATTATACATAATAAATATTCATCTAGTGGTCCCAAGCGTGACTGCTACGCTAGAGGTGCAATTCCCAGGTTGAGCAAGATGTTATTGAGTTTTTCTATGAAATTCTCAGTAGCAGCTTGGATCATAGAGCGATGTTAAATAGCCTCTATAAAATAATTTGAATTAAAATTGGGTTATCAAAAGCGAAATGATTTTTTTAAATCGGACTTTCAGTTTGAGATTAGCACGTTCAAATAAACAAGCTCTGACATCTTACAAACGTCAACTTATCGTCAAGACAATTTTATCAATTATTATCGTAAATGGTCGATTTTATGGTATTGCTTCGCATGGTACTTAGATTTAATCGTGGTACTTAGATTTTGTTCTGAGCTCACACTGCAGTTTATGGCGTATTGAAGTTAGAAATAATAGACATAAGTAAACTCAAAATATATGTAGGCGTATTCATAGTTAATTGACGACACGTTGTGGCGGCTGGGCGATCGGCTTCTGCGCCACGTGATGTGGGTTCGATACCCACACGGAGCAAATATTTGTGTGATCTACAGTTAGTTTTTCCGGGTCTGGCAGTTTGTGTTCGTAAACGCACCCACAATACAGGAGAAACTACTAGTGGGGGCAACATTATAAAAAAAAATATGACGCGCTTAAACGATGAATGAAAATATTCGTGAGGAAACCTGCATGAGAGATTTCCTCAACAGCGTGTGAAGTCTGCCAACCCGCACTACGCTAGCGTGGTGGACTATTGCCTAATCCCTCTCATTCTGAGAGGATACATGTGCCCAACAGTTTTGCAGTATAAAAGGTTGATTATTATAAACTCATTTATTTATTTTTCTTAAGGATTACCAACGAATTAACATTAAGTATACACATAATGAATAAATAGTAAGCCTACAATTATTTGTAATGTCAATTCAATTACAGGTAATGACAACTGGCACAAACAATCGAGCATAATAATAAAATAAAAATAAAATGGCTAATAATAAAAATATTGAAACAAAAAATTAATTAATACAATTATTAAAATAAATTAAAATATTATTAATCATAGTAATATTGATTGGAATTACATAAATTTGATTAGATTAAATATAAATTGTACTTAAATTTGACGCCCGCATCTGCCTTGAAAGCTGGATTGTCCCTACCTTCTAGACTAGCCTTAACCTAAAAGTGATGAGGGATTATCAACATAACATTTTATCATTCCATGGCTTACAAACAAATGACTGCCAAACATAAGTTCGTGACGTTCTTATTTACTTAATAACTTTATAAAGACATAAGTATATTAATAACTTGCTTATTCTACGCTAGAGGACCTGGGGTTCTCAGTTCGAGCAGTGTTATTGTGTTTTTTCTATGAAATTCTCAGTAGCAGTTCGGAGTTTGGGATTTGTGCTCGATTAATAGCAATAGGCTCGCCCCCTGTTACATGGGACCTATTAACGGCGAACAATGGGTGTACAGTTAAAAGCACATCAAGTTACCACATGTAAAATTTCCCCAACGGATAATAAACTCTACCTATTACTTGGAGATTAAATCGATTAAAGAAATTTGACAGTTTTGGATACCATGGTGTGTTGTTGACCGTAAATTAGTAGTAATCTGCTTAACCCTTCGGGAATACAGGCGTGATGGTATGTTTATGATAACTTCACTTTTTTTTATTCGTGATAGGCTTACGCTTGATGTTAAGCGATACTGCGATCAACGATGGAGCGCGCTTGCCTAGAAGAAACCGATTCGTGGTTTTAGGGACCACCCTTAACCCACATATCACAGGCTAAGAACCACTCTAGACCTAAACGTTATAAAACCGACATTAGCCACATACTCGCGAATTGTACACAATTTTTGTAGTGTTTCAGTTGCGTCCGCTCTCTTTACAAACAAATGAGAACAATGGCGTATTCGCGCGTTTTGTTACAAGTAAGGTTTGCCACAAAAATTGTTGTGTAAACTGTGCTAACCTTGGTGGAGGCAGGGATGTCTCGACTTGGCCACTATTCGTGGAATAAACGCATTTTTAGGGTTCCGTACCTCAAAAGGAAAAAACTGAATCACTTTGTTGTCCGCCCGTCTGTCTGTCAAGACCCTTTATGTCGGGAACGCGAGGAGGTATCGAGTTGTAATTAAAACCATGTACTCAGGTCTCTGTAGACCTGAGTATATGGTTATCCCTTAAAGCTGTGAAAAAAATCTTCTTCTAAGTTAACGTAAAAAAGATACGGCCGTTTATGCCGCATAAAGCGTATATTTCGACACTCAAGGGAATCAAAATTTATATGGTATTTTCCGTAGATCTAGAACTATGAAATTTGGCAAGTAATTCCGTCTTATACTACAAGTATAGGGAACAATCTGAAAACTATACATTTGTAATTAATTATAATATTATGTACCTACAAATTTGTAGAGAACCCTCGGTGGTTGCGTTCGACTCGCACTTGTCCGGTTTTTATTTTTATAAAAACGTTGCCCCACACTAGGATTTTCTCCTTTATCGTGGGTGCGTTTCCAATCACAAATTCTCACATACACAAATGCCCAGACCCGGAACAACAACCTGTAGATCATACAAATATTTGGTCCTTGTGGAAATCGAACCCACAACACGATGCGTAGAAGCCGATTGCTCAGCCGCTACGCCAAACGTGTCGTATTCCTCTAAAGGTTGGGCAGTGACATACTAATGTACACCATCAGTCCTGGGAACGAACCCAGGACTTAGTTAACTATATCAGCTAAATATAAACCTTGTGGCCGTACGACAATCGTTCTCGCAACGACTGCGATATCGATGCGCACACGCACACAATAACAATTTGTGTAAATAGGTTTCATTTTTCTACCTCGACCCACTGATAGATCAGAGGGACCATATTTAAAGTATTTTTTTTTTATTAACACATGTTAAAAACCACTGTAATCGATTCAGTAGTCGATTCTGAACAAACTTTCAGATTTTGCGCTTATTTTGTTACAGGTTGTATTTAACACAGATTTATCAACGAAATATCTCCCAAAACGAAACTACCTACATATTGCTCAATTGCTCATATTAGTTACAATTTGTTATACAATACATAATGTGCTGGTCACGCATCACGATCTCACGGCTCGATACTTAAGCTAACGGTGTGAAATACAAAATGTGGTACCAATAACCAATATTGGTATATGTATAAAAATCACTAAAGATGAGAACGGGCGTCTCATTTGTTCAGCTTCTCCACAAATTCGGGGTCGGCTACAAATCCAAAAACGGGAATCGTATAACATACAACTAAAGGGTTACGTGGGAGAAAATTGTACGTGGGAGAGCCATGCTTCGGCTCGAATGGGCCGGCTCGACCGGCGTTAGACAACGCTTACGTTGTGTTTCGCCGAGAAAGTGAGGTTACCGGAGGCCCAATTCCCTTTTAAAAGGTCGGCAACGCACTTGTGACTCCTGTGGTGTTGCGGGTGTCCATGGGCGGCGGTAATCGCTTACCATCAGGCGATCCGTCTGCTCGTTTGCCCTCCTATCCGATAAAAAAAAACTAAAGGCGCATCCAGCAGGACCAGATTATTCATTAGGCAGTGGGGGCCTCACATCAGCTATGGAGCCCCGCGCCCCGAGATTATAATATATTTTTGAACTTATGATGGTTATCTTTTTGTGATTTTTTTGCATTTTCCATGCTAAGATTATAAAGTTATTTTAGTAAAGGAAAAATTCAATCAGGATTCGAATCTGCGTCTTCTGGTTAGATACACCAGACGCTCTGACCGCTAAGCCACCGCGAACCCCACCCGCCTGATTGAAATTTGCCCTCACATTCTAAGTTTACGTCTTAAGGTGACGTTGGCGACATCTATTGAAAAGCAAGTTACCTTGTTTCTCAACCGACATGACTTAGTTAGTTCGATATCGTACGATGCCACCTTACCTTTTAACTATCTTTTTGTGATTTTTTTGCATTTTCCATGCTAAGATTATAAAGTTATTTTAGGAAATGTCATGTTATTTTCTAAAACAACTTTATAATCTACTATCGTAGATAGTTAAAAGGTATCGATACGATATAGAACTAACTGTAAAGTAAGTCATGTCGGTTGAGAAACAAGGTAACTTGCTTTTCAATAGATATCGCCAACGTCACCTTAAGACGTAAACTCGGAATGTGAGGGCAAATTTCAATCAGGCGGGTGGGGTTCGCGGTGGCTTAGCGGTCAGAGCGTCTGGTGTATCTAACCAGAAGACCCAGGTTCGAATCCTGCCCGCGATTGAATTTTTCCTTTACTAAAATAACTTATGATGGTTATTCTTTGAACTTCTCTGTAGAAGCTCGCAGGTTGGGGTTTTTTGCCTGGTTTTTTCTATGGATTAAGTCGACAAACGAGCTGCGGAGCCACCTGGTGGTAAGTAGTCATGTAGACACGTCGCCTATGTCCGGCAGTTCTCGGAGTTTGGCACAAATCCCAAACTCCGAGCTGCTATTGAGAATTTCATAGAAAAACTCAGTTACACTTTGCTCCACCTGGGACTAAGAAGGAAGGAACCAAGGAACTCTTGTCTAATTAATGAGACAGAGATAATTATAAATAGTGGAACCAACATTCCTGGAACCTGAAACACAGGTCATCATAATATCATTACTTTTGAAATATGGATTTTTTTTGGACATAATATTCATACCATCACGGCTGTATTCCCCGAAGGGTTAGGCAGAGGAAAAAATAAATAAAAACTCAAAAAATAATCGAACAAGGGCCGCCCGATTACTACAGTTCGCCGGTATGTTTAGGTCACATGTTATAGGGGGCAAGCCTGTAGCCATTAACCGGGCACAAATCCAGACTCCGAGCTGCTACTGCGGATTTCATAGAAAAACCCAATAACATTTTGCTGGACCTAGGAATTGAACCCAGGACCTCTAGTGTAGCAGTCGCGCGACCATTAGACTAATGAGGCAGTAGCCTTTTTTGGAGTAGATATCAAATTCATATCAAATTCAGTTTTTTTACGCATCTCTGGTATTTAATGTTACCTACTACGAGTAGATAACCCTATATCCTAACTCTCTTGTACTACGATACCCTGTTCAAGAAACTGTGTACTTTCTGTAGGAATTTTTAACCTCTTTCAAATAGCAGAAGATACCATGTATTCTTTTGTGATTTTTTTGCATTTTCCATGCTAAGATTATGAAATTATTTTAGTAAAGGAAAATTTCAATCGCGGGCAGGATTCGAACCTACGTCCCCTGGTTGGATACACCTCTAAGCCACCGCGAACCCCACCCACCTGATTGAAATTTTGCCTTCACATTCTGAATTGACGTCATAAGGTGACGATGGCTTAGAGGTCAGAGCGTCTGGTGAATTTTTTACGCGAGATTATTCGACGATCATTTTTAATTATGTTTTTTAACAGCTAACAAATTTGAGGAAACCGCGTCCTCTCCTATTGCGCCCTCTTGAAATATAATTTTGGATTCCTCCTTGTAAGGGTGTATGCTAGTGAGGGTTAAGCGAAATTGACGTAGGTAAATAGGGCGTCATCATCAGCTGTTTATACGCAATATCGTTGCTTTAGAATAACAAGGTATTTACTCAAAAAATCTTTTGTTTTCAGGAGAGTATTTTCAAATCAAAATATTTCCATTTCTAATTTGTTAACGAAGATAATAACCCGTCCCGCGCTAATTTGACGTTATATCGCAACCCTGTTCATTAGAAAGATCACATATGTTTTTTAGTAAATTTGTATTTTTTTACAAAGGAAAATTTTCGTGTCTTATAGTTTTCAGTTGATGTTTTCGTAGTATCTTTTTGTGATTTTCTTGCATTTTCCATGCTAAGATTATAAAGTTATTAAACAACATCAAATTTTTCGTAATTGTTTTTTTAAGATTTTTCTTTTATTTTACCTTCTATAAGTATCTAAACTAGACTGCTACGCTAGATGTCCTGGATTCGATAACTAGGTCGAGCAAACTGTTATAAGGGTTTTAATATAATTCTGAGTATTTAGCAGCTCAGAGTTTGGATTTGTACCCGGTTGATGGCAATAGGCCTGAATTATATGGGACCTAAACATACAAATCGTGGGTTACATTAGTAGTCCTCTGCCTAAACTGTCGGGGAATACAGGCGTGATAGTATGATATGTTTCAACGGAAAAAAATAGGTTAGAAAGTATTGATTTTCTTTGTCCTTGTCGTTAACATTGAGAGAGAAAGAGACACAGAACATCAGCTGTCTGTCATCCCGAACGTCTGTGAGGCCATTTTTATTTTGAGCTGTCAATTACATATCTATCATTCTTTTTTTTAAATTACATAAAACAACTTTAGTAGGTATGTTATTAATAATCAGAATATGTTTTTAAAAATATAGTACAATACATTATCTACCTACTTACAAAGAAAAATAATTCTCGAAATTAACATTATTTTTTAAAGGCATGTCTCATAATTATTGTTACTTATTTAATATATACCATCACGCCTGTATTCCCGGAAGGGTTAGGCATAGGTTTACTAATGTACACCCACAGTTCGCCGGTGTGTTTAGATCACAAGAGGCGAGCCTATTGGCATTACCCGGTCACAAATCCAAACTGCTGCTACTGAGAATTTCACAGAAAAACCCAATAACATTGCTCGATCCGTGGATCGAACCCAGTACCCCCTAGTGTAGTAGTCGCGCTTAAGACCACGGGACTAATGAGGCAGTTGTCTAGTTTTGTAAAAACTGTATTTTTCCTACCCAACTGAAATGTAGTATTTTTGCGTACCAAGTTTTTTTTTTATTTGTGATAGCTTTACACTTGACCGCCAGTTCGCCTAATGTTAAGCGACACTACGATCTACGATGGAGCGCGCTTGCCTAGAGTTGTATTTCTTTAGCGGTACATAACACGCAGACCTAAAATATATTACAATGATATAATATACGTAAATTATAGTTCTTTCTCAACTCTATAATATACTTACATCCAGCAGACATTATCTCTTTTTCCATTCTGCTAATTTAAAAAAGATGACAAATAAATATCCTGACGGTTAGCGGCGACCGTTAACACAAACTCAAATATGTATCTTATTTCAATTAGATATTTAAAGGTACTTTTGAATTGTCCAAATAGTAGGTAGATCTTAAAGAGAAGGCCGGCGAAAAGCTCCTCCTAAAATAGATGTATGTTTACAGTGCTTTTCTTCTATCAATGTGAGTATTGTGGAATTTGATGTAGGTGATGAGAATAAATTACTTTCCAAAAAGATAACAGGTAACTGAATCCGGATTGCCATCGTATGTCAGAGCTGACTAGTCGCGACATGATGCTGACTGATGTATGTATGTAGCTACACCAGATATTACGTTCTTTACAATTTTCCTATGTTTTGTTACCAATGAAAATCTTTCAAGTACTTTTGTAACGTCTCTGCGGAAACTTTAGACACGCACAGATATTTTGACCCTGTAGTAGTATATATTCTCTAATATTTCTAAATTCTTAAAAACCTACGTAAGCAAGACAGACAGTGTTGGTCCTGTATATGAGAACACTCAATGAGCTCGCATTTTTATTTAGACTCTGTAAAATTTAAGGTGTGGTTAGATGGAAACATGTTATGTAGAAAGAGGTAACAAGCTATGAGTTTCTCTATCTTAAAAAAATATTTTTTTTGTAACCAAACGGAGAATTTCTCATTGTTTTTTTTTGTTACCAATAACTCGCAATGCTATACAGAGTACCTACCTACTATTAAATTAAAGGTAAGGTGAAAATTTCGAAGAAATAAAAAAGCTATGTATCTACCTATTTTTTTTAAACCTAAACTCATAGGCACAGGATAGTAAACTTATGAATATTTCAAACCACTTCTTTAAGGCCTAGTTTAGACAATAGTAGAATGTTAAGCAGCCGTAGCAGAATAAGGTCAATAAACGTTTTCAAATTATGTTTAAAATTTCCTTTTACCATCTGGTTAAGGCAGCGTGTTGTAAAGAATAAATAACATCTGTTTTAATAGTTGTTAGTTAGTATAAACATATTTTAAGAAAACAAATTATGTTAATATGTTGAAAACTAAGTTGTACTCCCTAATACTCGACTTTAATATAACTAATAATCTGGGCCCCGTGTCAATTTCAAATGTACCTATCAGAAAGATTGTCCAAAGGCACTAAATGACACCACTGTCAGATTTCATTAAACTGTAAAAAATCACCAATTTTGACACAATAAAGCAGGCTTGGGGCCGTGATGTTTCTTTCTTTCTTTTTGGTATTGAGACGTAAATGCTATGATAATTTATTCATAGGGTGAATTAATTTTAAGCCCAGTTGATTCCGTAAATTGAAAACCGTAATTCTCGTCAACTTCTTGAATTTTTCCGCACATTTTCCGACACTGCGTTAAAATTAATATTTCAACTCCAGTTTTACGTTTGTTTTAATGAGAAAAGGCCTTTCAGTCTAGCGTATGTGGCATGCAACAACTTTACTTTTAGAATCAATACTGAATTAGAACTGGTAACTTATGAAAATTATATGTTAGTTTAAAGAAAATTTAATATTAAAAAGAAAGTCGATAATAGACCACTCAAATTTCCGTTTTCATTTGTTAAAAAAAGCCTTATCAACATTTTCTTTTTAATTGTCATAAACGTCACCATAAAAAAAGTCAATCTTATCACTGAACATTAAAAAAAATACATATATTTAACTAAACTCTTCACTTATAACTTTAATTACGTATTCACCCCTTTTGAGTAACAAGATTGAAGTAATGATAACAGAACTGAGTAAACTAGGCCTCATCTGTCAATCAACGTAGTCTCTAAATATGCTAAACAGTTACAATATGACCTAAAATTGGCACATAAAGACTACATAACCAGTTTATATACTAAAACCTATGTTTGTAGATAACACGTAGTATATATATCCTACGGAAAACATGAAAACGACAATATTTTTTTATGACAAACGTGGCTGAATCGACAATACGTGTGCCTATAGAAAAACTAAGTGCGAGACTTACCTGGTAGGTGTCATCAGGTTTACCAGGGTACGATGCACTCCTACGGTAATCGGGAGGTCGTGGAGGGGCCGGCGCCCTCCTCCAGGGGGCGAAGGCTGAGGGCTGCGGCGGCTGTGGCGCGGGCCACCTGTACTGAGGCGCCCGACGGAACGGCGCCCTATATTGTCTCTCGTCATCAGCAACGCTTGGGGCCCCCGGGTACTGCAGCTCACCCATTGAGACATACGTCCAACCGATGCGGCGGTCGGACTCTAACTGGCGATAACATATCGGTCGATGTTGGATGCGCGCGCATGCCGCGTTCCGTATTTGAAAACGGGGGACAAAAAATAAATATCGTATTTTTTTAATCCTGCTGAAATTCACTACAAATGATGTTGTAAGTTAGTTTTGGCGCAACCCTATTGCGAAACAAATTTGAAATTGGAACAGCATTTTTGCGTTTTATTGGTCGCCATGACACGATTTTATACGTCGTACGTAGATGCAGTATCGATATAGTCATTGTGTACTAACTCACTACTACAATTACGCTGCAAAAAGGGCAAACCAACGCTGAAGCGCTGAAGCCAACCTGAAACGAATCTTGAAAACAGGTTTTAGGGGCGGAGGGAGTGGCTAAAATTGCTTCATGCAGTAAAAAGTTCCCATTCCATCACTTAAATTTTACGTAAAAAATTACTCATAGTTAAATGCGACCTCTTTGGTGTAATCAGTAGGATTAAACAAAACCTCCTTGGCTACTTTTTAACTTACGTAAGACAGAGAGAGGTGATAAGAGTTAGTGCTTTCTCTTTCACTCCCAATGTCGCGGTTTCTTTCACACGAATGAGAAAATGTTATCATCCACGTTAATGTGCTACGTTAAGCTAAAGTGAAAAAGGGCGATGAGTGCGCATGGTTCAGAGTTCGAATCCAGGACATGAGAATTTTTGAATCCGTGTTTTTTTCACTATTAAACAGACCCCAGTTCCTTATTATGCTGCATATTTTTATGGTGTAGCGGTTATACGAGTAATAACCACCTTGCCACTACCGCTACGTCAAGTGTCGTAATTCGATTCCTACCTGAGATAAAATTCAGGTGTACCACAGTTATTTGTTTCAAGTCTGGGTGAATTTTTTGAAAATTCTGACAGTTGATATTCCTAAAAAGCATACTATTGCGTTTCCTCTTTCCTAAGAATACGTAAGCGAAAACAGAGCAGCATATTTAATAAATTACCCCACTGATATGTTAGAACAGGCTTTTTTTTTAATTCGTTCCTTACAGAACAGGCTAAGGTCCGAGATCATACCGCCTAGCCATTAGTATAATATTATTTTAATTTTTGAGACCAGGCACTCACCTGATCACTCCTGCACTAGAATTGTTCTCTAGTGCATGAGTTGTTGTTTTTTAAAGTTGTATGTCAACATGCCAAGATATACCGGATGCGTTCGTAATTCAATAAAATCGATTGAAAAAATGAATTGATCATTAACCGTCATTAACAATCATTTATAATGGTTGCTATAGTTTTTATTGGTAATAACAACAATTATTGTTTGTAACATAACATAACATACCCTCACGCCTGTACTCCCCGAAGGGTTAGGCAGAGGCGTACTAATGTACACCCACAGTTCGCCTGGTATGTTTAGGTCCCATGTAATAGGGGGCGAGCCTATTGCCATTAACCCGGCACAAATCCAGACTCCGAGCTGCTACTGAGAATTTCATAGAAAAACTCAATAACACTGCTCGACCTGGGGATCGAACCCAGGACCTCTAGCGTAGCAGTTGCGCTTGGGACCACTAGACTAATGAGGCAGTCATTATTGTTTGTTCATAACATAATCAAAATCTTTGTTCCTTATTTTCCGTGAGTGGAACATACCATCACGCCTGTATTCCCCGAAAGGTAAGGCAGAGCCATTAACCCGGCACAAATCCAAACCTTGTACAATTACAAAGAATTTCATAGAAAAACCCAATAACACATTGTGCGACCTCGGAATGGAACCCAAGACCTCTGGCATAGCAATCACGGTTACGACCGCTAGACTAATGGGGAACTTTCGCGTACTACATTTAGTAGTGGGTAGTGGTGTGTATTTGTAAAATAAACCAAAAACTTGCAAAAACATACCATCACCCCTGTATACTACAGGGGTGATGGTTAAGAAGCCCGAAGATGGCCCGAAGAGTTAAGCAGAGGAGAATTGGAAGCAGCGATGGCCTAATGGCTAGGGCATCGGACTGGCGATCATGTGGTTGCCAGTTCGAAACACACCCATTACACTACCGACGAGAACCCACTCGTAACACATTTAGCTTAAAACCCTCGTTTTAAGCTAAATATGTTACGAGTGGGTTACCAAGAATACTAGTAATGTGCAAGTTGCAACCCACATTGCTTGTAAACTTTAAAAAAAATACTGATCTACATCCATAGTGCATGCGGCATGTTTAGGTCCCATGTAATATAGGGAGCAAGCCTAATTTTCCAATAACCGGGTACAAACTCCGAACCTGAGAATTTCACATAAAACCCCAATAACATGTTTGCTTGACATGGTAACCGAGCCCAAGGCATCTGGCGTAGCAGTCCTGTAATCTATCTAGAATAAAAAACTGCTGCTGAGAATTTCATAGACAAACCCAATAATTGAATCCAGGAACCTGAGAATTGAATCCAGGAACCATAGCAGATGCGGACAACAATAATGAGGCAGGTTTACTCTTTTAGATATGGTCTACTTTTGACTTAATACCAATGCTATCCACAACTTTTAACAGAAAATCGCTTACGTATAAAAAAGTTCACCCTTAACTACTTAATATAATTATCTATACTTATAATAAATCTGTAGAGAGGTCAATTTTGTACATGAAATATATTTCCAAAATAACTATCAGCGGGTGATTAGTGATCGATACTGACGCCAAAAATGCAATCAGTAAAATTTTTGTCTGTACTTTTCATCACGCTACGATCAATAGGAGCAGAGCAGTGAAGGGAAATGTTGGGAAAACAGGAGAACTTACTCCATTTTTTAAGCTTCCGTCGCGTGTGCAGCCTTAATGGTTAAAGCTACACAGAAATCATGTATGACGGAAATGTTCTCCTTAAAATTATATAAAAAATATTCCACGACAGCAAATGTCTATCTTTTATGGTTGACTCACAATAACACGTGTAACTCCCGATAGCTTAGCAGTTCGGAGCTTTCTGATTATATTTGTCTACTCTTACGTTAGGTGACTGACTGACTGACATAGTGATCTATCAACGCACAGCCCAAACCACAGGTTCATCACGCTACGATCAATAGGAGCAGAGCAGTGAAAGGAAATGTTGGGAAAATGAGTGATTCATGAGAAAGGTTTCAAGCTATAAAACATCACGCTACAACCCTTAGGAACGGGCCAAGGCAGGTGAAACCGCGGGCGAAGAACTAGGGAACAAAGTAACTATTCCACGCGGACGAAGTCGCTGGCAAAAGCTAGTATTAAATATACAACCGTTTTACTTATCAAAGTCCATCGTCCAAATTAAAAAAACCTATACCTACAACCTATTTTCATCGCAAAATCCATCAACTAATTTAAAAATAGAATTTTTATAATCTGTTCCCCACACTTTTACCGCCATGAAGGACGCAGCGGCGCGAAGTTATCCGCATTATGTCTACTGCATACGACCACTACCGCAATCTACTGACCTGCTTTAACCGTTTTGCGACCGTAAAGTGCCGTATACGGCCACCCCGAGACCGTAGAATTTGTAATCGGTAAATTATTGACGTCATAAAATGATTCTGCATTACTTATATATTGTTTACCATCAGAAACATAACATGGCTAACTAAGCTAATCAAGAGAACTCAAAAGTTAAGCAGCGCTTTCCGCGGTCATTCTATGGATGGGTGACCATCCTAAATTCCTCAATGTCCCGAAAGGTTCCAGTTACCTTCTGACGACAAATAAGTAGTATGCGCGAACAACTTGACTTACCAGTTTATTCTTAGGATATCGATATTGCTCAGTATGGAGATGCTGATTGCGGAGGTTTGATAGCAGTCGCTTCGTGTAAAATATTGATATTCAGCATCTGGATAGACTGAAAGACGATCCCAACATATTTGGGAAAAGTCTTGGACGATGACGTAACTCTACATTGCTACGTAGTTTCATCTCATAGACATAATTATATGTACTTAGGTATATTTTTCATGCAAGCTTCGTTACATTTTTTTTATCAACCCATTATACTGTCCCACTGCTGGGCACGGGTCTCCTCTCAGAATGAGAGGGATTAGGCTATAGTCCACCACGCTGGCCTAGTGCGGGTTGGCAGACTTCACACGCCATCAAGAAAATCTCTCAGGCATGCAGGTTACAGGCTCTTCGTTACAATATTATTACCTATAGGTGGCACAGTATAGATATTTCATGGTAGGATATAATATCTTACGCCGGGTATACTCTTGCCAATATACATTGAATAAAGAAAGCATTCTTCTCATAAATGATAAATGTTATTTTATTAAGCTATTGCATAGCTTCCATCGCGGGCCTTGAGCGTGGGGACCGAATCCAGAAATTCCGTACCGAAAAAAACCTAACACGCTTGTCTCTTTGGTTCAGCAACCCGCCTTTAGGTGGCATTGGTTGTATTACATAAGTTGATAAAAACCAATGCCACCTAAAGGCGGGTTGCTGAACTAAAGAGAAACACGCTTGTCTCTTTAGTTCAGCAACCCGCCTTTAGGTGGCATTGGTTGTATTACATAAGTTGATAAAAAACGCTATGCAATAGCTTTACCGCGGCAGTCCCCGAGTGCCACACGATTATTTTTTCTGTAAATAGATCCTAAGAATACTTTTACAAGTCATTTTTTTTATTACTAGATCGCGCCGGCATTTCCTAACTAACGACCTCTCAGAAGAAATGCCGAAACAAACTTACAGAATCATGGTCTCATTTAAAGTCCAGACAGTAGTGGTAGTATTAACAGATCTGATGTGAGTGTTACGATGTAGGGCAATATCTGAACAGGCCTTTTGAAGAAAGAGCCCTAGCAGCTTTGAGTTGAGCTGTCCTGACTGACGGCACGCATACATCAGTCATCGTGTAGCTCAACCATTACTTAGGGAGCTGAACGACCCGTCGCACGACGATACCAGATCAGCAAGACATTTGCGTAGGTCATTTAAAATACTCAAACATTTATTACTCAATCACTATGCCCCGCGTACGTCACAAATGTCACAATCAGTGTTACTATTGACCTTAAAAACGAAATAAAAAAAAAACATCATGATTGAATGATAAATTGCCTACTAGCCCAAATATTTGTATCGATTAGTTGAAAATGTAAACTTTAATAAAATACTTATTCAAAATTGCATCGATAAAAACCAAGTAAATGAGAAAATGAATTTTTCTTGGGTACTTTTTTGTAGGTTCAAATTACAGGTTTACTTTTTTCTTTATTCGTGATAGGCTCACGCTTGACCGCCAGTTCGCGTGATGTTAAGCGACACTGCGATTTACGATGGAGCGCGCTTGCCTAGAAGAAACCGATTCACTAGTGATTTAAAAACACCCAGATTATATCTATCGATATTTACATACCTAGTGGTAACATAACAAACGATGACGTTGACCTAGCTATCATGAGAAAAAAATACCAGAATACATTCAGTGACAGACTAACGATAGGACAAAAGGGGCGGTCCGCCCCGGGCGCCCGGTCCTGGGGGCCCCAAAACATCAAATACTTTAAAGTTTAAAGGGTGCATGTACTCTTGTACGTGAATAAACTTTACTACGGGATTGACTCAAAAATACTCGTATATTCCTAAGTCATAGTTATAACATCTATGACGCGCTATGACATCTATTACCGCCCCAGGGCCCCAAGGGGCTTAGTCCGCCACTGAGTACATTATATTTTGCTATTGTACCATTTGATTTTTCATCTAAATTTTTTCAAGCATCTCTAGCCCAACGCGACGAACACACGAGCGTTAACACGATACGAATTTTGAAATATTCGTAGCCATAACTCGTAGCCGATCGTAGCAATCTGTAGCAGTCATAATTATAGACATTTAAATTTCTTCACAAATTATTTCCGTAAATGTTTTCCTTCATTATAATTTGAAAATAGAATGTTACTAAGTTACGATTTAATTTTAAATTTTTTTGGGTTTCGAGGAAAATATTTAACTTTCAGATGTTTTTTTAATAAGGCTTATGAAGGCGGAGTTTTACAAATTGATTTATTTAACGATTTTCCTTTTATATTTACTATTTTTTTATTAATTGAAAAACATTTTATAGGGTACACTACCTAATAAATACCTTTTAACTTTTTCAGGGTTCCGTACCCGAAGGGCCGATACGGATCCCTGTTGCTGTCACTCATGTGTCCGTATGTCCGTCCGTCTGTCAAACAAGTTTTACAGCCAAACGATTGGAGCTACAGTCTATATTTTCACCCTTTGGGTCACATATCTTGTTGACCCAAAGCACTGACCTCTATACTCCTAATAGCATAGAGAAATATAGAAATCAGTGACCCAAAGCCATACAAATTGAAAAAAAAGAAATTTAAATGTCCCATACAGGTAGTAGTAGTCCCATATAGGGTGCGGAGAAAATAATTTTAGAGCTCGTTTAGTAGCTAGATATCTACATAGTGTATTTTTTTTTATTAATAATATTAGAAAACAAAGGAATGAGAAGCCACCAGTCAGCTTTTCTTCTCATTGACCTATGAACTTGAAATGCACTGATTATGTTTACTATTACGTATTTTTTACCAATAAATACCAATATATTGATAAATCAGATTTTTTCTTTGAATATCCTATTTCTTCTTAATAAAACCAACTTGATTGACAACATTTGGTACGGAAACAAACATCTAATCTCATCTAATAGATTATAACATTCCAGGCTGTTCAATACAACATACCATCACGACTGTATTCCCCGAAGGGTTAGGCAGAGGCGTACTTATGTACACCCACAATTCGTCGGTATGTTTAGGTCCCATGTAATAGGGGGCGAGCCTATTGCCATTAACCGAGCACAAATCCAGACTCCGAACTGCTACTGAGAATTTCATAGAAAAACCCAAAAACACTTTGCTCGACCTGGGGATCGAACCCAGGACCTCTAGCGTAGCAGTCGCGCTTGGGACCACTAGACTAATGAGGCAGTCGTTTAATACATTTATTTTTGATCACTCAACAAAATGAACAACTAAACAAAACGAAAAGCTGTTCTTTTTTTCACGATTTCAGTGTTGGTATCTTATTTACGTGTTAATTTTTTTTTAATTTAATTTATAAAGAATAAGGTTGTGTATGTGTTTACCATCTTGTACGCCATGTGCCTGTTATTTCGTTAATTTCTGAACACTTGCCAACTGCAGTATTCTCGCTGTTATTTCTCAAGGTAAACGCAATGCAGCATCTTAAATCTAAAAGTAAGAAGGTCGACAAAATAGCACCAGGTAGCATTAATTATCTAAATAACTACTAGATATTTATAAATAATAAAAAATTACATAGTACAGATATCCTTATAAGGCCAGTCGTCCTATTTTTCGGAGCATCTTTATTCCATGAAATAAAAAAGAAAAATATTAATTGCATTTACAATCAGTAAAATGCACCAATCACAACTAGGTAAGTACCCATTAAAACATATATACATTTGCAACACCAATAGCTATGTAGGTAATAAATAATAGCAGTAAATGTAATCCCCTTTCTTAATCACACAACCGCAATATCAATGAACAATTTAAGTAAATTCAAACATTTATTCCATCCTCAGACGCAGAATGCGTCAAATCTGTTCCAGTTTCAGTTTCATTACAATTTGAACATCTGAAATTTCGCAAGCGATTCGCTTGCCCATATGGCTAATATAAGACGTACCTACGGCGGGCATATAACACACCACACACATACATAAATACGTAATATGTAACGCACATAATGGAACTGAGTCAGTGTGTCAATGTAAACACATAGTAGGTACTTATAATGAATTGTTACGGCATAATACTACAGGTAGGTACGTACCTATTGTGAAGACCGGGCATTGCTGTAGCCAGTAATTTCAGAATACAATGGGTGCCTGCTTTACGTGGAAATATCTGTAGGTGGCGTTGATGCTTAAGGAAAATCGATAATAGATGGCGGTGTTTCATGTGTGTTTTATAATATTTTTCTTTGTGCAAGATAAAAAATAATGTTAGTGATGTTTATGTTTATTGCAATAGATTTTAATTGTACCTATGTACTGTTTTGTTAGATATACATTATTCATTAAAATTAATAGTTAATTCAAGATATTTTATTACGAAAAATCCTTTCCGAACTTCCGGAAAATGTCAAGGTGTATATTTTTGACATAAAGATTGACGTTGACAATTGAGAATGTCATTTATTCAAAACAAACGTAATTATTTTGGTAATAATCTGTATTTATTTACAAAAATAATTACAAAATGACTGAACTGAGAACATTAGCTACAATAAAATGCAAGCAACAAGTGGTTCGCGCCGTCCGGTTCAACGTTGACGGGTCATATTGCCTTACATGTGGCGCAGATAAGAAAATAAAGCTCTGGAATCCTCATCGCCAAATCTTACTGAAAACTTATGGAGGACACGCAAATGAGGTGTTAGATGCTGCTGGATCATGTGACAGCAGTCAAATTATATCCTGCAGTGTTGATAAATCAGTAATCTTGTGGGATGTAACTACAGGACAGCCGTTGAGACGCTACCGTGGGCACGCCAGTTCCGTTACTTGCATACAATATAACGAAGAATCTACGATGGCGGTTTCGGGATCAATCGACAATACTGTCTGCTTCTGGGACGTAATAAGCCGTAGACAAGAGCCAGTTCAAGTTTTAAAAGATGCTAAAGACACTATTACTTCCATACAGGTCACTGACCATGAAGTTTTGACTACATCAGTAGATTGCCACGCAAGGCTATATGATATAAGGATGGGGAAGATGGTTTCCGATTATATCGGCCATATTGTTACCTATGGGAGCCTAACAAGGGATGGACAATGTTATATCCTGAGTTGTGCTGACAGTACAATCAAATTGTTTGATAAAGATTCCGGAGAAATATTAAATACATTTTCAGGGCATGAAAGTAGAGATTATTTGCTAGAAAATGCTGTTAATGAGAAAGATAGCCATATTATTTGTGGCTCAGCCACAGGAGAAGTTTTCTACTATGATTTAATTAGTAGTGCATGTACTCAGAAATTGACGCATAGCGAAAATAAGCCTGTTGTATCCCTGAATCATCACCCAACTGATAATTGCTTAATAACAGCCTGTGAAGATGAAGTAAAGTTATGGGGTGTGCAAGCTATGGAGGAATAAATGTATATTAAATAAGAATTTTGTACTATATTATTTACCATCTTTAGCAGTGTTGGGCACTAAATAATTATTTCAATCAATTAATCACTTGCAATTGAAAAATTAATTGCAACTATTATGTACTCACAACCAAATTAATTTAATTATAAATCTTTTAAAATTAATTTAACTAAAAATCTATTTATAATAATTACAACCTTATAATTGGAATTATAGCTAAGGCAACTTTTTGCCTAAGCTATCTCAATCATATATTTGACATTTTTTCTTAATAGGTACCTTATTGCAATTGAATTAATTTTAATTAATTAATTGGTAAATATTAGTATGTGGAGAGGCGAGATGTGTTGCCCCTCACACCAAAGGGAGGATATCCTCCGACCAGGCGGGTGTTTTGCCTGGCGGGCCACGGCCCGACGGTTGTTTTGTTTTTTAAACGTCACCCGGAACTAGGATTTTCTCCCGTATCGTGGGTGCGTTTACAAACGCAAATACACACACCCAGACCCGGAAGAACTACCTGTAGATCATTTAAATATTTGCTCCCCCACCCACAACACGTTGCGCAGAAGTCGATCGTTCAGCCGCTACGCCAAACGTGTCAAAACGTGGTGTATTGAAGCAAGTTGCGTTGCAAACTTCACTTGCGCGATTCAGGACTTGTCCATCTAGTTACTATATAGCACAGTAGATGTCGCTGCATTAGTAATCAGTCGGAAAATGTTAGTCATCTCATATTCTCAATTTCATATATTAACAAAATAAAATTAAAATTTTAATTCGAAATTTTCAGTTTTTTTTATCTGTTTTGTACTTTTAATATTTTCATTATACATTCAGGAACAGCACACCAACGATAAGTAGAATAATAACTCATTTTTTAAATTAAAAACAAATATGTTTACAGTACGCGCGGCATAAGTGAAGTGGCCGGAGTGAAGTTCGCCGTTTTAATGCGCAGTGGATTGTCCAAAAACTGACAAACAGCTAACTTCAGTCCGGCCAAGTTATGTCGCGCGTACTGTACACTAGCTTTTTGCCCGCGACTTCGTCCGCGTGGAATAGTTACTTTGTTCCATATGAACTTTCATCCCCTATTTTATCCCCTTGGGGGCAGAATTTATCAAAATCCTTTCTTAGCGGATGCTTACGTCATAACATCTACCTGCATGCCAAATTTCAGCCCGATCCCTCCAGTGGTTTGGGCTGTGCGTTGATAGATCTGTAGATCACTGTCAGGCAGTCGGTCAGTCACCTTTGAGTTTTATATATATTTATATAGCCAACTGACGTCTCAACCTTAGAGCAATATGGCGTCCACTGCGTCCAGCGTTTTCGTCAAATTAAGCTCGAAATTTGAAAATGAAAATTTATTTTAAATGCATTTTTATGGCACTTATCGATGGAATAAAAATTTTGTTTTTCTTTAGTGGTATATTAGCACTATAGAATCTAAATGAGGCACTTTTCAAAAATGTATGCAATAATTTCTTGCTATAATTATTTTCAGATGAAATTATAAGACATTAAGTTGCTTAAATCAGTCTGTGTGATTTACTGAATAGCAAAACAGTAAACATACCATCACGCCTGTATTCCCGGAAGCGTTACCCACGCAAGAAATGGTAGGACTAGGTTATGTACCTACCATGTAGGGTTTCTAGTCGAGAATTCCCGATGCGAGAATTTGGCCTCCCTCGAGACGAGAAAAAATGGGACGAGAACACGAGAAATTTGAAGACCACAAAAAATCTTACAAAAATTCGTAAGATACTGAATATGAAGATATAAAAATTCGGCATTAATTAAAAATGTTTAGCAAGTGTTACTGCCAAATATAACAAGAAATCACTGATATGAATATGGGTTTTGAGAAAATCAAAACCGGGGAAACACTACGTTGTCGACACTTAGATCACAAAATATCAATGGAAATCTAAAAAAATGGCTCGAGATCTCTCGAAAATAGAGACATCTAGGCATTTTTTGAGATACAATTTAGTAGGAAGGCCGAGAGTGCCTTATCCACTGGAGTCATAAATAGCCAATAGGCCAAATAGGCTTTTTAGTCGCAGCCTAACGTATTAAGTGCCGCTTGACTGATGCCGACAATCGAGGTACTATAAGCTTCATAAGAAGTAATTTCCAAAATAATTAACAGATATTTGATATGCACTTCTGTGTGCTGCGACATACCACGTTTTTTCATTCATTCAAAGTCCAATTAATGTTGCTGTTTATTGTTCCAAATAAAAAAATTGTCTTAAAAATAGTTTGCGAAATGTCGAGATCAATCCAGATCTCTCCAGATTGTTGGGCGAGATCTCGAATGGCCAATCTCGACTTATTATGCGAGGTCTCTTGTTACTAATGTAAACTCGAGATTATATTCCCTACTCCCTCCGCGCACTGCGTATCCATAAAATTATGATCGAGATCACACCATTTAGTATTAGGGTTGTATTGGCAATTTGGATAGCTTGATTGCCGTATTTGAGCATAGGATGCCCCTAGACAGATGGCCTGATGACCTCAATGAAATAGCCGAGGTCAAATCGTGAGTCGCAAGCTACTATTTCTTCAAAAGACCATTGCAGAAATTGTCCTAGTCTGAGATACTCATATTTTCATACTTGATTCCCTGAACATGTTTCGGTGTTGCTTTTCGGAGGTCGTCAATTGGAAAACGTCGGTGCCATACTGCCATCTAGTGCCAAAAATGTAAAATATTGACTCGTAAAAGATTTAGATAGATATAATATTGACTTTATCTTGAATAGATAGATATAATATTGGCTTTATCTTGAAACGTGCTTCAATCAAAACTGACTTAAAGCCTGTGAAGCTTTCCACCTGTCAAGTGTTATACATTACCTGTACAAGATGCAAAAAAGAACACATCGCTATTATCAAATACCACCGTTCCAGGATGTCACTTTGTGAACATACTCCTGACAAGACCCGGCATTACATTATAATTTGATAAACCGCAAGTCTTTGCAAAAGAAAGCCGATTACTGCCCAGGATGACCCGCGTGGCAATCGAAATAAATAAAAAAAAAACACCCAAATTCCAATAGAGAATGACATTATCTTACCACACCATGAAAGATTTCATTACTTAAATCTAAATCTAAGCCTAAAACGGCAAGACAAAGAGAGGATTAGTGATGAGCGAAAAGGAATTATTAATTCGAATGATCAGCTGAGTACCTACCTACCGGTATTCAAATTATTCGATTAGACAGGATAAACTCATTTCTGCGTGAATGGGATTGCAAATAATTAACAAAATGTAAGATAGCTGAATCCAACATCTGAATCTACCCGCTACCTATTTAATGATCAAAAAAGTGGGTAACTAAATAATATCAATATAACACGATAAAATCCGTAAAATGTAGGTTTCTTTCAATTGTAAAAGATATGATTTAAGAGACATTGTAGTTTTTCTTGACTTACCGGGAATTCCCGGAAAATATGGATCGAAAATTCTCGAGTCCCGGGAAAAAAAATAGTTACGAAATCGAAAACTGTACTTATCTTACATAAACTTTTATGATGATAGCATTTCTAGACGAAACTAATTTCAAAAATAAAATGCGTATGACATGAACATGATTGCGCGTCATTAAAATTACGTTCCAAATACGCGAAGCATTTTCTTCCAACATGATCTCTAATAATGCGAAAAAACTAAACTAAACAACTTATTATTTCAAACAGTTTTGAATAGGGACCTTAACAACGTAACAAAATTTTAAAATTGTAGAATTTTTTTATCACATTTCTAAGGATTTCTTCAGTATAAACAACAGATATAGTTATCAATGTGTTTTATTTATTAAAAATAAGGCGCCATCTTTGTATGAGTTTGTATGAATCATGCTTAAAATTCAGTTTTTGTTAACCGTATTCTGGAACGCGTGATCTATTTAGTTTTTTTTACCCGCTCACTCGCTGACGCTTCTTTTGGTAAAAGTCTGCGAAGTGCCAAGCAATTGTGATTTATGTAAAACAAACAGTTTCTACAGTTACAGAACTAAATGAAGCTAGCAAAATGGGAGCCAAGACGCCTGAACAGATAAATAAAGTCCGTCCATCGGTCAAGTGCGACGCATGCGGGCGAAAATTTCTCAATGCATCGGCATTGAAGTCGCATTTTAAGTTCTTGCATGTTTTAAAAACGGATGGTCCAAAGCGTGCACGTAAAAAGCCGTTGCGGAAGAAAGTGGTTCCTGTGCATATGTTGAAGAGGGTTAATCCTTCACCCGAATCGACACAGGAAAATAGATCGGAGGCAACAGAGAAATCACAGGAATTCGCGGGAAAACAGACTACTGTGTCAAAGAAACCAGAGTTTGAGTGCCCAGTATGTGAAGAGAAGTTCCCTGTGTATTTCACGGCGTTCAGACACATTCAGAAGAACCACTGTGTTGATGAGAAAGGAGAAAAAGTGTAAGTTCATATATATAATTTGTTTCCTGATTACACAATGACCCATGTTGGCATACTGCTTCCTGTCAAGGAATTATGGCAACTATCTCACTGAGCAATAACAAACAAATTGTTTTGACCCTCAAGAGGATTTTGTTGCTTCATATCTTTGGCTCTAGCTATGATAGACCTTCTGATCTATCTCTTACCAACATTATTGCACAAAGAGCCAGTACAATACAATACATTGCTTAGAATCGTGTGTCCTAATAGTAAATATGCAACATTTCTAACACAGTGATGACAAATAAATGGCATGCGTGCCATCACTGGCATGCAGGAAAGTATTTTGGACATAGGACTTAGGTAGGAATTTAGGCAAGTAATTGAAAGTCATCTGTTAGCATCACGTTAATAGAAAAGAGATTTTGCAACTGAGATACCAACCATAATAATGTTGAATTTGTACGAAAGTTGTTAATGTTTAGTTCTATTCTTGAGATTGTCTGACAGCACATCATGGTGTCATTAAACATTTCTATAGAAAAAGTAGCACATAGACCAAAAAAGGTTTGCCATCCCTGGTCTAATAAAACTAACACAGACAAACAGATTGAGGTTATTATCACTAAGACTCGATTCTTTATATTGCTGTTTATGAATAAATTTTGACTTCTAAAACAATATTGTTTGAATTCTATGATCAAGTCCAAAAATATACAGCTTGACACTTGAAGTTAGATTTAAAATGTGTCACTTATTTCCAGGCTTCCAAACTCTCCTCAACTGGTGAAACCCGTACGCATTGAGGTGTGTGCATCATGCAGAAAGGAGATACGCTCTACAGAACAACACAACTGTCCGAAGCACCAGACTAACAGAGACCAATACCTGTGTCTGGGGTGTGAGCAGGTGTTCAGTGGCCTGGTTCTGTTCCAACATCATGTCAAAGGCTTCCATGCGGACGGGGCACAGAATTACTTCTTCCCAACCCAAGATGGTAATGTATATTATTTTCATATCACACATACAGTGGAGACTCAATTATCTGACCCTCAGTTCAGAATCAAAAGGAATAATATTGAATAATTAATGAACTTTCCATTTAGATTTGTTGCATGTTTTCAAAATCACCTCTTATGTAGTAGGTTTTGTACCTATCCTGGACTTATGACTGACCCACTGATCCTTGAGTAAGCTTGTGATATTGCTGATGATCTTTAAAAGAGTACTTAAATTTTAAGAAGAATTTTAAGAATATGGAGTGTAGAGGAAATCATAAATCATTTATTTGCTGGTCAAGGGTATGTGTGATCTACCTTACTGGCATGCAAATTTTACATAATTATTATGTTTTTATTTTAGCTAATCTAACCCTAATAGATTTTTGGGAGTTGGTAACACTTTTACCCCATTGCTACTGGTAGCGCCACCAATTTATCACATTTTATGGAAACTTAGAGATCACACTCCTTTCCTCTACACTCCATAGTCTCTAAAGCAAACAAGAACAGATTGATTTGTTTTTGTTTACTTTCAACATAAAATAAACCACAATGTTTATTCCAGTATTCACATCATGGAAGGCTGATCTACAAGAACAAGCCATAATTGAATTAATAAGACTAAACAAGCAAAAAACTAAAGAAGTGTACCACTGTTCACACCACCATGCTTCAGATACAGCTATTACAAAACTGTGCCCATCCACTATCACTGTTAGGGAATACCCGAAAGGCATTCATGTGTGTTACTACAAGGAGCACCACGGCCACACCGTAGAAAATGTTCAACTAAATAAGTATAACCAGTACTGCATATCATTATACACACGAGAAGCTGAAGACTTACAGATAGAAGACGCAGATGACAATGACCTGTATCTACAGTTTAAAAAGATGGTAACATGCATAGCGTTTGACGCAGCTAAAGTTGATGTGACAACATTAAAAGAGTTGCTAGGAAAAGCGCTCGAAATGACGACAGTATTAAAACATTATAAGAGTGAAGATCGTAATACACCGTTAATCAGCAAATGTTTGACTGATGCGCAGATATCTAGGACGCTAGATAGCTTGAAACCTATCCAACGTAAACATAAAATCAGTCTGATAGGCAAAAATACAAAAAAGGTTGAAGCAAAAAAAGTTAAACAGACTCCTTCAATTGAAAAGATGATTTCATGTTCAATTGAGAATGGAATTACCTCCAGACTTAGAAGCAGTCCTGCAGTAAATAGGAAAAGTCCTGTGTTGGTTAAAGCCGTATCTTTCAGTAAGAGTGTTCCAAAGATAACAGTAGAAACGCCACAAAAGAGTTCTCAGAAGTTAATAATTGAAGAACCTCTACAAAAGAGTACTCAGAAGTCAAAAATTGAAGAACCTCCACAAAAGAGGACACAGAAATCAATAATTGAAGAACCTCCACAAAAAAGGACACAGAAAACAATAATTGAAGAACCTCCTCAAAAGAGTACTCAGAAGTCAAAAATTGAAGAACCTCCACAAAAGAGGACACAGAAGTCAATAATTGAAGAACCTCCACAAAAGAGGACGAGGTCAATAATTGAAGGACCTCCACAAACGACACAGAAGTCAATAATTGAAGAACCTCCGCAAACGACCACACAGAAGTCAATAATTGAAGAACCTCCACAGAAAACTCTCCCAAAAACAGTAGATGTAGAATCAGAAAGTAAAAAACAAGAGGCTTCCGCACCACCAACTCCCGTTCCTCGGTCAATGCTCCAGTCCCCTTCATCGTTCAACGATTCATACAAACATTTTGTTGACCAGAACTTTAAATGCATCACAAACATAAACACAAGTACTCCAAGAACTAAAACATATTCTAAAAAGAAAGAAGTTTTCAAAACTAAGATCGGACAGTTCAACATGAAATCTGCTGTGACATCACCTAAAGACTCTTCCCCAACATCACCGAAGGTAACAAAAGACTTAAGAGAAATAAAAGTAATAAGACGAGTAAAAGCGAGAGAACTAAAAGGACGGGAATTACAAGAATTAAGAGAAGTAACAGAATTAAAAGAAGTAAAGGGAAGAGAAGTAAAGGTATTAAGAGAAGTAAAGGGGAAAGACGTAAAAGAATTAAGAGAAGTGCCTGTTATCCCCAAAACTTGGAAAGCAAAAGAAATGGTATATGAAGTGAAAGAACAAGAGAATGACTGTAATATTCTTATTTTGAAAATTTGAATGTTTTTGTGTTGTCAAGTGTACGATTATATGAGGGTTTTATTTGCGTGCATGTTTTGGGGTCAATCCGTGTTGCTAGTGAATATACAAATATTTTTTTGTTCAAATTAATGTTGTAAATACACTGTTAAAAAAGCCTTTTCGATCCGAAAGGCGCATAGGTATCCCAATCACATCGCTAAATAAAATAAGAAACATGAAATATTCATCATAGTAAACATATTAATGAATTTTAATATTCACGATTGTCGTGCCTAAACTGAATTACCTCAAAATCCAGCAAATTTCTAAAATATAATAATACCATCATAGGCATTATTATGTCTGGCACCCAGGGATGGTGTCGCTGCCACCGTAAATATTGCCAATTCAGATTCCTCGTATGTTTTTCCGGTATAAGAGAGGTAGGGCATAGTGGAATCGAATAATTCCACTCAAAATTGCAGCTGCCCGACTGGGGAAGTACCTCCACCTTGCAGAAAATCATTCGCTCCGTGCTATGTTCCTATGCTGCCAGCCAAACTATTCCTCCTTAATTTACAGGGTCGGCAACGCGCGAGTGATACCCCTGGTGTTGCAAGCGTCTATAGGCTACTGTGGATGCGACTATATAAACGGATCAAATACATTTCAGAGAGTGTGCATTAGATCTCCGCGATCTTGCCCCCCTCTCTCCCCTTGCCCTTTCCACTATCGGACGAATAGAAGCACGAAAAAGCGACATCTTTTCATTCTAAAAACCCGAACGAAACGCTTTAAGTCCACTTTTATCATGCGTACCGTTGAAATGTGGAATGCGCCGACTGGGTCTTCCCCGATAGATATAAACTGGGTGTTTTTAAATCCCTAGTGAATCGGTTTCTTCTAGGCAAGCGCGCTCCATCGTAGACCGCAGTGTCGCTTAACATCGGGCGAACTGGCGGTCAAGCGTAAGCCTGTCAAGAATAAAAAAAAAAGATTGATCTCGATACCCATATCAATACCTTCACGGGTCGGACAGGGTTTTCTTAACACATTATATATCCCTTTAGCCCTAAAACTCTCTCTAAAGCTCTCCCTCCAAAGTCTTTGGCTAGGACCGCACCTGCCACTATGGACAAAGAGTAGGAGAATGTGTGCCCTATACCTACTATTCTATGAGCAATATTAGAATATTTTCATATGAAATTAAATTAAAAAAATTATGAAATGTTATATTGGAAATGTTATATGTTAAATTATGTAAGGGGCTTCCGGTTTTTTTTTCTAATCAGCCTCTGTATATTTTTGATTGTGTTCCCTATCTTAAACAATTCGTTTTCTTCATATTATCAAAATAGATCTAGATAGCTCGGTCCATATATTATATTAGAGTAATTGTCGATAATAAAACTTGCAAGTAAATAAAACCGAAGATCTATAAAAATGTTGAAATACTATGTAGTATCAAAAGATATAAACTTTTCTCATCTGGGTTTTACACGATACTGTGAGTCGACTCTTGGCTATGTATTTTTTTAAATAGCATAAAAATAAAATATTAGATGAACTTTTTTTTATTTTTTTTTTACTGTTACGGGAAGTTGACTCAAATGATATTTTGCAAAAACGGCATGTCCCACCACTAGAGGCAAAAAAAAATCGATTTCATAATTTCTATCACAAATCAACAGCTACCATTGAAACTTCTCTCTGACTATAAAGATATAAAGTACAATTTACTTCAACATTTGGATATACACAAAAGTCGTGTTCATTAAATTAGATCTTACAGACCTTTATCAATTTGTAAATAAATAAAGCTAGATTAAAAAAAAAGTTATGTTAAATAGTGAAAACAGAGTTAGTGCTATATTTTCTAAGGTATAAGGTATATTATTGTTTTGGCGGTGTTCAGAGCGGTCATATTTTTGGTGATGCATTTATTGTAAAATTGTTGCTAATAATGACACTAAGGCGCCCAGTGCCAGTTTAGCAGAGTAAGATCGGACATACCTTCAACGGACTACCTTGAACAGAACACCTATTATATCTTATTGTATTAAATAAATCTAAAATAAGTAGATACATATGTAAGTCAGGTTTGTAAAAATAAAACTAAATAAGTATGTACTATAAGGTAGGTAGTATTTTATACCTAATAAAGCTGCGCCTGCCCTGCGCTAAATTTAAAATTTGCTAGAGTAGAGCGATGTAGTCGATAAAAAATATCGATAATTTTAAAAATAATTATTTGTGTAACTGTAAAGTAATTATAATAAATTACACATTTTTGTTAATAAAACAAAACCATTAATTGTATGTCAATTTTAGTTATGTGCGTACTCTCCTTAAGTTTATTAAATTGTAGTTTTATTGCCCCTTTATTTATTGCTGATATTTCCATCATAAAATTCCTTATCCTTCTGAACTACTTTTTTACGTGGGAGAGCCATGCTTCGGCACGAATAAGCCAGCTCGACCGGACTGATACCACGGCCTCACAGAAAACTGGCATTAAACAATGCTTACGTTGTGTTTCGCAGAGTGAGTGAGGTTACCGGAGGCCCAATTCCCTTTTAAAAGGTTGGCAACGCACTTGTGACTCCTATGGTGTTGCGGGTGTCCATGGGCGGCGTTAATCGCTTACCATCAGGCGATCCGTCTGCTCGTTTGCCCTCCTATTCCATAAAAAAAAAACTAGAATAACGTTGATTCTAGTCTCTGTTTATTGCGTGTTGGGGGACCGACCATGTCTTATTTTTTCTTACAAGGGGGCGGGAGGGAGTCTTATTAGTTCTTACGTAAGATCACAAAAACTCCCGAAGCAAGATTTTATTTTGAAAAATCGGATACGTACAGTATACGATACGTAAAGGCAAAAGTGTTACTTTGACAAATTGTAACAAACGTGTATCAAACATTTCGTTATGTGGGGTCGGCGGATTCTTATTTTTTTCTTACGTAGAGGAGGGAAGGGGTCAAAAACTTGCAAAAATCGTCTTCACTACATAGTATAAACAAGTCGCTGTCTGTCCGTCCCTATGTATGCTTAAATCTTTAAAACTACGAAACGGATTTCGAAGAGGTTATTTTAATAGTTAGTGATTCAAGAGGAAGGTTTTAAGCTATTTAATATTACGCTACGGCTCTTATGAATGGAGCAACGCGGGTGAAACCGCGGGCTGACCGCTAGTACGTAATAAATGAATGGCATCATAGCATTCTAAGCCCCATGACACGTTACATTACTAATTCAAGGCCATATTCTAAAAGGGTCGGGCAGTTTGCTATGAATATGTAACTATAACGATATGTTTAGTAGCTTAGCGATCGACTTGTACAGTGACGAGCACCAATATGTTGCACAGTCTGTGATTTTCTCTGAAACCATTGATTAAAATTATGGGACGTGCGACAAAATTATTTCCAGTAATTTTTTAGGATTCAATCGCGGGCAGGATGCTAACCTGCGTCTGGTTAGATACACTAGACGCTCTGACCTCTAAAGCCACCGCGAGTCCCACCCGCCAGATCGAGATTTGCCTTCATATTCTGAATTTACGTCATAACGTTGAATTTTTCCTTCACTAAAAAAAAAATACTTTATAATCTTAGCATGGAAAATGCAAAAAAATGTGCTGGTGCAGTTGGGTAATAAGAAAACTCGGGTGGGGGGGGGGGGGGGCATTGTGACAAATACCTACTGCAGCGACATCTGCACGAAACTTGACGGACAAATGAATCATTCATTACCCTTATAGTTATTGATATTAACGTTGTAATTTGAAAGTCACTGTAATTCTTGTGATCGTAATAGACAAATGTTTTCGGGAGTTTCTTGTGGCTTCTTCTCCCTGTAGAAAATAGCACTATTGAAGCCACGCGAGCGTTTTGCTGGTTGCCTGTCTTGTAATATTGACGTACGAAAAGTACTACTATGAAGTCTGATTAAATGAGAGATTTAATGACTTCTAAATGTGTGTTTTACCGCCATAACCCACTCTTGCGCCCACTGAGGTACCTAATGACTTGTTACTTCTGTATACGAGACGGCCATTTCCGATAAATAAATAGCGCTTTCAATGGGGAAAGTCCTATTACGGTAAGGTTCACGTCAGTAGATGCAACCCACTGACCTCCATAATATTGATGAATGTTTTCTTTATATTTGAGCTACCATACAATTATGTGTATGTGAAACATTAACAACACCACAGATAATATAATACTAATAACAACACGGTCTCTAATACGAAATAGAAATGCTTCAGGGATATGTATTCTTCAAGCCAATTACCTAGTATCCATTGTACGGATCGACAAAAAAATAAAACGTCAAAATTCAAAATATTGTCAACATGTCAAGTTGCTAACGGCAACGGCTCTAGCGAACGGCCGTTTGTTTTGTAAATAAAGCGAGAAAACTTATTTTGTTTAGATTATTATTTTCATAAAAAGTGCGTAGGTGCAGTATATAAAAAAGGAAATCAAATACTGACTAATAAAATGCAGATCGCCACTAGAAATAGTAAGTAAATTCAACATGATCATCTAGTTATATTTGCTAAAGAATACCTAATCCATCCATCATTTTTAATACAGAAATACGACTATTTCAAACATTAAACATTACTGTGAGTTTCAACTACTTCGTAAAATAGGTATTTCACGAGAGAAATTAACCTTTCATACCTAAACAATATTGGTATCAAAGTATCAATAATATTCAGATAAAACGAACAGAATATGTAAGAGGTTTTCTCTCTCTTTTCATGTATTGTGTGCTCAAATCCTAAAGACAAGTTTGGTGCAGGTTTTAATTTTTAAATTTCAGAGTTATCAGAACTCCAAAGGATTATAACCAAAATGCCTGTAGAGGTGTTATGTGTGGTCGCGTTGCCAGAATTTGGCGTGCGATGGAAGGAACTGTCGCAAGCTGTCTGTAATGCTCGGCTTCCAATGCAGCCAGCCAGCATCGCTCGGGTGCTGTGTAAGCATGTTGCCAAGGCCCTTAGTGAGGATCAAATTGAAGATATTGTCGCCAGATTGAGGTTAAAACGTAAGTATATTCTGTGGAAGATGAATTATTATAACTTTAATCTTAGTCTCAGAAACTACTTTAGCGTTGAAAGTTACCTAACTGTCATGCTCACTTAAATGTTCTGCTGATGGTGCATGTCAAATTGTTTTATTCTTTAGAATATAGAGTTGACTAACACCATTACTTATGTATTGGATGTGAACAAGTGCTGTCTTTTGGTACTGGTCACCTCTTCCTTGTTAGAGGCCATCCATAAATTATGGGCCACATCCCGGTCACACTTTGTCAAATTTGTGTGACCCCCCCACTCTAGTGTGTTATCACATTGATGATCTTTATAAGTTTTTCGTTCACGTTTAAGACTTATTTTCCTCAAGAGTTACATTACATAGAGGCAACTACATCAATATCTGCCCTGACTAGCCTTGGCTAGCCTTGCCTCTATGCTAGCCAAACCGATGCACTAGCTTGTTCATTATTTATTTAATGTAATAAAAAAATCTTATAAAGGCAGCTTACCTTTATTAAGTTAAGAAAAGAAATACAGTCTTTTATAAATACTATAACTTAGGAGAGCCAAGCTTCGGCACAAATTTACCGGCTTAACTGGAGTGATACCACAGCCTCATAGAAAACTGGTGTGAAACAATGCTTACATAGTGTTTCGCTGAGTGAGTGAGGACACCAGAGGCCCAATCCCCTTTTAAAAGGCCAGCAACAGACTTGTGACTTCTATAGTGTTGCGGATGTTCATGGGCGGCGGTAATCGCTCACCATCATGCGTCATCCCATAAAAAAACATACATATTATCTGTAAATAAAGAATATTTAAAAATAAAACAACAAACTTGTTTCTACAGATTTGAAATATCTTTGAACTTTCCAGTGGTAGCCATCCAACCTCGCACATGGCACATAATAAACTTATCAGAGAAGACAATAGAGGAACCGGTGACGATGACAATAAAAGCATTGCCTGGTAGAATAGCACAGGCACTGCGGAAGAACAAAAGCAATATGAGACCTGAGGTTAGTACCTACCTATGACTTCCCTGGCTACATCTGCAAATGACAACATTTCATTTTTTTACAGCCATATTATATATTGGGACAATCCAGGCCAAATAATAATTTTATTTTATTTGAAACTAGATCGAAAAATAGGATACCCATATGTTTTATTTTCCCGATATTCATTCATTTTCATATTTATTTTCGACTTTGAAGTTCTTTCTAATCTAAACAGACTAAGTGCCAAATGTCGTCATTTAAACGGTTAAACGAGGTAAACGGTAATACAAGGTAATGTTTTAGACCCTTCAAAAAATTTATTGATTTTCTATTATTTCGACAAAATTTCAATTTTCTCAGTTTCGTTATCGCACGCAACGTATTTAGATTTGAAAATATATATAAATCCGAAATGAAGAAATTGTGCCATACAAATCCTATACTGACAGATGTCACTTAAACAGCGGAAACTGAGAAAATTCAGTTTTTGTAGAAATGATAGAAAATCAACAATGAAATATGTAATGTAATTTTGGCATCTATCATGATGAATAATTATGATAGATGCAGAATTGACTTAAGAAAAAAATTTGAAGGGTCAGAAAACGTGACGTCATAATCATTATCGTTTAGCCCTTTTGACCGTACAAATGACGTCATTTGGCACTTACGGCTGTTTAGAATAGAAAGAATTTCAATGTCGAGAATTAATATGAAAATAATTGAATATCAGAAGAATAAAAAATACGGGCATCCTGTTTTTCGATCTAGTTTCAAATAAAATTATAATAAATAGGTGTTAATAAATTAAATGTTGTCAATTCTCTATAGTTTGTTATCTGTCTAGCTTAAAACAATAAAGTATGCTTATATCTTCCTTATTTTTGAGCTGATTTTCATTCTGTTGTTCATATATATATTACGACACGTTTGGCGTAGCGGCTGAGCGATCGGCTTCTGCGTCACGTGTCGTGGGTTCGATCCCCACACGGAGCAAATATTTGTATGATCTACAGGTAGTTGTTCCGGGTCTGGGCGTTTGTGTATGTGAGAATTTGTGTTTGTAAACGCACCCACGATACAGGAGAAAATCCTAGTGTGGGGCAACGTTTTTTTAAAAAAGAAAGAAAAGAAATCAGTGTATTATTAAAAAATTCCACAGGTGCAAACAGTTCTGTTTGAGGACCTTGTCTACCTTAGTGTGCAGCTAGTGTCAAGTTTTAAGGAAGGCTCCGTGCTATATGTTGCCACACCGCCCGGACAGCCAGTGGCGTTGGTGTCAAGCGTCACAATGGCAACGCTGCTGAAAGCCACCGTTGAAGGTAGGAACATGTTCTCACCCTTTTTATGTAACAAGATAATTAATAAATAAGCATTCAAACAAAGTGTTCAAAGCGTAAACCTATCATGAATAAAAAAAAGTGTTATTGGCTTTTCTATGTTATTCTCAGTACTAGCTTAGAGTTTGGATTTGTATCCAGAACACCAGTGGTATCATTCGCGTGTTGTCATCTTGCCTTTTTTTTATGGGATAGGGGGGCAAACGAGCAGACGGATCGCCTGATGGTAAGTGATTACCGCCGCCCATGGACACCCGCAACACCAGAGGAACAAGTGCATTGCCGGCCTTTTAAATGGAGATTGGGCCTCCGGTATCCTCACTACTCGGCGAAACACAACGTTCCCCATCTACCGAAAAGATCGGTGAACATACATAAAAAAATACATACAGACGAACATAGAACCTCATTATTTTTTGAAGTCGGTTAAAAAAGCCTGATATTATCTTATAGGGCCGAGGCAGCAAGGCCTCAGAGCACTTCGACCCAATGGGATCTTTTGTGCTTCCCCTAAGATACCTATAACTCAACCTCACCCAGTTCTTCAAACAGTTCTTCCATGAGCTTTATAATGAGGCCTGTAGTCCTCTAGTCTTGGATAATCCTGCTCCAAGAGTTTGATAGTAAAAAAACGTTTTTTTTTCACAGGCCTAGGTTACAAGAAATTTCAGAACGCGAACTTGCATGGTCGCGACACTACCTCACTCCTGCGCATCAACGATCGCGCTTGGAACACGAACGCCGAACATTTGACCGAAATACCAAAATATGACCCTGTGCCTGTTATTACTGACTCTGGCATTGATTATACAAACAAAACATATGATGAAAATTACGTTGATAATATTCTGGGACCCGACACTCCTTTGCTGACGGAATTACATATCAAATCTTCAAAACCCTTCTTCGATAAACAACAGTTAAATAATACGATTAATTTGAGTATTAATTTAAAGTCAGATAATATTGCTGAAACTCTGAAGTGTTGGGTTACTAAAGGTGCTTTGGCGCCGACCTCGGATTTCTTTCAATTATTCCATCAGATTAAATCCAATAAAATCAATTACAATAGAGAAGATTCGGATTCGGATTAATAATAAGTCCCTAATAATACTTATAAACAACTGTGAACGATAATATATGATAACTGTGTTATGCGATAATGTTCAAATCTTGTCACATGTCGTCGTATTATTTTTATAAAAATTATCGAAGTTCCACTGTTTTGCGTGGATGTGAACACTCGGGATTAGTTTTGCTTTTTATCAGTGAAAACATTTTCAAAATCTGACCAGTAGTTCCAGAGATTATCATCAACAACTATACATACATACATACCAACAACTCTATGTACCTCTTAATAATATAAGTAATAGATTAAGTTTGTTGCGTAAGATAACATAATAATTAAATATAGTTCTTAAGGTAATGTATGTAGGGTTCAAAATACATAGAATACGAAAATAGAGATGTCTACACAAATAGGTTACCTACTTTCGTTGCTTTTTAAACTCTATGTGAATAATTTGACCATGAAGAAACAGATTTCTGTGAAATATGCACATGAAAAATGGAAAAAATGTAAATTGACCCGCGATTTTAGTCCAAACCAATACATTAACCAATTCTAATTGTATTTTAATTAATAATTATGTAATTTTAATAAATGTTTTAGTAATCAGTAATGCATTTTATTCCTAATTGTATTGTAGGTACATTCTGTATTTGTTCTGTAATGATATATATGAAATGATACAGTACGCGCGACATAAGTTGGCCGGACTGAAGTTAGCTGTTTGTCAGTTTTTGGTTGCGCAGTACACAATTTTTAATGTAAACAATCCACTGCGCATTAAAACGGCGAACTTCACTCCGGCCAACTTATGCCGCGCGTACTGTACCTCGGTTCAAATGCACAGTGTGTATTTATTTATATACTAGCGACCCGCCCGCGGTTTCACCGGCGTTGCCCCATTCCTAAGAGGCGTAGCGTAATGTTAAATAGCTGAAAACCTTCCTCTTGAATCACTCGTATCTATTTAAAAAAAACCGCTTCGAAATCCGTTGCGTGGTTTTAAAGATCTAAGCATACAGTACGCGCGACATAACTTGGCCGGACTGAAGTTAGCTGTTTGTCAGTTTTTGGTTGGGCAGTACACAATTTTTAACGTAAACAATCCACTGCGCATTAAAACGTCGAACTTCACTCCGGCCAACTTATGCCGCGCGTCCTGTACATAGGGACGGACAGACAGCAGGAAGCGACTTTGTTTTATACTATTGAAGTTTTAGTCAGGATCCCAATTTTTTTCTAGTAATAATATAGCCTATGTTGCTCAGTGATAATGTAGCTTTCTAATGGCAAAAGAATTTTTGAAATCGGGTCAGGAGTTTTTAAGTTTATTCGTTACGTACAAAAATACAAATCTTTCCTCTTTATAATATTAGAGTAGAAGTATAATTAGTAGCCGTGTTCTAAATGGGATGCGAAGCGAAGCCTCGGCATTTGAACGGATCCAGCGAACACGACCACAGCCTGTCACGATCGTGAAAAATGTCATGAATCCCATGGCGATGACTTTAGGGCAAAGAAAGGCAAGTACAATTTTTAGCGAAGTCTGAAATACCCTGCCGCCTCCCTGGGTGGCGGTTAAAAAAAATACATCACGTGATTATTGGACGGCCCCCTATTCAACTCGTAGTCAAGCTTGTCGCGATTTGAAAGTAGGTACTTTTATATTTTTAGGGTTCCATACCACTAAAGGAAATTTATTTTAAAAATCATAAAACCCGACTGGCAAAAAAAGTCGGAAGTCGGTCTCAGAATGAGAGGGATTAGGCTATAGCCTAAATAGTGCGGGTTGGCAGACTTCACACGCCATCGAGAAAATCTCTCGGGCATGCAGGTTTCCTCACGATGTTTTCCTTTACCGTTTAAGCGCGTGATAGTTAACTATTTAATACGCACAGAAAAGTCAGAGGTTTTCAGCCTTGGGTTCGAACTCGAGACCTTTGACTTGGCAGTCGCAACGGTCATACCATTAGGCTATCACTGCTGTGTCTGTCAGTCCCATCGTACCTTATTACCATTTTATATTACAGAGTAAGAACTATTACACAAAAAATTAACTCGACATAAAATGAAGACTGACAAATCTAAACAAACTTTTAGCAGCATCAGACAGTGGCATAGTTAAAAGCTTCGTGAAACAACCCTATACTATTTTTAGATAAATGAAGTTTAAAATGATATTTATTTCTGTAAATAGATCATAAAAAGATACTTTTACAATTCAATGCTTTACATTTTTTTTAAACTAGATGCGATGCTCTCGCATCTGAACGTGTCGCAGCAGTGATTGCGCGCTGACAGTCGGTGGGTTTGACCCCCACCTGTAACGAGCCCCGGTTAAGCAATGCATAAAGGACAAACATACAAACATTCATATTAATTTAAATAAATAGATTCCTTGGCGCTATAAAAATAACAACCTGTTGTCCTCGTAAAGAAATGAAAGGCAATATTCAAATATTGATAAACGTTTTTATTTTGGATCACAATCGAACTTGTTCCAAACCGTTGTACATCCACTTAACTAGGCTTGGCCGAATGGGTTCACTTAACAACGATTTCTTTTGCTGACGAATGAACAAACATACCGCATCCAATTTATTTGATTACTTGTCAATATTGCTGTTGAAACAGTACGAGTCAGTTATATTTTGTATTTTTTCATAAAACGTTGAAAATTATTTGTTTGTAAATGCACATTATTATTTTTTTATTTAAGATTAACTGACTCAACACACGCTATCCTATCGAAATTTGAATTACCTTGAGTTCATACAAAAATCTCATATTCTTCATGAGCTAATTTTACTCGATCCGGAAATCGAATCGACCTTGTATCTCGGAAAGTAATCGTTCAACCGCTGTTCCAATAATGTCATTACCAATTCGTTATTTTTACACAAATCAGCTTTACTATTTCCTACAAAAGTAGAACTATACTTTAAATAATATGGGATAAAAAGCTTTTTATTCTTGTGAAGTTTATTTGTTCATTCGCCATAATATAGCAATTACATTTAAAATGACGACGTGGCAAGATTAACTAGATTCTTTTCAAAATTTACCTATCTATTAGAATTTGACATTAAAAGTTATCTTACAGATATTGAGCGAATTTGCGCTTAAAAAGTTAATAAATAGTAGATTTAACCCGCGCAGTCCAAAGACGAACAATGTTGGCAACACTGATTGTTTTCATTCCTCAGTGTTGCCAGAGTATCAATAATTTCATACTTATTGCCCCTTAATACATCGTACCTAAACATACCAATGAACTGTAAGTGTACATTAGTACCTCTGCCTAACCCTTCTGGGAATACAGGCGTGATGGTATGTTATGTTATCATAACAGGAATAAAGTTCACAACAGGGTATAATAATTTAAGCCTGGTTTCTGGCAACATTTTATAAGTATTAATAGAACAATTCAATCCAACGTTTCTCGTCGATGAATAACGCGGCATTAAATCGACTACCGAATTTAGTCAACTACAAAACGATCCGATTATTCGACTATCCAAAAATATAGTCGATATAACAAGCATAATTATTGTAACATCGAGTGCAAATGACAGCCGTCAAATGGAAATAAAAACTCTAAGTGATGGCAAATATCGAATATTCAAATGGAATAAGGGCCTATTCAGATATAAGCGACATTTGTTACCGCTGGGGTAGCGAAAAATCTCGAATGGTATTCCGCCGGGACTCTGGAAATTTCCATGGATCGAGCGACACCAGAATACCGCCCAATATTTACCAATGAGTACAAAATTACCGCTTTTCGTTATGGGTCCGGCGGAACCCGATTTTCCCACGAAAACTTAATACTTACCATAATAAATCGTAATCCAAACAATATTATATCAAATTTTGTTGTGTTCGGATTCTATGGTCGATTATATAATGGTAGGGTAGGAACCTAGATTAACGGTATCTGAATCCGAATAACACAATTGTGTTAAAATTACTATTTATTTTGATATTACGTTTGTATGGGAAATTCGGTCCGCCAAAATTTACCATTACCCTCAGCGGTAGTGAATACTGAACACCCGTATATCTGAACAAGCCCTAACAATCAAAACTTAATGACGAATTGGTTTTACAATAATGTATGCGACTCAACGCTTTTCATAGCTTAGATAAGTAGTTTAAAATGAAATCAAAATATATCCACACCTTATAACAAAGCCTTAACCAAAATGAACAGATTTACGACTAGATTTAAATATAAAAACTAACTATTGCCCCTCTGTTTCACTCGCTTCCCAGGATTTACTTAGTATACCTCAGATTCTAGGCGATCAAGATGAAACATGCACCAGATTTAAAGTTGGACATCCAGCAATACTGCGGAAACTGCATCCAATTTCGTGCAGTAGATTTTGCATACAGATAAACAAACAAAAATTATAAAAATAACACTAGTTTACAAAAAAAAGCTTTAGTTAAAAATTATTTAAAATATCGCTAAAAACAGTTTTTTAGCAGTTTGTTTTAGCTAAGTTAAGCTTAGTTAAAAACTACATTAAAAGTTCTACAAGAAATTATATGTCTCATCACTGCTTTTTGTAAACTAGTGTTTAGGCTTATTGCTCTTATAGTTCACCTCATAATTTTTTTTATCAGACATCGGTCAATTACAATTTTATTATATGTATAGATCAACACTGATGACTTTGGGAGTGTTGGGCAAATTTGCAAGATGGGCAAAATTAAAATTAAAATTTTTAATCAATTGCAATTGGATTCTTTTTTATTGCAATTGATTAATTGATTGTTATTATTCCCTATTGGGACCCTTCAGACTGGCACAACCATAATATGCTCTTATGTAGCTATGCAACATACCAAAACAGAACGCCGAAACTTTTCTTTAATAAAAAATATCCCTATTCATCTATATACCGCCATTTTCTTAGCATTTTTTTCTTACTACCCTATTCAAGAAAGGGAAACACAAACATCTACACATTTATCACTTACCAATTCTGTTCACAAACCAACAGAATGATGGTTTAAAAACTATAGCATAGAGTAGTATTGGTGTTTGATTTATAAAAAATAACAGGTAGTTTTTAGATATAAGCATCCCTTTCTCACGAAACGAGAGTTACTATAGAATTTGTATGGCGTACTAGTTTGTGACGTCACAAACCTCCTCGAAACCTTCTCAATCTAGCATGAAATTAAAAAAAATATCTACTTCTACTTACTAGTACTAGTATTACATATTAGTAGTACCTTCTTTTTCAAGCGATTTTTTCTTTGTTGATCGGCTCTATTTATGGCAAAAATGTTTATGAAGCCATAAAAAATGTCGAAGTTAACTATTCTGCCTATTATTTATTACAGAGTGGATTTTCTTTTTATATGTTTATGTCTCCCTTCCTTCAAATACTCTGGAAGGCTAATATTAATAGGTCTGACTATGCTTGGCAAAGGCTAATTCCATTATGACTATGTGTCACGAAATAATGAAGAAGTCAATTATAACGTGGCGAATCCATTGTTTAAGTAGAGATAGCGCGATGACATAATTATGTCGCGGTACATGCTGCTCTAAATTTCCAATATAAAATGAGCTCGTAATGCGGCTTTCCGTATAATGAGATCTTCAGTCGCGAAGTCAGACCTAAAATTACAGCCATAACCTTTCTTATTCCTATCTAAAGCACAGTTTCAGTTAATCCATCGCACTTATGGTATACAGAATAGAATTATAGACGCACTAAAATTATCAATTCTATAACAAAAAAAGAAAAAACATAAAAATAATCTATATTGCTTATAATGCAAAATGCATTTATAACTTAAAATGCTGATTGTCAGAAAAAAACTAGCAAATTTGTTTTTGTAATATACTTAAAATAATAATTAAAAAATTAGGAAAGGTCATAACTGATATTTTAGATTTACCATTGATTTGAATAACTTTTTTTAATAAACAGAGTAATAAAAATCAATTAGAATAGAATTGTCACAACTTATGTCGGATAAATCCAATTTGGTATATGGTATGATGAAAATTAACCCTCAAATAGGCGGAAGGCTTTTATTTGGAAATCCAATCCAATTTTTTAATGACTTCGCGGGTCATAATCATGGTCATCATGGTCCTATTCACAAAAACGATCTCTAAGGAAATAGGATAAATTATTAAAATTTTCAAAAGTAATCATGTAGGTATCCGTATAATATTCATAAAACAATTTGCTAGTTTTTTTTTAAGAAACAGCATTATTTAACAATAATATTTACATTAAAGTAAAAACAAATTTAATCAAGGAACAAAGATTGTAAATGCGCAATTTATGTAATTGTTCCTAAAAAATATAATATGTATAGTTTACTATTATTTGAAAAAAAAACAACACCTACGAGGCGTTTATTAAATATATTTTCTGTAAATAAATCTTTTGAAGACATTTATACAAGACATATGTTTTTAGAAGTAGATGGCGCTCGCGTTTTCTATAACCAGTCATTTCTTTTTAATTATTCGAATTTGGTAAGCCATTAAATGAAGTTTTCGTTCGGTATAAAAATATGAATATGTCAATGCTCCCGGTATTATCGGGATTGTTAAATATAATAAAAATTGTGTTGTACGCTATTTCTGACAATCAATCTGAGCAGATCATCAGTATTTGACAGCTATTAGCAGCTAAGACGCTATTTAAAAAAATATAAATTCCAAAATTACGATAACACAACTTACAGTGCCTTTATCATTTAACACAGACAATAATAATTTAAAAAATCCCGGGATTTCGTATCTATACTATCATCAATGTTTAATCTTTTGATCCAATATAGCTCACCTAATTGCGATCACCGATTATAATTTATATTAATACTAGCGGGCCCTACAGACGTCGTACTGTCTTCAAAAAATCGTAGAACCCGACTAGAAACAAACAATCAAACCCACTCAAATATACTTAGACACAAAATTTCAACAAAATTGGTCCAGCCGTTTAGGAGAAATTATGTGACAAATACGCGTACAGAAGAATTATATCATAGATAATTTAACCCAGTATAGTTATTTTTTTCAAATAATGTGTTTGAGGCTAACAACCTCAACATATTTATATTTTAATCTGTTACTCATTTAATAAACAATAAATTGCGCATTTCAAATATAACCAATTAGAATTACATTTAATAATTGTCAAAATAGTACCCCGTCGCTTTCTTTCAATTAAAAATCGACACAACAATCAAATTCAAATGCATTCACAAAATATAAAGCGCTAAGTATATTGAAAAAATATTTCTATCTACTATTTAAATATAGAACTCAAAAACTCGAGAACTCTAAAGTTACCATAGGACAAAAATAAAAATAGTATTCTTTTTAATGAATAGTATGGCAACACCATAAACTGCACCAAAAAGATCCAATGACACTTACTAGAGATCATTTAGGTCAAAATATTATTATTACAAATGTTTTTTTGCCTATCTATTCGGTAAATTATTACATTACACGGTTTTGGGAAGGTTATACAAATCTCATATCAGTAAAACTTCCATCATTTTCAGTGGTCGGCGTAGGTAGAGCCATTTAGGATGAATGACCTCAAATGTATATGTTAACATGGACATACCCCGGGATCCCGGGATTGTATAATTGCCGAGTTTAGTTGAACGGAGCTGCGGGAAAAGCTAGTATTAATTTAGATTTACGCGATTATTAGTATAAAATATGTAAAAATCGCGAAATATGTTAAAAACAGTGTTTGTATAGGTGCCAGTACTACTGACTCGACTATTTTATTAATAAAAAACCAGACAAGCGCGAGTCGGCCTCGCCCACCGAGGATTCCGTACAAATTGATAGGTACATATAATGAATTATAAATGGAGGTGTGTTGATGACGTCACGCCAGCCGAGTGAAATCCGGGAGTTGCGATAAAATTATTTATTTGGCTCAGATTAATAATAAAATATGATAACAATCTTGTTATAATAGGCGCAGAACCAACCGGCCTTTCCCGCTTGCTGTAAAGGAACCATGGATGCTGTAAAGGATCCGAAACGTCGGCAATCGGTACGAAATCGGGAATGAATTTCAATGTCTAATATTCGCGCAAGTGTCTGAATCCGGTATATGTAAGTTTAGTTGAAAAAAGTAGTGACACTTATAAGGTTGCGGATTTGTAAATGATATGTTGGTAATATTTGATCGAATGTGAATCTTTAAAATCCCGGGATTTTTGGTATGAGAAGGTATGTCCACGTTATGCCACGATCGACGAATCCCGTGAAATGACACTATCTACGCCGACCACTGATTATTATATATATTTCCAGTAAACCCGATCACGGGTTGTATAGACTTTTTTTATGGGATAGGGGGACAAACGAGCAAACGGATCGCCTGATGGTAAGCGATTACCGCCGCCCATGGACACCCGCAACACCAGAGGAGTCACGAGTGACTTACGACGAGAGTTCAGCTTATCCTGGGACTGTACACTTTGATATGGTAGAAGTGTGTAACGTTTATCGTCACCCTTACTTATCCCCTTTATTCCAATACAGGGTGAAAGTGAATAGACGCGACAAATTAAAGTATGTGATTCTATGTGTAACAAACAAAATTTAGAACATGTAATTAAGGAAAATAATTATACTTTTTTTGTATTATACAGAGTTTGGCAACTTCTCGTGCGCTTCTACTGCTGCTTTTCTCGCGAATAGAAAAAATAGGTAATTGAGTGAAAAGTGAAAAGTGAAAAGCGTTAATACCTCAGTTTTTTTGGTTAAGTACCGATGTTTCATGCCTACCTGAAGACAAAAGCTTAGTTTGCAATAGGTATCTAAGATAAAAAAAATCAGTTTTTTTTTACAATTTAGATCATTGAAATTACATTTCAAAATAAATAAGTAATGGGTATTGGACCTCCCATTTCGATTTGTCACATGTTTTCAAAGTCACCCTGTATATTTTTGTACCATATTTTCAGTCGTCAGTCCATCATAACCATGGTTGTTAAATAACTCACTCACTGATATGTCCGAGATTTGGATAAGCTTTCTTAATCCCGATGCCTCGTCAAGCAAAATGGACTTTTTGAGTCAAAAAGAACGTATTCGATACGTTGTTTTTTAAATTCTGAAGTCCCTTTTTAATCAAACGAGTCTGCTGTTATAGAGATAATACATAATGTAAGAGCTTGTCCCAGAAAGGGCGAAATCGCCGCGATTCTTCCGCGCGTACTACATTTGGGGAAATGGCGACGAATTCAAGTCAGTATTTCGCGCGTAAACTGGACGTGTTGAGACACAAGGTCTAAGACAAAAATGTAATATGGAACGACCTCCAACGAGATGTATAGACGTCTCTGGGAGTCGTTGGATGCATGCGGCATATAACCAGTCCTTGTGAAAGTCTATGAGGGAGGTCTTTGTTCACCAGAGTACTTCTTTTGGTTGATATGATAATGAAGAGAAAAAATAGAGTAATATAATTTCAAAAAGACTAAGAATAGTAAAACGGTAATTATCAATCCCCAAACTTGTAATTAATACTTGTGACTGACGTCATTTTACCCTCACCAATTCACCATGTAGAATGTGGAAGAGAAATTCGATATCACAGACAGGGGTCTCGGTAGCCTATTAGGCTAAAGTGTCGACGTGTATTTAACCGAAAAGACGCGAAGGAGGTTCAAATTCTGCCTAAAATAGATTATCCTTGCGTTAGAATTTATACCTTTGAAAATTACATAAGCTTGACATAAACGCGAGTAACACCCCTGGTGATGCCAGCGTCCATAAGCTATAGTTACCGCTTTCCGCGTTATACTCACGTAAAAATTATACATTATGTATTATCTCTATAGGAACCATTTAGTTCTGTGGCAATTTTAACCCTATTTTAACATTTAAAAGCGGAGTTCTAATAATATTAAAAAGTAAAATGCTTTTACAATTAGGAATAATGTCGAGATTTTCAATAGACACAAGAAAAATGCGTTTTTTTAATAGTAACTGAAAATATATATATTTTCTGACACTTATGCGAAATTTTATTGAAATAAATAGATATTTTATAGATATTCCTGACGTTTCGTATTTATTTATGGTCACGGGGAGACTATACTACCAGTTTTACCGATGGAATAACTTGCACTTTAAATGGTTAAATCCATAAAAATGTAGCTTTATTTAAATAAAAAATACGTTATTAACTTTTCAACGGTGGATGCGAAAGACGGATTTGGATTCAATTCTTGGCTTTTGGACGCACTGCAATTTAGTTTGAAAGTCTAATCGTAAATCAAATTATAGACTTCAACTTCCTTTAGAGATCGACAGTTTCAATCCGTTTTATGATGTAAAATTAGCAGTTACTATTAAAAAAAACATTTCAAAAACAAATATACTCTAGGAACAACAAGTGGCAAACGTTTCTTTAACTGACTAGTTAAACTGCTAATTATCCCGACTAAAAATTAAAAAAATAGCACCGCGTTTACAAAAAAACTTATTTTTTCATATTGCAACACCCTTAATTTTATACTTAACTGGCAACACAGATCGAAAAAACTGTTGTTTCTTTAAAAACCCTTACAACTATGTATAGAAGAAGCTAATATCTAATGTTTTTTTTTTTCAATTTATATATTCGCTTTTTAGAAAAATGACAAGTATTTTTCTCTTCTTTTTTCACTTAATAGAATTTTGTACTTGTAAATGCCAAACCGATTTTTTGCATTCAATATTATACGACATAGGATTATTTTTTTTTATAATAATAATAAATGAATATGTTAAAAGGCTTTGCCAATGTAGCTATTTGGACAATTGTATGAAAAACCGACTTTAAAAGATTGAAGAAGTGTATTTATAAATTTTGAAGCGACGGTAGCCTAATGGCTAGGGCGTCAAACTGGCGATCATGTGGTTGCCAGTTCGAAACCCAACCATTGCACTACCGACGTGAACCCACTCGTAACACAAGCATTTAGCTTAGCACGAGGGGTTAACAAGAATTTTTTCTTTCTTTTTTATTTAAAAGAAAAATTTAAATGGTACCGAATATAAAATAAGAGCAGTATTTTTATTCAATAATTATATTATATAAAAAATAAACCTATGTCTGTCCTTCTGTTCTCTAACCTACATCACAATGCGCCGAACGATCACAGATATTTTCAACCCTGCCACTAAAGTACCAATACTGTTATAAAAAAGTGCCAACAAAAAAACTTTTCTGCTTGACGTACAACTATAATGTAACGACATCATACGTATTTATTTTTCTAGAAAGTAAATTTTAAATACTTATAAGTATTTTTTTTTCATCAGAGTAGAATGGTATCCTATCATTATGTATTTCATACAAGAATAAAGTTTTCAGAAGATTTCAATGAGGTTTATAATAGCCTGCTATTTATCGCAGCAGTGGACAAGTCTTTAGTAGCCGGCCAGCAGCCTTTATCATTTTTTAATGACATTGCCTAACCCTTTAAGGGACATACACTACACTACAATAAATTTAAGTAATTTCCAATAGAACTTATAATCAAACCACTAGGATATATTAATTTTTTGTTTAAAAATAGAGCACTCCTTTATAACAGCATTGGAACTAACACTTTTACGAAGTACCCCATTTCAAAATACCAAGTGTATAAGATTTTTCCTTCAAAAGTTATGATGATATTTTTTTAAAGTACCACTACAAAAAAAATATGCACTTGGTTTCCGAAATAGATTTCCTTATTGCACTCTTTCCCACATCCAAAACTCTTTTTTAATAATAATTTTAATAAAATTACGAAAAATTTCAAAACTAGCTTTCCATAAACTATTTTTAAAAACATTTTAATAATAAAAATTCAGACCAGTCGCCATTTTGAAAAATATTTTGTATTTTTTTTTTGTTAAAAATGGACTAGAAAATATACTGCGAGGTATAATTTCCAACTTTGCCCGCAAAATGGCGACTGGTCATTATACGAATTACCCATCTAAAGTTCTTTTTCTCGTTGCTCCGGTTTATTGGACTTTTTTGTTTCTTCGAGGTCTATTATATGGGACATTGTCATGTGTCGCCTGAAAATAAAAACATCGATTTTAAGGTTTTCCTTTCTTAATCCTCTAAGAGTCTGGCGGACCGAATTGCCCATACAAACGTAATTCAAACAGAATTTATTCAAATTGTTCTATTATTCGGATTCGGATACCATTCATGTACCCTACCATTTCGTACAAAATACTTTACTAGAAATAAATGTAAGCTACTGTAATTTTTGATAACTTTGCCAAGTTTGGAACTATTTTCGAATCGTTTATTTCCAGTGAAGCAGTAGTAGACGAAATGGTACGGTACCATTTCGATTTTCGCACAAATAAATAATTTATTTGTGCGAAAAAAGAAGACAAGCCTCATAAAATTACGTTTGTATGGGCAATTCAGCGTCCGCCAGACTCTTAATATTGACTCATTAACCGCGAGTGCTTAGGCAGATAAAGCTTCTCTTTACCTAGAGAAGGTACTAAAATTGTGTCTTAACTTCCACCTGGTTCGTAAAAGAGTGGAATTATTGGAGTCAGCATAACATACCATAATTTGACAGTATTTTTATGGATCCCATAAATATTGCCTAGCGAGCTAATTGCCAATAACCAGGACCAGGAACTCTAGCTTTGTGGCCTGCGGGCGGCTGACTTAGAAACTCCGCCGCCCGACCAGACAATGGCCCCAGTAGCTAGAGCGCGTGATTTAGTACACGCGCGCATTTGAATGGGATGCGAGCAGGGGCCTTGCTTTTTGAAGGGGTTCAACGAACGCTGGACCGCAGCCTGTCATGGTCGTAGTGAGTAACACGAATCCCATGACCATGACTATAAGGCAAAGAAAGGCTTGTACGGTTTTTAGTTTTTTTTTATTCGGTACGAGTCCGACATACCCTGCCCGCCCGGGTGACAGACGATCCATGAGATGTCCTTTTTTATAGTATAAAAAAACCGGTCAAGTGCGAGTCGAACTCGTGCGCCGAGGGTCCCGTACTACCATAATAAAATTGGCTATAAGACCTTGTTTTTGCCAAATTTCCGGATTCTACGTCAATGGGAACTACCATATAGGGTATTTTCGATTGACCTACAATTGTCAATGTTGGTTAAAAGCAAGGCCTTACAGCACAAGTAAAAGGAAATTGCCGAAAAATAAGTTAAAAGTTAAGGTAAATTTTGGTACTTACAAGTTTTCGCGAAAATCTAAATGTGCCCATTTCTTTTTATCGTTTCGACTCAGGACCTTGATGTTTATAAACCTAATAGGGACTATAGACCACAGTATCTGGTATAATTCTACTTGCTAGATCCACCTATTCCTGAGAAAATCGGTGGTGGCACATAGACAGACAGATGGATAAGAGTGATCTTATAAGGGTTCCTTTTTTTACCCTAAAAAGGACATCTAGCTTAGGACTACTAGATAAAATAAGCAGTTAAAAACGACTCACCTCAATCCCCGCTCCCCCCTAAAAGAAAGACTGCACATAGTACAATTCTTCCACTCGCCGCCCCCCTTAACTTCTTTCGGTTGCAATGGCGCCGGGAATTCTTCTTCTTTCTCTTTTTTAGGGGGGAGGGAGTTCTCTCGTGTGTTCTGTGCGACTTCTGTCTTCTGTCCGACTTCTGTTGCATTCTCTTTTGCTTTGGGTTTCTTTTCTGCCTGGATTTTTGGTTTTAAATCTGTGAAGAATAATATAAGTGACCATAATAATATTATTATACACGGATTTTTGAATGATGAAATATAAATGGACTAGCTGTTGCCCGATTAAATGTTTAATCACTTGCAATTGAATTAATTTTAATTAGATTCTATAGTGTTTATAAACCACTAAAAAAAACAATATTATACATATTCAATCGATAAGTGAATGCATTTAAAATTTACATTTTCAAATTTCGCGCTTAATTTGACGAAAACGCTGGGCGCAGTGAACGCCATATTGCTCTGTGGTTATGACGTCAGTTGGATGTGTAAACAATAAAAGTACAAAGCCTATGTGTCTATGCCGTATCCAATGTGGGGACGCGGCATTGTACTAGCGGCAGGTGCGGGGAGCGGGGCGAGAGGAAGCGCCCGCCATGCGAGCAGCGCGCCCGCGCCACCAGTGTTGCAACTGGACGTTGCTGCCTCAACACGACTACTCGTGCACAAAACCAACAATCTTAACACAAAATAGAAGGAGTTTGAATGTGTCTCCTTCACTACATATACGCTGATCAGTTGGCACTTTTTAGTTAGTTTACACAGCCGTATGACGTAATAATGGCGGCTACTGCTTTTTGCCTAAGCTATCTCAATAATATATTTTTAGATTTTTTCTTATACAGAATAAAATACCCTATTGCAATTTTCTTTTATTGCAACAATGGTGGGTGGTCACTGGGTTTATCTGTCTCACCTCGAGTCAGGATAACGATGTTAGGTACACCCATCACGTTGTCGGGCGACTCGGACGCGACGCATTTGCTGTCCACCTCCACGATGCGACTAAGAGGCAGCGCTTCATCACTGGAACCCTCAGAGTCACTGCGAGTGCACTTTGATTGGCGTTTCTTTACTCGTTTCCTAAATCTGGAACAAGGGTAATTGGCACGAGTTTATTTTATTATTTTATTTTATTTTATTTTCAAATTTAGAAAACTTACAGCTAATTAAACAATAATAATTATAAATTTAATTTAGTGATGGCCAATAAAAAGTTTTCACATATAACAGTTTTGTGTAAACTTGCTTTATAGCACCCGTACGTTTTACCAAAAAATGTATTACAATATTAAAGAAAAAAGGAAAAATTACTAATTGTCGGTTCCATATCATGAAAAATAATCCTCGCACAGTATTTTTTTTAATTTAGACGCATTGGTATAAAAAATATCGATGTCAATTCTACGGCATGTATCGTTGAACATACGACAAGCCCTAATTATAAACGAATTCTGTCTATAGGTACTTTGGATTGCAGGGGTATGAAGGAGGTTATGCCTACGAAGCAACGCAGACGGTACCCGCAGGCCCAACCTGCCTACCAGCTCGGTTACGTCTGTCGATCCGTTCATGATATTAAATAGGAGAGAAATATCGGCGATTTTGCGCCGCTCTTTTAAGGGAAGCATGTGGAATTTTTTACAACGAGTAAAGTAGTCTGGCAAATATGTATCAGAACGATATTGAATGTACCTCATAAATTTCTTCTGAATGTTTTCTAGACGGGATATGTATGTGTCGTAATTGGGGTTCCATACCTGTGACGCATATTCGAGGTGACTACGGACGTACGCACAGTACAAAATTTTTATAGTTTTAATATTTTTAAAATCAGTTGAAATTCTAAAGATAAATCCTAATGCTTTAGTAGCTCTGTTAACAATGTTTTCAACGTGCGCATCGAATAGTAGCTTAGAGTCGAAAGTTACCCCCAGATCTTTAACTATGGTAACTCTGGTTATCACAGTACCTGACAGTATGTATTGCCAGGTCACTGGGTTAGGCTTCCGAGTAAAAGAACAAACATAGCACTTGGAGACATTGATTTCTAATTTGTTTTTTATGCAGTACGTTTGAAAGCGATCCAGATCATCCTGTAGATGAATAGCATCTTCATCCGAGGTTATTTTCTTCAATATCTTCATATCATCTGCGTATAATAATATTTTAGACGTTTGAAAACAGGAAGTAATGTCATTAATAAATACATTAAACAAGAGAGGCCCCAACAATGATCCTTGTGGTACGCCCGATGGAACGCACATAGCTCTAGACGAATAACCATTCAGTACTACAACCTGACTCCTGTTCTCAACATACGACGAGAACCACCTAAACAAGTCACCACGCACGCCTATCTCCATTAATTTTTGTTTAAGTATGAGATGGTCTATTCGGTCAAAACACTTGCTGTAGTCAGTGTACACTACATCCACTTGAGACCGCTGCGACATATTTTCCGATATAAAGTCACTGCAGACTATCAGATTCGACGTGGTAGAACGACCCTTAAGAAATCCGTGCTGGTGTTCACTAAAACTAAGCTTAATTGCTGAATAAAGTTGCTTGTAAATAATTTTTTCAAGAGTTTTAGCAAATACGCATAACTTGGAGATTGGCCTGTAATTCTCAACATCGTCCTTAGGCCCTTTTTTGTGTATAGGAGTTATATACGCCGACTTCCAGAGTCCAGGCACAATACCCTCACTAAGAGAGCGCCTGAATAAGATTGAAAGGGGGACAGCAAGGCAATCGGCACAATTATAGACAAAAATTGGTGGGATATTATCTGGGCCTGCGGACTTATTTAGGTCGACTTGCTTAAGTAGCTTCAGCACTTCAGCATCTTGTATTTCCACAGAGTAAATGTCTGAGCAAGTTCCCCGAGCCTGCCAAGAGGAGTTATGTATTCGGAGTGACTCAGAACTATCATGGGGATCAGTCTGTAGGAAATTAGAATGAAAGTATTCTCCGAACATGTTACAGATATCCTCCCCGCCAACAGCAGACCGTCCTTTAAATTTTAGTACAGAGGGATAGCAGTGGGATTGATTTTTGGATTTGACGAATCGCCAAAACGCTCGGGGGTCGTTTGTGATGTCAGATTCAATCTTTTTTATATAATTGTCAAACATCTCCCTCTCCAATTCCTTGGCACGCTGTCGTAACGTTGTGAAGGATTGATAATCCCATAAATTACCGTACTTTTTAAATTTGGTGTGGAACTTAGCCTTTTCCCTTATAATTTTAATTAACGGACTCCTGTACCATGGAGGATACCTATTGGTTGCTGCAGTCGCTTTGGTTGGTACATAGCTGTTTCTCAATCTCATAAGAGTGCCATAAAAATAAACAACAGCGTCTTCAAGTGGTCTGCAATGCAACTCAGTGTGCCATTCAATTTTGTTCATGTCGACTGAAATAGCATTGTAATTGGCTTGTTTATATATGTATTTGACACTGGGACGAAATGATAAATAATGATATTTGACGAAATCAGCAGATATAAATAGAGCTTTATGATGTGGATCCTCTGGGACCAATGGGTCAATGCAGTGGTCCACACAGACTTCACTGTTTGATAAAACCCAATCCAATAACTTGTTGTTGCTGTTACAATGGCTGTTATACTGTGAAAGGCTACAAGCAGCGAGGGCATCCATTACATTCCTTTGCAGTACACCTTGTATATTACTAGGGGACAGGCTATTTTGATCTGAAGGCTGCCAGTTTATGTTAGGTTGATTGAAATCCCCTAAAATTAAAAACTTATCAGCAGAGTTTTTGAGTACAATGTCAGTCATTTTCTCACAGAAACCAGTAAGTTGACCCATTAGGGAACCACCTAGATTCTGGGAACAAATGTAAACAGTTCCTACGTGCATTTTATATGTTATTCTTGGTTTCTTTTGATGTAATGTTAGAGTTACCCACATGTCTTCGGCGGTTGAACACCATTCACTTTGACCTGTTGCCAATAGTTCTCGTCGTACCGCAATTAAAACACCTCCCCCCATAAATTAATTAAAATTAATTAAATTTCACTGCAATTAAATTAATTTATTTGTTTGCAATTTAATTAAATGCAATGAATCTTTAATTGCAATTGATTGAAATTTTAATTCTTTAGTACCCAACACTGCCCATAGGAGAAACATTTTTTTAAAATTGGTTGAGTAGTTATTTTAGTGAAGGAAAAATTCCATTGCGGGCAGGATTCGAATCTGCGTCTTCTAGTTGGATACACCAGACGCTCTGACCTCTAAGCAATTTTCTTTCACTAAAATAACTTTATAATCTAAGCATGGAAAATGCAAATAAAACCACAAAAAGATGGTTCAGTAGTTTTTGCGTCTCCCTTTCAGTTTTACCATTTAATTATGGTGAATAGTTTTCCATTTGAATGAGGGTGAAACCACTGAACCCTATGATACAGTTCACATTAGGGGCCAGGGATTTACATTTATTGTAAGACCAACTTTTTGAACATGTTTAAATTGTATTTAAACACAATTTTTTATTAAAAATTTGTTGTTATTGAAAAATTGGTGCAAGTGGGCCTAAAGTACGTCGTAAGTCGAACTCCAGATGTGTAGTGCGACTCCGCAGCTCGACTTCGCCATCGCAGTGTTTGACCCTTCCAATTGTCAAGCCTTTGATACCATTTAGTGCCACCAGGTGGCGCTAGCGTCCCAATTAGTCAACAGACTGTCTGTAATCATGTCTTCCTCCAACATACCTATTTAGTATTTATCTTTCCTCTTTGTCATAGATAGATTTGTCATAGATGTGTAGATTAAAAAATTAGTTATGCTTTAATTAGTTAATTAATTAATGAGGATTTACCTTTTCCTTGGTCTCTTATACACAACTCCAGGTTTCTTCATGTTGGTCTCCTCATTATTGTTAATGTTGATGTACTTCTCACAGGTCAGTGTCGGCTTCTCAGCCTCGGTGCTGCTGGATATGGAATCACTCTTGTCACATGCAAACAAATCTGTTTCATTGCTGAGATCATTGCTATCTATTTGGTCACTGGAAATAAAACACAAATTACATTTATAATGTGTTGATCATCAACACTATATGGATGTCCCACTGGTGGGACATATACAAGAACCCTTTATTTGCAGTACATTTTGAAAAAAAAAATCGATTTTGACATAAGATTTGCTTTTTAAAAAAAGATATTTAAGCATGGGTAGACGAAGCTGCCTTGCATTAGTACTAGAGACCCAAAGAAAGAGAAAAGCATTTTTATTTAAATAAAAATAATAATAATATGTATTTATTTATCTTCCACAAAGGTATCTCAAGGTATAATGTACATAGATTATTTGTTAATATCTGTGGGAGACTGCTATTTGCACTAGGAAACCCTGACACACAGATTATCATATATTTTTTAAATCCAATCAATTGACAAAAGACAAACAAAATGGTGTGCTGTAATTATAAATTATTTTGCTAAATTGTATGTCACCATTGATGATGGCAATAAGGCTGCCACTCTTAGGCTTGAAGACAGCTGGAAATTTTCCATAGTTACCTAGAATTATTAAATCGGAGAACAGAAACTCAGATTTTATAAGTATATTATCTTAGTATAATATAATTTACATAATTTTGTATGTGAAAATGTGAACACAATATTATAAACTGCATAGCAACACAATGTGAATGTCAAATTTCCATCTAACATAGTGAGCATAAGTAACTAAGTTGCCGCAACTGATTGTGAAACTTAACCTTGAACAGTACTAACATATTTTATGCTAATATACTTCGCAAATCAGCTTACCCAATTGGTCAAAACAGAGTGGAGTTATGTTAATCATAATTACACAGTATATAAATTGTGGAAATACGGCTGTAACATTAAAAAAAATACTTTTAAATGAATTTTGTTAAATACCTGTGGTCCGACAGATCACTTTGAGCTTCAGTCTCCAATTTCTTTATTTGAAACGTTATATTTATCCTTTTGTATATCTCCTCTGTTATATTCCGGCATTTTTCATACTTAGAATCCAGCCTATCAGCACTCATTGACCAAATATCTTTGTTATCCCCCAAAGCAGACATTTTGGGAGTATTTTACAACTTACAAGATTCTTATTAGATAATGAATAGAGTTTTCTGGTTTCTTATTCCTTTTAGACGGTTTTCACAACGAAAGTTGAGCAACACAGCCATATTTGTGACGGCAAACGGATAAAATTTTATGACGAAATGGTTAACCACTATCGCACATAAAACTTAGCTCAAATAAGCTTGTCCGACTGTTTTAACACTTGTTTCTACCAAAGAACAATAAAAACAGGCTTCAAACGCTTCGTCAATGCGTTTTCCACACCCAACTGACGAGAAAACACGGAGAAATAGCTGTTTCCCAAACAAAGGACTTTATATCAACAATTTTATGGCTCCATAAACCCGTCACAAGCACAGATATTTGCAATTAAATTACTCTGGACACAAAATAAGCTCTAAGACTAGATAAAATTATGGTAGTTACTAATAACGTAATATTTTAACAATAATTAAACAAATAACAATAAAAATAAAACTAAGTTGCCTTCCGGCTTTTTTTAGAATTCTTGACGTTTTTAATATAGTGTTGCTGCTTGTTTGATTAATTGCACATAATTTTAATATAATTTTTACCATAGACAAGCTTATTTTTAGGAACAAAGAGATCATGAGCTCTTCAAGTTCAAGTAATAAGGAAAACAGAATTTTGTTGATGGCAACATCTAGAGAAAAAAGTTTTAGAGCGTTAAATTTGTACTTCTATGAAATGTGAAGTTTTATTTTTAATAGATTAGTCTTGATCAAGAACCGTTATTATCTTATGTTCTTGCTCTTCTTCTTTTTACTTGATGGCAGTCATCGTTGTTTAGGGAATTTTCTATTATTTCTATTTCTATAGGAACTAAAAATCAACCCATGGTTGATGGCTTCAAATCCCAGTTTTAGATTCAAAGGCAGCTGATAATCTTTATTCTTATAAAGAAGCTCGCACTCAATCTACGCTGCTGCTGTTAATTTCTGAACGAAAGGTTTAAAAATAACTGAAAAAAAAACGGAGTGTAGAGGAAGGGAGAGCATTATCCGTGTATCCAAATGTGTCCATAAAAGGTGTTAAATTGGTGGCGCTATAGTAACAACGGTCTAAACAATGATACCAACTCCCAAAAAAATTATCCTTAACGCTAAAATTTTTTTTTTGAGTTTTTATTAGAAAAATAAATGGAGTAATTTCCAATTTATTCATTAGGAGAGGCCTAGGTCCAGCAGTGCACGAATATAGGCTGATGATGATGATGAAGTAAAATATAAAAAATATATAAAAGAATCATTAAAATATCTCAACAAATGGAAATTTTTGCAAGTTGTGCTTGCAAGAATAATTTCTTTTCTCGCGGCGTTCCAGTGTGTGACGTCACAATTCCCGAACGACTAACGTGGCTCGTATATATGGTCAATACTCGTCATTTCATTGTATGCAGTTTGCGCCGTTTGCATCGTGTGTGGTTTACTTAAAAAGTTGAACCCCTAAACTAAATCTTAGCATGGAAAATGCAAAAAAAAAATACAAAAGATAAGTTTAACTCCTTTTATTTCAGAAATAACATAATAGATTTTAGGAAAGGCAATTATCAATTCGAGGCAATTATCACTTTAAACCGAAGCCTTCTTCCATTATGGTGCATTTCAAAATAACACCACCAACAAATTAAAAAAAACAAGCAGTTGTACGTAAAAATAACTAGGTGCAGCACGACAGCTTACGTATGACTTTGTGCAATTGACAACTTTTTATTTTTTTTAATATCCATAAAATTTTACTTTTATTTGAAACTAGATCGAAAAATAGGATACCCATACCTTTTATTTTCCCAGTATTAAATCATTTTCATATTTATTTTCGACATTAAAGTTCTTTCTATTCTATATAAGTGCCAAATGACGTTATTTGTACGGTTACGCGTGTAAGGCGGTAAAATGACGTCATTCTTATGACCCTTAAAAAATGTCTTATGTCAGTTTGGCATCTATCATAATTATTCATAACCTTACATTACATACTTCGTTGTTGATTTACTATTGTTTCGACAAAATATCAACTTTCTTAGTTTCCGCCGTATAAGTTTTAAATCACGTGTGAATCGGTTTCTACTAGGCAAGCGCGCTCCATCATAGATCGCGGTGTCGCGTAACATCAGGCGAATTGGCGTCAAGCGTAAACCTATCACTAATACAAAAAGTGACGTCTTCAAACGTTTTGTGATTTTTTTTCACCGAAATATAAAAAATAAATAAAAATATTTCGGAATTCAGGATAGGACAACAAAAAGTAGTATTTGTGTTTTGGTGGCTTAATAATTTTGAAATGTTGTTAATTATCTTAATAATTTTGAACCGGCGGTAGCCCAATGGCTAGGGCTTCGGATTTGCGATCATGTGGTTGCCGGTTCAAAACCCACCCATTGTATCGACGTGAACCCACTCGTAACACAAGCGTTTAGCTTAGCACGAGGGGTTAACAAGAATACTAGTAATGTGTGACCCACATTGCTAGTCGAGCGAGAGACCGCAGTCGTTGTGCGTTAAAATACTTAAACTTTGTTCACAGTTTGGAGAAGTTTGCTTTCTCCATCTTGATTGCTGGATTTGGAGGGAGAAATAAAAAAAAACACAACGCCTGGTCACATACAACAAAAGTATTTTATTTATCTAAATCCTCACTTAGACACACAGTATAATTATCACTCAATACTATATAAAAACACTCAATAATAAGTCTTATCAAACTGTTATAGCTACACTAAGGACACGTATGCAGTGTGACTAGTAACATACGAACTAATATTCAAAGTCTACACTTTATTTATACACAACGATTCGAGAAAGTTCAGTGATTCTACTAGTTAAATGTTACAGTTTATGTAATGTTCTAAATAAGATTTATACACACTACCGACGTAACAAACCTCACAAACTCACTGGTTTACTTTAACATAACATACCATCACGCCTGTATTCCCGAAGGGTTAGGTTAGGCAGAGGCGTACTAATGTTGACCCTCAGTTCGCCGGTATGTTTAGGTCCTATGTAATAGGGTGCGTGCCTATTGCCATTAACAGGGCACAAATCCAGACTCCGAGCTGCTACTGAGAATTTCATAGAAAAACCCAATAACACTTTGCTCGACCTGGGACTGCTAACCCACGACCTCAGCGTAGCAGTCGCGCTCGGTACCACTATACTAATGAGGCAGTCGTTTACTTTAATTAATTAGAATAGAAAAAACACTTCAAAGATAGTTCACAAAAGGGTAAGGGTTCACGATAAGATGGAGTTTATAATATTCTAATCATAAATTAAACAATACACTTTCACATTAAGTTCACTTTCACTATTAAAACAATCAAACAAACAAGATGATTACACAAAATAATAGTTAATTAGACGTTAACTAAACTTAAAATATTAATACTCGCACTTGTTTCACAATAAATACATAGAGAGGCGGCCACAGAGCCCTATTTGGAGGCTTTTTACTAGGTCACTATTATTACTTATGTTACAAAATAGCAACTGAGACACCGATATACTTAATTGTTCCGCTTAAGTATAGTCAGAGCGTAACTTTCATCTCGTTCCCTGGCCAAATATGGTAATCCAAATATTTATTACAAAGTTGTAATCTAAGTTTCAATTATATATCTTATCAAATAATTATGACATTTAAGTCATTCATGTGATCAACTTATCTAATTAGCCTATTTACAATTCCTGTCCTTCATAAACTCAAATAATTACATAAGTTCTCAGACATTTTTTGAGGGATTAAAAAAAATTACTGATTTATTAGTTTTGATCTATATTTTTATTCCATTACGTTAAACATGACATTAACAACATCATTAAACTTCTCCATTATTCTTTAAAAGATAATCATGTCTTTCGACTTTCGGTGAATAGATTGAGCCAGAAGGTTATAGATTATTACTGTAGAGTGTAGACCATGTTTTGTTCAAAAATACCGTGCCTTTAATTACCGTGTATCTGGTAACACTGGAAACATGCCCTTTTGCAACTCTAGCGCCATTCTGGAGGTTCCTCTAGACTTCGAAAATACGAAACTAAAACTCCCGCCAAAATTGTGTCAACTATCAAATGTCAAAATTTAATTAGCCATCGCCATGAAACATTTTTGTGATTTTGCTGGAAAAACAGTTAAATCGTGTTTGGGAATGAAGATTTATGTAGTCGTTCACTAAGAAATGTTTGAATCATGCATTTGATATAAAATTTTTAAGTAGACTGTGTGAATTTGTTGCTATGGCCTGTCCAAAGTTGTAGATAATCAGTCAAAATGGCACCGCGGAAAAGCGGCAAAAGTAAACTTGTTGCTAAATTAGTGACTGGTGACAAATTGCCGTGTGGTTTTTGCCAACGTGAAGTGGATGATGAGATAATTTACGGCAAACTGTACGCCATTGGCGACATACAATGCCACTATTTTTGTGTTGTAAGTAATATTTACAAAACTACTTTTTATTATGTGTTTTCTTGTTCGGCTTTAAATATCTAGTATAGACTAGTGTTAACAGTGATTAAGTGTTGCTTAGTCTGCATAAAACCCTGGACCCCTGGTGCACTATGAAGTGCAATTTTTGTATCTAGGTCAACATGTAACGTTTCACGTCATGTGAAGACACTGAACGAAGATACTAGCAATCATAACAAACAGTAATAATTATGGTTTCCTATATTCGGTCACAGAGTCGCTTTAGGCAGCCCCTACTTACCAATAGAATTATTTACATATTACCTAGAAGTCACAAGAATGTATTTGTCATGCACAAAATCACGAAAATAATGTTGAATTCAGTTCCTTTAGAAAGTAATTCTTATATTCCAGCTATTGTCCTCATGTTTGATTCAAAAAGGAAGAGATGAAGATGGATTATTTGGATTTTTGTATGAAGATATCATCCATGAGATTGAGAGGGCTAAGAAACATGTAAGAAAGACCCATTTTTTTTGCAATTGAATTAATTTTAATTGCAGTTGAATTAATTTTAACTGCAATTAAATTAATTGATTGAAATTTTGATTGTTTAGTGTCCAACACTGCTTTAGGTTCCATGGGGGCGAGTTCAAAGCCATTAACTGGGCACTAATGTGAACTGAGATTTTCATAGAAAAACCCATTAATACTGTTCAACTTGGTAATTGAGCCTAGAACCTCTAACAAGCAGTCATGGTTAGGACTACTAAACTAATGAGGCACTATTGTATGTATGTATTTGATTTTATCTTTTGAGGCATATCATTTATCCCTTCTCAATTCTTCACTCACTGGAAGCAGCCACTTTCAAACAGGTATAGCTACTGCAGTATCAATGATATGGATCCCGGGCTGCAAGGGCCCGGCGTGTGTAAACAAAAAATCATAAAATGTTATCCCCTATTAAAATGAATTCCAGATGTTCATGTTGGGTAGAACAAACTGTTATTGATATAGAGCTCTTGTATAGTAAACTATGCCATTGCTTTCAAACCGTATTGTTGGAGAAATAAGTTATGTTACACTCACTATTACAAAATCATTTGAATTTGAACTTTATGTGGTTACCTTACGAGTCATAAATCTCACATTATGTATGTGACAACTATATATATATCATACATACTGAAAGTAATAGGAATCAATCGACACCTCAATTGTCAAAATCTGATCAGTTGTTTTAGAGCTAGTATTGAATATCTTTTTTTTCGTAGTTGGATAAAAATAATATTATTTTAATGATATTTTGATTCAAATATTGCCAATATCCGTGTTTTTAGCAATTTGAGATTGGTATATCTCCAAATTCTGATGTCATAGAGCAATTCTGTAGCTGGATTTAGCGTCTAAAAATCTATAGGAAATGATGTATCTCAGCCTCTGCGTACAAAAAAATGTTTTGTAAACTGGTGTAATTTGTCAAATCGTAATTTATACATGATTTTTTTCAGAAATGTTCATACTGTAATCGTGGGGGCGCCACCCTCGGTTGTTCTGTGTCACAATGTAGAAAACAGTTCCACCTGCCGTGCGGGAAGGACAGGAATGCTATCTCACTGTTCTACGGGAATTACAAGTGAGTAGTATAGTAATGTATGAATGTGGAAGAAGTATGCTAGAATCGTTGCAGGTGGCGGTCTACAGTTTCTGCCTACCCCTGTGGGAGAACAGCGTGAGTGTATGTAGTAACTTGAACAGCGTTTTTTGACTGTATGTCAGTGGCACTTGTTTGAATCGACGAAGATTAGTTCGTTTATCAAAATGTGGAGAAAAAATGCTGGCGATTGCTGTGCTGCTTAGGGTGGAAATGCACTCTTGAAGTTTACATTACACAAATAGTACACTTGCACTTGCTTGCAGTGGTGAACTTAGCACTTTATACGAGGTAAGTTGCCGAAAGTTCAGAGTTTTGATTTGTTTTGTGGGCGCTTCATAATGGCGATCGCTCAGCGTGATTTTCGCGTTGACAGTGGCGCCGCTTGCGGGGCGCGCGCTAAGTTTCTTCGTGGATAGTTGGAGAGGGACATTTTTGAAACAAGGATGTGTTGCTAGTGTAAACATATATTATTATATTGTATGTGGTCCAAAGCTCAACCGATTTAAAATTTTAAATCAAACTCAATTTTTTATTTCACTTAGACCATTATACAAGTCAAATATTTTATTCTATTATTTTCCAGATCCTTCTGTCAACTACATGCACCTAAGCAGAACATCCCATCCAACTTAATGGCTAAAGCTAAGCTGAGAATGATCTCTGACAGTAAGATTAAGAAGAAACACTCCAACTTCAAGGATTTGAAGGAGCTGGCCATCAGTGATAGTGGAGATGATGGTAAGATCTATACATATAAAATGCTTTGTCCTGAATTACTGACTGACGGATCACACATAGCCTAAACTGCTGATATATATATATATTTTTTATGGAATAGGAGGGCAAACCAGCAGACGGATCTCCTGATGGTAAGCGATTACCGCCGCCCATGGACATCCGCAACACCAGAGGAGTCACAACTGCGTTGCCGACCTTTTAAAAGGGGATTGGGCCTACGGTTACCTCACTCACTCGGCGAAACACAACGTAAGCGTTGTTTAACGCCGGTTTTCTGCGAGGCCGTAGTATCACTCCGGTCGAGCCGGCCCATTCGTGCCGAAGCATGGCTCTTCCACGTGAACCGTGATAGAAGAGACCTGAAACTTGGGAGGGTGTGTTCTTTGTATGACGTAGGCATCCAATAAAAAAGGATTTTTGGAAATTCAAAGTTATACAATTACTTAGATTCCATGCAGGATTCGCAACTGTCTTAGTTGAATCCAATTTGAGATACATTACACATACTTGTCATCTCTACAGCATTTATTCTACTTTTATGTTTCTTTTGACACATAACTTTCTCTACCATACATTATTGTTGGTGCTAACATTCCCCCAAACACAGCCAGCTATGCCTTTTCGGACATTTTCATGAACACGCAAACTTTTTTCAAACTTTAATGCGCACAAGTACGAATAGTATACAACAACATTTGCGAAAAACAAAAAAAAACTATTTACTAAGAGAACAAGCTTTGAGTTTATATATATAACTAGCTTCTGTCCACAACTTTATCTGCGTGGACTTCAGAATTGGGTCCGACATGGATAAAAAGTAGCCTATGTGTTATTGCAGACTATAATCTATCTCAGTGCCAAATTTCATCCAGATCCATTCAGCCATTTTGGCGGCACAGAGTAACAAACATCCATACTCACAAACTTTCACGTTTTTAATATTAGTAAGGATTTTATTTACCTTCTAGCATCACAAATGGATTCTCAGTCAGTATGCGTGATATGCTATGAGGCAGTGGAAGGATACCCAACACTGAATACATTTTGGCCGCCGTGCTGCGCAAGAGACGCGTGGTTCCACAGGACTTGCTTACAGGTAACTGTTAAATATAGAACTCTCTTTTTATATAACATACCTTCACGGCTGTATTCCCTAAAGAGTTATGCAGAGGTGTACTAATGTACACCCACAGTTCGCCGGTATGTTTAGGTCGCATGTGATAACGATAACGATAGAGTGAACCTGTTGCCATTAACTCCATAGGATCAACTTTTTGGAACCGTGCCACCAGACTCAATAACGTTTCATAAACACTTGTAAAAGCTTATTTGAAATAAAAACATTTGAATTTTAACTTGAACTGGACACAAATCCAAACTCTGAGCACTGCTCGATTTATTTTATTTGTGACTGGCTAACGCTTGACCGCCAGTTCGCCTGATGTTAAGCGATACTGCGATCTACGATGGTGCGCACTTGCCTAGAAGAAACCGTTTCACTCGTGATTTAAAGACATCTAGATTATACCTATCGGGGAAGACCCACTCGGGAAGCGCATTAGCGCTTAAAGCGTTTCGTCGCTTTTTCATCGCTTTTTCGTGCTTCTGGTCGTCCGATAGTAGAAAGGTCTAAGGGGAATAAGATCGTGGACATCTGATGCACACTGAAATAGATCAAAATTCAAACGGAATCCAGGATTTCTAAGTAGCGGTCACGTTTAGGCCCACTAGACTAATGAGGCCGTGTTATTACTATTCCATATATTATTAAATCAGGAGTTCAGATACTTTACAACTTTCTGAAATTTTGAGAATAAATTATTTTTTAACACCACCCAAAATTTTCGACTTTACCACTTCAAGAACCCCAATTTTCTCTGGGCCCTTTACCGTAGGCCTCCAGCGCCCACTAGGGGCCGTTATCACCCAGTTTGAGAAAAACTGCTTTACAGGATTAGCCATGCCAAGCATGTTAAGTTATCTTTCGAATGGCTACATACCCATGGATGTCTAGATGACAAAATCTTTTCTTTTTTCAGCGCATGGCTCTAAGTGCTGGTATGCATTACCTGAAGTGTCCACTCTGCAATGACAAGGACAACTTCTATGAAGCGGTCGTTACACAAGGATATTATGTGCCTGACAGGTATATATTATGTTTTATTATGAACGATCCTACAAGGAGTTCAGAGAACGGTAGGTTCTATATATCAAAACATACCTAAAGTACACAGGGTAACCCTGACAAGCTCATTAATATATATGTATAATAAAAAAGTGTATGATGCGTGTGCCGCTAAAACTCTTGGAACGGGCCCCGGTACTATCAAGGGACCCATAACGTTCTTCATGTAGAACGTCATCCATGAAGGACGTTCCCGTATTTACCTAAAGGGCGTCCTTTTAAAAATATAAGGGCTGGAAGTTTTGCCGGAATATAGAATAGTCTAGAATATTTAAGAGTATTCGGGAGCATTCCACAATTTTCCATTCCAACATTCAAGCTCATCTTAAAGGCTCGATTGCAGCATTGATGGAAGCATTTACATAATGTTGCTATACTCTTATGGGGTTTACCCACATTTTTACACATGGATGCACTAAAAAAGTTGAACTTGAACATACCGGTGAAATTACCGACGACCCGATTGGTGTAGCGGTTGAGCGATCGGCTTCTGCGCCACGTGTTGTGGATTCGATCCCCACACGGAGCAAATATTTGTATGATCTACAGGTATTTGTTCCGGGTCTGGGCGTTTGTGCATGTGAGAATTTGTGTTTGTAAACGCACTCACGACACAGGAGAAAATCCTAGTGTGGGGCAACGTTTTCTAAAAAAAAAAAAATGTGAGAACGGTAACCTATCCACATTCTCTACATTAATTTCTCCCTAATAACTAAAATGTAATTTTTATTACAGGGATGCGGCGTGGGAGTTAGAACAGAATGCCTTCTCGGAGATATATGATAGAGAGATATCGTGTTCTGCACCAGACTGCCAATGTCCAATGGGACGAAGTCATGATGCTGAACAAGGGTAAGATCTACCATCGTCTTCCTATCCGTATAAATAGTTTTGAGAAAAGTACTTAATGAATGCTACCGTTTTTAAGCTCACCAGATGTCGCCACTGGTGAGTAAGGTCCAGAATAGCTTTTAAAGTTTGTTATTACGCGCTTGAAAACAAATTAATACATACAATCATATTTAATACCTTTAAATCGTACCGTAAAAATATCTAGCATGACGCAGAGTTACGTAGTGCCGTTTTGTTCGGAAAAACAGGAGGACATAAGTGAAGAACCATGCTTCGGCACGAAATAGATGGTAATTTTTTTTAGTAAAGGAAAAATTTCAATCGCGGGCTGGATTCGAACCTGCGTCTTCTGGTTTGACACTGAACTAACTGTAAAGTAAGTCGTGTCGCTTGAGAAGTGTTACGTATGGGGGGGGAGTGTTAGTCACAATAACACAACCGGTACGTACAAGCTTATATATTGGACTGTCGCAGCAGTCAAGAATTGCTTAAACTAAGATCTTTTTCCACGTAGGGTATGCGCGGTTTGTTATTTTAACGGGTTAGGAATACCCACATAACATTCCTCCACCTTTAATCAGAAGAACTTCTTATAGTCCACGACATTCCTTTTCCGTTTCGACCGAAGGTCACGCTCAGGTTCAATTAAGGGAGATGACGAAGGTTCTTCCTTGTCGCCTTCCACCACCGACGAGGACATCTCAATATCTCCTCCTGATTCCTCACCAGAGACGACAGGTGTCGGTTGTTCACAGCCAGACTGATTCGCGGGCAAAATAAATGCGGGAACAACCTGTTCATGCTGTTCATCTTCCCTCCCTCTATATTTAAGCAACTGATTAGCGTGTCTTTTAAAAGTCTGATCGTCGTGTTGCACTAAATATATAGATTTCCCTATCTTTTTAAGTATAACACCACGTGCCCAATAATGTTTTTGTTGTTTATAAAGTTTAACTAAGACATCTTCACCCTCACTGAAAAACACTTTACGATTGCCGCTATACTTATCAATCTGCAAACACTGTTTCTCTTTAACCATTTTGTCGAGTGATGCGTTGGATGGCTTTGAGATGGTTGGTGATAACATATCTAATCTGGATCTTAACTTACGACCGAATAACACCTCAGCAGGGGATCTGTTAGTTGTTGAATGTTTAGAATTCCTATAATATAGCAAAAACTCTTGTATTTTAATATTTAGATCCCGTAAAACCGTCCCTGTTAACAGTAAAGATTTAATCGATTTTTTTACGATCTTCACGTAACTCTCTGCTTGACCGTTGCTGGCCGGGTGATAAGCAGGGGAAGTTAAATGTACTATACTGATGATTCATCACATTCTTGCAAAGAATGTACGGCGCAGGTGGCCACCGCGGCCGGCGAGTCGTCTGCCACGGCTCGACTTAAATAATCTGCACAATTACGTACACTGCTTACGTATTCTATATTATAATTATATGCCGATAGAAAAATAGCATAACGTTGTAAACGGTTTGCTGATATCTCAGGAATACCCTTGTCTGGGTTAAATATAGAAACCAATGGTTTATCGTCTGTTCTTAAAATAAATGGCTTAGTTCGACCATATAAATATTGATGAAACCTCCTAATGCCGAAAATTATAGCCGTAGCTTCCTTTTGAATCTGACTGTATCGTTTTTCAGCAGCATTGAGTGATCGCGAAACGTATGAGATAGGTTTTACTCCATCAGCTTCGATTTGTGATAACACGGCCCCTAAGCCGTATGGTGACGCATCCACTGTTAAAATTAAACATGCATCAGGATTAAAATGCGCTAAAGTTGTTTCAGATACCAACTCGCGTTTAATAGCTGAAACAGCTTCATCATGCGCCTTGGTCCAGGACCAGGTTACATTTTTTTGTAACAAATTATGTAAGGGAGATAAAATCGAAGACGCATTTTTTATAAAACTCCTGTAATAGTTCACCATACCTAAAAATGATTTTAACTCTGACGCATTACTGGGGACACGGCATTGTAAAATAGCTTTTACTTTTTCCGGGGATTTATGTACACCGTTACGATCTATTATAAATCCCAAGTAAGACACAGATTCTTGAAAAAACGAACATTTCTCCTTGTTCAATACTAAGCCTGCGTCTTGTAACCTACGGAAGACTTCATTCAACCTAATCACCATTTGTTCTTTATCTACCCCGCACACCAAAATATCGTCAAGAAATAAGAGAGTACCGTCTAGTCCTGAAAGAAGTGCTTCCATACTTCTTTGAAAAATCGCTGGTGCGCTAGCCAACCCAAACACTAATCTAGTAAACTTGTATAACCCTTTATGTGTATTTATGCAAGTAAGCATCTGTGACGCGTCATTAAGGCGTAGTTGATTGTAAGCATGTGACAGGTCTAATTTGCTAAAATACCTGCCGCCATGTAACTTCGTGAACAGCTCGTCATGTGTGGGTAACGGATATTTATCAACCAATAGCTGTTTATTTATGGTCACGGAGTAATCCGCACAAAGGCGTATGGAACCATCTCGCTTTAAAACTGGCACAACTGGACTAGCATACTCAGAGTATTTTACAGGCATTAATACACCTAAATCCACGAGGCGATTGAGCTCTTTTTCAACATTATCGCGAAGGGCGAAAGGTAGGGGTCTAGCTTTAAAAAAAATGGGTTTTGAACCTGGTTTCAATGCTAAATTTACTTCGATACCATTAAAACACCCTAACCTATTTTCAAACAACTGAGGAAATTTTAAGGTACTCCTCGCAAGAAAATCGGTGCAATTATTCAAATAACATATCTGAAGGTTAAACCGGGATAAGAAATCCCTACCCAACAAAGGAGGGCCACCATTCCGTACAACGTACACGCTTAATGTAAGCGTTTTGCTGTTATACATAAAATTAAGTTTAATTTTACCCAAAATGTGTAACCTGTCACCATTGTAGCTATGCAAAATAACGTCACTAGTTTCTAACGTTGTATTGAAGAAATATTTTTTATACATTTTCCCAGAAATAACAGTAACTGGTGACCCGGTATCTATTTCAAAAGTTAACTTAATTCCATTAACACTAACAGATTCCCGCATAGGTTCGCCGTGAAAAGTACGTATATTACCACACACATGCTTACCATCGTCATCAACATCCCCGCAGCACTCGACATAATGTTGCTGATTTACATTTAGTTTACACATTCGTTTAAGATGACCTTGAACGCCACACTTTTTACACTTATAGCGTGCGAACCGACACATTGATGCCAGGTGACCAGCGTACCCGCATGCCGTGCAACCGCCGCCACTGTTATCTGCATTCCCTAGCTTGCGCGGTCCGCTATCGGCACGGTCTGCTGCCGCAGGGCCGCGCTGCTGCGCACGCCTGTACTGCGCTGCTCCAGGCTTCGCAGTCGTGTCAATCTTCATCATTTGAAGTTGTGTAGTCCCGTCCACTTGCCGTAATGTTTCCTTAGCGCCCATACGAGCGCTACGTACGCCTTCAGCAATTTCCAAGGCCTTGCTTAAGGTCAACTCCGATAACTCCTTCGTAAATAGTTTATCTCTTTCGGGTCCTGATTCCATGCCAAGCACGAAACGATCACGAAGTTGTTCATCGAGATGTAACGCCACGAACCCGCAGTGTAACGCCAGACCACGCACGCGCGCAGCCCACTCTGCTAATCCTTCGCCGACATGCTGAGTGGCACTATGGAATTTGTACCTTTCCGCAAATGTGCACTTTTTCGGCTTGAAATGACCGTCCAATAAAGTAACTACTTCATTGTAACTCAGGGTACCGACTTGGCGCGGTAAAGCTAAATCACGAATCAGTTTATAACTCGATTCTGAGCAATTACTTAACAAAATAGCTCGACGTTTACAACCGGCTTTATCTAAGTCCTCCCCGATCTCATTAGCAAGAAACCACTGTTCTAGTCTCTCTTTGTACAACGGCCATTCTGCAATTTCATGATTAAACACTGTTAACGTGCCGACCGTTACTTTTGCCATTTCGAAAGATACGCGTATCACTTTGTACTCGTCGCCAACTGTTACGTATGGGGGGGGGAGTGTTAGTCACAATAACACAACCGGTACGTACAAGCTTATATATTCACACTACTTTTTCCACGTAGGGTATGCGCGGTTTGTTATTTTAACGGGTTAGGAATACCCACATAACAAGAAGTAAGGTAACTTGCCTCTCATAGATGTCACCAACGTCACCTTATGACTATGATCGTAGCGTGATGAAGTATACTATAACCTGCCCAGGAGTATGAAGAACAATTGTACCAAGTTTCGTTGAAATCCGTCGAGTGGTTTTTGTTTCTTTAACGAACATACAGACAGACAGACAGACAAAATTTTTACTGATTGCATTTTTGGCGTCAGTATCGATCACTAATCACCCGCTGATAGTTATTTTGGAAATATATTTCATGTACAGAATTGACCTCTCTACAGATTTATTATAAGTATAGAAGATAATAAAAGATGATGCTGTTAATTTTGCAGGTCGTGGTGTGTAAAGCTCTGCCTGCTGTGCGGCAGTAGCGGGGTCCACGCGGGCTGCGCGCCGCCGTCGCCGGCCGCGGCGCTCGTCTGTGCCGTGTGCCAGCCCGCCGCGCCCGACCATATCGACCAGCTCGCCAGCTGTATCGAGGCCGGTGAGATTTTCTTTATTGTTTTATGGGATAGGAGGGCAAACGAGCAGCTGGATCGCCTGATGGTAATGGTGCATCTTTTGTGCGTACTATACACCTCTACCTAACCTTTCAAGGTATACAGGCGTGATGTTATGTTAGGGTTGCCATTCGTCTGGGTTTCCCCGGATTTTTCCTAGTTTAGAGACCGTCCGGGGACCGTCCGGTGGGTTTTCATTTGTAGTCTGGGTTTTAAGGTTTTAAAGTCACCTCTTTCAGTAAAGCGCCGTCTCAGTAAGTCGCCACGCGCCCCGACCATCTCCGGGTTCGAAGCTCCAAAATCCGGGGCTTTCACGCTTATCCTAGTTACCAGATTTTAGAGATGGCAACCCTATGTTATGTTAATTATTTGTATTATTTTCAGTGATAATACAAGAACAGCAACAAACGTCGTCGAGAACTCGTCGCGGGCCCGTCATGCCGGCTCGCATGTCTTTACGAAGAACTAAACGAAATATCAACGGACAAAACTTGTAAGTTAACTTAGATGAAGCATTGGCACAGAGTAGCTAATAATACTACTGGACACTGGACTGGAGTTTTTGATGCGTTGCCAAGCCTAAAGAGCCCCTCCGGACTGCAGACTGCCAGAGCCGCAGCAACCGAGGGCGAACTGGCTCTTACGTGCAAAAGTTGAAACACACCGCGGTGCTTTACGACAAACTCCGACGTAAGGGTGGTTGCCAGCCAGTCAGACCACAAGAGCTCCTATGACCGAGCAAGTCAGATATTTTGTCGTCTCTTAGGATATCCCTATCTAAGAGTAGAGGATATGACTAGCTGCCCGTCCCGGCTTCGCACGGGTGGTATGCTTTGGAGTTTTAAAAATATTATTTTATACGACCTTTGTCCTGAGAATAATGAACACCACAAAAAGGAATTATATTATTATATTACCTTTTGGTGCAGTCATTGTAAAAGTCATTTCGGCGATTTATCTACACTATAATATTATAAAGAGGAAAGATTTGTATTTTTGTAGGTAATGAATAAACTGAAAAACTACTGGACCGATTTCAACAATTCTTTTGCCGTTATAAAGCTACATCATCACTGAGTAACATAGCCCTTTCCAACCGGCTAACATATTTTTAATATTTTCGTGTGTAACTTATCTTGTAAGGTTATTTGGGCTTCAGGAAGCTTAAAAAAAATATTAAAAAAATCCCCTAACCATCCTTTCCCCACAAAAGTACCCTCACAATCGTGACAATCAGGAATAAATCAAATTTTGATGCAGTTTTTTTTTATCGATCGTCACGCTCGTATTGTTGGTTACCGCCGGTTGGAAAGGGATAGGCTATATTTATTACTAAAAAAAATTAGTGATCCCGACTAAAACTTCAATAATGTCCACCTGTGTGAAGCCGGGACAGGCTGCTAGTGTGTTTATACATATACTAGCGACCCGCTCGCGGTTTCACCCGCGTTGCTCCATACCTAAGAGTCGTAACGTAATGTATAATAGCTTAAAACCTTCCTCTTGAATCACTCCTATCTATTAAAAAAAACCGCTTCAAGATCCGTTGCGTAGTTTTAAAGATTTAAGCATACATAGGGACGGACAGACAGCGACAGCGACTTTGTTTTATACTATGTAGTGATACAGAAGAAGAAGAGAGATATCATTACCTATACATTTATACAGAAGATAGTAATTATTGTTTTATTATTGTTTCAGACCTTCGTGTTCATCTTCCGCACATAACATAACAATCAAAACTGAAGTTGATATACAACGTAAGTGTTTTTTATTTAATACTAAGTACTAGCTGTCATCAGAATGAGAGAATTCTGATGAGACCCATGTCCACCAGAAGAAGAAAGAAATACTGTCCATTTCTTTCTTCTTCTAAATTTCATAAGCAATTTTCTTTGAGAGTATTTTTTCAAATATCGAAATCATGTGTTAAAAGATTCTGTCAGCACTCTTATCGAGGTAAAAAGTAGTGTATGTCCTTCCCCAGGAAATTTTATTGAAATCTGTTCAACGGTTTAGGCGTGGAAAGGTAACTGATAAACAAACAGATTCTTATTAACGGACGGTAAAACGACGGGGTTTTATAAGTTTCTCGTGTCTGTGTGTGTCTGTGGCATCGTAGCTCCCGAACGGATGAGCCGATTTTGATTTTGTTTGAAAAGTGAATTAGTCGGGAGCGTTCTTAGCTATGTTTGATGAAAATCTGTTCAAGTCGGCCGCCGCCAAAAAATAGCGGTGTCGGGGTTTTCTTTAAATTTTTAATTTAGTATAGTTATGCAATTATAATATCAATGTGGTTTCCTTTTGTTTCAGCAAACACAATATCCAGCCGTGAAGACCTAAATCTAAAAACGCCTAAAAAACTAAACGAAATAGACTCCAAAGCGAATATTCTAGAAAAATCCTCAATGATCGACAAAAAAGACTTTAAATCCCCGTCCAAGCCCCTGGACGACTTCAAATGGTCTCCAGCTAAAATTTTGGAGAAATACAACTCTCCTATGAAGCTGTTAGAGGAGAGTTTGAGAATGAAAATGGGGTGCACCGACGTGATGGTCGACGAGAAGCTTCTTGAAGAGTTACGGAGTAGGTTTAGGAAACCCAAACCACTGTCTGAGAAGAGGAAGATTGTCAAGTAAGTCCTTTTTGTCCTGTAGTGCCTCTCCAACCAGTGAAGGTTGGCAGTCAGCTTTGCATATAGGATAGGGATAGGAGGGCAAACGTGCAGACGGATTGCCTGATGGTAAGCGATTACCGCCGCCATGGACACCCACAGCACCATAGGAGTCACAAGTGCGTTGCCGACCTTTTAAAAGGGGATTGAGCCTCCGGTAACCTCACTCACTCGGCGAAACACAACGTAAGCGTTGTTTAACGCCGGTTTTCTGTGAGGCCGTGGTATCACTCCGGTCGAGTCGGCCCATTCGTGCCGAAGCATGGCTCTCCCACGTAAGGGTATAAGGAATCATTAGCTTTATGATATCACTTATACAAATCACTGTTTGATGAATGATGACGAAGTTATATCGACGCCCCGGAGGAACAAAATCCTAAGAGAAAAGTAAATTTTACGAAGAAAACAGTTTTTTGCTAACTAATATTGTATTACACATAATTTTCAACATTTTTAACATAACATCTAGCTATAAAAATAAATGAAATAAGTGTCTTAAGACTCATAAATGCCGAAAATGCAAAAACATTAAAACTATGGTGATAGTTTGACCTCATCTTTGCCACAGAGGCAAGATTGCAGTCAATAGCAAATCCAATTTAAATTAAAAAAAAAATTGCACTACGATTTCGTTCCCCGGGGGAGTCGATATGGTTGGGCGAAGCAAAATATGTGACATCACATCCCGGTGGAGTAAAAAAATCATGAAATTCGTGTGACGTAATTTATGGATGGCCTCACATTACCACTAGGTGTATCGTCTGGTCGTTGGCCGACAGAAAAAATAATTATATTTGTTTTTTCAGTGATATCCTAAATGGCATGTTTGATACTCTACTGAAGGAGCCCAAACAAAAAGAACCATTGAAGTTGTGGTGCTCTCCTAAGAAATGTGATATCAAACAAGAAATTATTGAAGAGTTGGATGTAAGTATGCTATTTTTATTCCTATAGGCTAGTCGATTGGTATTTTTAATGGTCTCTTATAAAAGTTAACCATAAACAGAGCCAATCAACAAAAACAAAATCGGCTCAAAAATAAGGATGTTAAAGGCATTTTAATTTTACGTTAGACAGAGAGCGTACTAGCACGTTGTGACGTCAAACCCTAAGTGCCCCATACAATACTCAATTCGTTTATTGCACTCCACAATGTTAACAGGTGTTAAAAAATAAATATAAAAGTATCAATCATGGACCCTGTCGGGCACGGCAATGTAGGAGAGAGGAGGAAGGCTTATGTTTTGACTTGTATGATATAGTATATACACATTATTTGGTAATTACAGTACGCGCGACATAAGTTGGCCGGACTGAAGTTAGCTGTTTGGTTGCGCAGTACACAATTTTTAACGTAAACAATCCACTGCGCATTAAAACGGCGAACTTCACTCCGGCCAACTTATGCCGCGCGTACTGTACCATTTCTTTATTTGTTTAGTTTTACTTTATTACAAAGTAAAGTAAAAGTAAGTTTTACTTTACAATTTATATACTGAGATTCGTTTTGCGGGAAATCAATCCCCGCCAAAAACTTTAAAAGCATACATATATTTTAGAACTTTTATGACGCTATTTAAATTGTTTTTTCAGTCTAGGAATTATTTTTAGTAAAATTTTTCATAGGACCATTATTGTTAATAAATCAAAGACCAGTCAACAACCCTATTCATAACTCTTACGATAGACATTGAGTTGCTAAAACCATAGATAGAGTGATTTGGAAAGAGGGAAGGGATGCCTTTGCCCAGGAGTGGCATAGAAAAATAAAGCTATTCACTTGGGGTGGAGGGAGGTGCCAGATAGCCAGAATTCACTTGGGGGAGATGCATCCCCAAGTGGATTTTGACACGATGATAATGCTATGAAAAGATGGAGTGATATGAACATCTTTTTTGTATTTGAAGTCGGTTAGAAACGACATACTGCGCAAACCCTAAGTAAATTGGAATACATCATTGTATCTATTTAAATATTTAGTGCAAACGTTATCATACTTGCCATACATATCATAGATTCCAATAATCAAGTATCTCAAATTAATTTACTTCTTAACTTTTCAGAATACACCACCATCGAATGATAAAGAGAATCCAAAAGCATTTAGCGAACAAGAAAAGAACTCAAATAATTCTTTTACAACCCCTAAAAAGTCACCGTCAGCACACTTACGTCTAGACTTAAAAAAAGAATCTCCTAACACATACATCTTTAACAACCCAAAAAATCTCAAAACCGTAGACATATTAAAAGATGCCAGTCTAGAAATATCCGCTAAAGATGAAATTATCAACATAGATGTGATAAAACTAGAAAATTCTGAAAACAATGAGTTCTTGAAGAAACTCGAACTCAAAAGTCCAGAGAAGAGTAAAAAATGTGCTTTCAAATTTAGTCCTTACAACAAGGAGGTTTTAGAGTCTGAAAATGTCGATATGGACATGGAAAGCTTCAAGGACCAATATCTAAACGAAGTAGGTTTACAGCGTATACAGAAAGAAATCACAAAAGAGGAAACACCAAAAAGTTCACGTAAACGTTCACGCAAACGTAAATTGGATGCGGATAAACTCATTCTCAAATACCAGACGAAAAAACGTAAAAAAGATAGAAAAAACATATCGATCAAAGATAAAAATATTCAAGTGAAAATTAAGTGGCGAAAGGAACGTTTGAAATTGAAGATTACTGATTCAAAGAAAAGAAAAAAGTCTAAGAAATATAAACAGTATGTGTTAGAATATTCGCCTGAAACTTGCTCGTCGATAAGCAAGCCCAAGGATGATGTGACACCGATCAAAAGGAAATATGTTAAACATGAAAAAGTACAGGATAATCTGGTACAGACGTCTATTCAAAAGTTCTTTAAAGTCAAGACACCTAATAAGGAGTAAAAATCGTTAGCGACTGAAGCTTAGCCCGCCAAATTCAAATTATATTTGTTTTTTTTATGGGATAGGGTGGCAAACGAGCAGACGGATCGCCTGATGGTAAGCGATTACCGCCGCCCATGGACACCCAGAATACCAGAGAAGTCACGAGTGCGTTGCCGACCTTTTCAAAAGGGTTTCCAATCCCTTTTTAAAACCTCACTCACTCGGCGAAACACAACGTAAGCGTTGTTTAACGCCGGTTTTCTGTGAGGCCGTGGTATCACTCCGGTCGAGCCGGCCCATTCGTGCCGAAGCATGGCTCTCCCACGTAAAAATTGTAGGTTAGATCACAATTTAGGCGCGTTCCATATCGTTGGACAATCAAGTTGAATTTTGACGTATCGACATTTTTAACGATTATAACATGCATGCATGTAACTTCGGAATTTAAAGATTCATAAAAAAAGTTATAAAATTGTTTTGACGATTACCATTCGTCAGTGCAGCCTTATTTTCCCGACAGGTTCGCGTTAGGAAAGACAATAGGTTCCCGTTCTGTGGAAAAGAAGATAAGATGGCATTTACCAACTATAAAATGCTTTGTCGATAAAATACGATAAATGATCGATAAACTGATGGACCAGGTAGTGTCCTTGTGGTTAATTTTAAAGTGAAATAAACAGAAAATTACCCCTCATCAAATCAAAAAAGGTAACAAATATAACAAAAAAAAAAATCATATTTCCTGTCTCAAACTCACAATGCGTGCTGTCATAGTTACTAGGCAATCAAACAAATTAAGTAGTTCATGGCAAAGGTACTGTGGTATCATACCACGTCACGGTATCTAATGTAAGGGTAGAAAATATATGAACCTAGGAAATTGGTCAATTTTAATATTCCAAATGCTAATTTTTTATAGAAAGTATTGAATTATATATCTTATACTCTTTTAGAATACATTTGTTGTATTTAAATAGGATATTTATACGACTGGTACATCACAAGTAAAAGACGATTCAACGTCAATATCCATAATATTCACAAAAATAAAAGAATTTTCTATAAACTGTGTGAGTAGTGGGAATCAATGTATTACTTCCCACGAAATTATTTTTGTGTTTATTTTTAGTATTGAATCATCGCAACTTTTGATAAGAGTGTGATTCGAATTAATTTGTGTAAAATTATTAACTTTAATAAATCGGTCAAGGTGCATACATTGGATTGTCGATTTAAAATGTTCATCATTCAAAATTCTACCAAAACGGTAGTTTTATATATTGTTACTATAAATTTCTAACTTGTCTAATAACTTTAGCCTACGTTTGGAATATGAGTCCCCGTAGACTGTTTTTATTAGATTAAAGTATTTACTGTTATATTTTGTCTTTTAACGTTAAGTAGTAATAAGCATAATAAATAAGATACTAAGTTGAATAAAATGTTTATTCTCACTATTGTAAATAACCAATTATGTTCCGTTTAAGTTCTACGATATATACAAACATTTATATTAAGTTTTTAGCTTTTAGATAGATTTAATAAATTTCTTTTGAAATTCAATTTTCTTTATTCAATTGTGTTTACATACCTACTATCATTTTATTGCCATAGTTACCTGATACAGATTTCATTACCTATCGTAAATATCCGAGATAAATTGTATAGCGACATTCGACGAATGTTTATTTCGCCCACTTTTCATTATAATCGTTAAACTAACCGTATTGAGTCCATTCAAAGATCTTTCACACGATACCTCGCGTTCCGAGCATCTGGCATCAGTACTAGATGCTCGTATGATGAAAGACTGCACTTCTTCCGAATGTACAGCTTGCAGCTTCGCCGACGTATGCTTGACTTGCTATGTTTAAAAAACATTGTTACCGGATCTTCCATGACTCAAGGTCTTCTCGAACGCGTTGGTATAAATGTTCCCAATATAAACGCTCGGAGAAAAAGTAATTCCCTATTCAACATTCCCCGATGCAGAACAAATCTAGGTTTGAATACTCCGTTAACCAGACTTATGTCAACATACAATAGTTGGTGCGTTTTGTATGATTTAGATATATTCTATGACCACCCCACGCGTTTTAGGTTAAAGATTTTATAGAAGAAGCATGATAAATTCGAAACTAATATTAGTTAATTTCTACTAATTCTTACTTATTTTTACAAATTATAATACAATTTTAGTTCATTTTTAACGTTATTATTATTTAACATTAACAACAGCTTATTTAATATAATTATAATATATAACTACTGTGAAATGTTGTGCATATCTATAATTGATATAAACACTAGTCTTTGTCTCTGTATTTTGCTACTAACCAATGTTTGTGTTTATATTGTTGATGTGCCTTGTGTAAATAAATAAATAAATAAACTGGCTGGGTGTATAGTTTTTTTTTTTGGAAGAAATTCATAATAATAATAATTTCGTATGATGTGGATGGAGAGCGTATCCCGTAACAAAACTTAAAACTTACTTGAAGCTTTTTTTTAATATTCCCGATACTGTTAATATTCTGCAACCATCTCACTGTGGCCTGTGAGTGAATCGGTAAACTTCAGACTACATAAACAGAGTGACTGAAAACATGCGACAAATCAAAATGGGAGGTTCAGTAATCATTACTGTAATCATTCAATGATCTAAATCAGTGGTCGTCAAACTGCGGCCCGCCATCGCAACAAAGCAAACAATTATTAAAACAATTCGTAGATAAATAATATCAAAACTGATTTTGCACATGAAATTAACTACATAGATATACGCAGGACGGGAACACGAGTATGGTAGGTATAAAAATATGGAGTACTTCATCCAATATTCCGTCGTGCCATTATCCGGCAAAGCTCGCCCTTGGTTTAGTCCTCAATGCAAAAGTGCTTAAGGCGGATCGTTCAGCTGAGCCCGCGAAATTCAAATTTCAAGTGGTTTTTCGCAGTTTGTAGGTCTATAATAAGTTCTGCATTCATGGTAATGGTAATTGCGACATTAACTATACAAAATTCACAATTTTTATCTAAAACCATTGCTTAAAAATCATTATTGTAGCTAAAAGTAGTGTAAAATGTCAATTTTGACCAATTACACAGATTGCGCCAAGTTTTTGGCTTGTTATGGATTTATAAGTAAAGATTTTAGTTCTCAGTTGTGAATGTTGTATAGTTAATGTCGCAATTCCAACTGCCATGAATTTAGAACTTGTTATACACCTACAAACTGCGAAAAATCACTTGATTATACTTATAGACACTTGAGATATGTGTGACGTACGCTACAGGGTCCCTAATAAACCGGTTTCGGTGAAATTCGTATTGTCGGTCACTGATGAGAACATTTGCTTCTAGGTACGCCAGGAGCCTGTTGTTAAGGACACGTGCCATAGTCTTGCAGAGTATGGACGTGACCGAAATAGGCCTGTAGTTCGCAGTGTCGCATGACTGTTTTTTTTGGGCACAGGTTGTACTTTAGCAAGCTTCCATGATTTTGGCATTTGACCTTTACTTGACAACAGTTTTTAACAACTCATAAAAATATGTCAATTGATTGGTGGTGTTAACAACCCAATCCACGAATGTGGATGTCGTCATTGGCCTATGTGGCCCTTGACCAACAAAGTGTGACGACCTGTCTAAATTGTCCAATAAAATCTTACTTTTTATCTTAGATGGTGCAAGCTAAGCTATTATCTTCAGGTAGGCATGAATGATCGGTATTTAACTAAAGGAAAACAATTTGAAGCAAGTATCAAAATATTCGCGGGGTGCGCTCGGTCAATTACGCAGATAGTTTCTATGTAAAGTATATTATCGCTTTGCACATCATTTACCATTTATTTTCTATTTACGAGAAAACTAGCAATATAGGCGCGCGAAACGTTGCCAAACTTTCTTTACAACAATAAAAATTATAATTATTTTCCTTAATCACGTGATCTAAATTTTTTGTTACACATAGAATCATACATATTATATTAAAATTTATCGCGTCTATGACATTTCACACTGTAGACGTGATTTTTTACGTTTGTTAAAAATAGTATAAGTGAAGGAAATTAATAACTTTTGAACTCTCTAAAGTCAAAATGAAAGAACAAAAATATCCCTATTCCTCTTGCAAGAGTAATATGCTCAATTATAGCAGGGTCGTAGAACGTAAATTAGAAAAGAATATTCAGATGCGACACACAACCACGCGAATATGTTCATGTTCTGCCTGCTTACAACCGGTCAAAAGTGATGATTAGAACCAGAGATTTTTACAGCAAACTCACCGCTCACATGAAAAGTGAGTGACCGCTCATACGAAAGATGAGCGTTTGAACAAGCCCTTTCTCTACGGTATACACCTCAGAGCTACATGCACTCAATAGAAACTACAGTAAATGCCAAGTGACTCTGGTTATTAGGCAACTTGTTCACTGTACAATTAGCATTAAAGCGCCATGTACTCGTAGACTCTCAGTGTTGGACATTATTTTATCGTCCTCTGGTTCCCAAGGTTAATAAATAGATACTGAGGAACTGTTATGAAGGTTTTTCTAGGCGCCAAGCTGTTATGCACTTCAGGTATCCCATTGAGACAAAACAAACGGTTGATAGATTTATTATGCAAGTTGAAATGTAAATTCGTAATAATTATGGTAAATCATATGAAGCGAACATTTCACAAAAAATAAGTAGGTACTTAATTGTATAATTCTTTCTTCCAAAGATCGTTAGGAGTGGTAGTTTTTTATTGCGATATACTGGCAACACTGACTCATCCCCATTGTTTACAACGCCAGAGCCAAGCGAAACTGAGGCGAAACAAAAACAAGTTCAAGAAAGAGTCAGTTAATTTTGTACCTTGTCTTGATACGCGTCTAGATTTTTCGCCATTTTGTAATCAAATTCTACAGCTAAATCGTTCATTGTTACATTAATTCAGCTAAACGACAGTTAAGAAAATAAATTTATTAAACAGCCAGTCTTTCTTTGTTCCAAAAGTGTATAAGCGACGTTGCCGTTCTTCACACTACTTCTAATAGGAGAAATCTTCTTCAGAGGATATTCTTTGTTCAAGTTTAACATCCTAAGATAAAGTGATAAATTCGTGCGTAAATTTGTAAAGTAATGCTCCAGTGTATTGAAATGTGTGACTCTGAACGTTATACATTATCTGACGCAATAGCTATCTGGCAACAGCGCGAAGAATCGGACTGAATAATTTACTGATGTATTAGCAAAACTCCGTTGGATATTATTTATTATCACACATCTTCCTATATTTTATGAGGTAAGTGAATTATATTCATGACTTTTTGATGCAGAAAATGTTAAATTAACACAAAAAGGAAGTGTAACGGTCGTTTCAATTTTCCCGCGGAATGACGTAATTGTCGTTTCTAATCCGCCATCTTTATACCATCAGTCATCTGTCAAGCATTCTTGGTTTAGTTCGTGAAGGGTGTGCAACAAAAAAAATCATCGTTTATAGGGTGGTTTTTATATAAAACCCACCACGGAAGCATCCGGGTGAGTCTTTAAATACATTTGTATACTAAAAACTACGGCCATTACACTTTCTCTTGTAGTAAAATTTTCTTTGTCAAAGTTAACCTCACAGTCGTTGCTATGCTACTTTTTAGGTCAACCAGCGTCTTTTATGGCGAAATTCCGTATTTGCATGGGTTTTATTTGCATATACAATGTTTGTAGCCTCTTATGTGAGTGAAATCGTCAACTTTAATCGATTTCTAAAAGTTTTTACAACTTGCGAAGTTGGAACTCTGTGAGGTGGAATTTTTAATTTTAGTTTTATGTAACCTTGATAACGGTAGTCGGTATCCGATTATAATCCTATTTACGTCACAAAATTTTCAAATTTTAGGTTAAAATAGTCTCAAAAGCATGTTTTTAAAAAAATAATACAAAACGCCCTCTTAAAATGCTCTACCAAAAGTGTAATTGAATGTGAGTGCTGTATAAAGTACTGTGGTTCTAGAAATTTCCTGAAGTCCATATACCTAGTATATTTTTACCTACTTAAAATAATCAATTAGCATTTCAGTGTATTTCAAAAGGCTCTAAATTTAGACCAACATGTTGGAACATGTGGGTAGTTATTGCATAACATATAATCTACACATGATTAACTGTTAATTTTAGGAAGGTACTACATTATCCATCATAATTGAAACAATACATAAAGGAATTCATAATCATAATTTGTAATCTGTGGAAATGTTGTGGTTTGTCCAATAATCTATGTGACTTGTAAATCTAACAAGATGTACTCATTGTACAATTGTTCGTTTTCTCAAATAAAGAAAAAAAAATTAAAATATCTTCCATCATTGACCTTACCTTACCAGTTAAATTTAATGGATTTTTACTATGTAAATTATCAAGTTTCTTATGACCATAACAATTTTGTGGTCCGAACTGCTCAAGATCTTTAAGAAACGGTGAAATGCAGGATGAAATCCCCACAGAATAGCTAGTTTTAAATAAAGTTGACTTATTTCACTGGTGCAGAGCTAGAACCCTCCGTAATGACTACCTTTTCGCCTTATAAGGTAATCAGGCTTGTCCCTTACCAGTGAGTCATAAAGAAAAAGTGACTCATTGAAATTCTTAATTTTCATTTTCGTCAGTTACACCACATTTTAAAGTCAGATAAAGTCACCATACATCTCAATTTGTTTCGATATGTCTACTAAATAAAGTCAGAATAAAATCATCAAGTATGGTACTTTTAAAATTTAGTTACACTAATTACAGATAACTTTATTCAATTAGGTATGTAGATTGAAGGTATTTTAATAAAATAACCAATTTTGTGTCCATACTCTAAAATAACCAATTAATTACATCACCTCCAAATTAAAATAGTGATTCATAATGATATAAAACTTCCTTACACATTGCGAAAAAAGGGTAGGGACATTTCATAATTGTTGATAATGGGTGAGAAATTTTCTGCTATGATGACACACCCCGTTTCTTGGGTACATTCCATATAATTTTTCCGATACCATTGCATACTATAAATACAATTGATGAACTTAATATGTATGCTGCGCTAACAAGTGAGTTTATTCCCCGTAGGGTTCAGCAGAGGTCATACTAATGTGTACTCACATTTCGCCGGTATTTTTGCCCCCTATTACATAGCGTCCTATGTAATAGGGGGCAAAACTACTGGGCAAGTCAATAGCCCAGAGATTCTCGAAACTTATTTCGTTTATCGCCAACTTTGAAATTAAATTATTTTCAACCCCCAAAAATGTTTCCACTTCAACACTGAATTTTCTCTGGGGCCTTTATGGCCCCCTGTAGGCCTTCGGGGCTCACTAGGGGGCATCATCGCCCACGTTGAGAAAGACTGCTATGGCCCATCAACCGGGCTGCTATTGAAAACTTAGAAAAACTGAATAACACTGCTCGACTTAGGAATCGAATCCCTTTAGTGTAGCTTTCGCACTTGGGACCACTAGACTAATGAGGCCCTGAAAATATCTAGGTACCTGCTTTGATTTTAATAATTATCTTTGTTTCATGTCCCAATGTATCTATCTTTATATCGCAAATAAAACAGATGTTATTATAATACCTGTAGGTACAATAAACGCGGTGCCGTGACTACAATGACGTCACGCACTAAACAATAGCTATTTAAACTCACAATGCGTATGTTCACGCCAATATGAACTGATAACTATAAATACAAAATCAGCGTCAGTAGGACATTCAGATATAAGGAAGGAAGGTCACAAATTGCCCGAATATTATTACTAACTAACTAGGTATTGCCCGCAGTTTCACGCGCATCCCAAACGACTTTTCGAGACAAAAGGTAGCCTATGTCCTTCTCCAAGGTCCAATCTATCTCTACATCATGATTTATCCAAATTGGTTCATCATAGTGAAAACGTAAGAAACTGACCGACTGTTGTTGATATGCAAGCAAGTAGGTATAGAACGGTGGAAATAAATCGGTTTCAAGCTAGCCGTTCTTAACGACCGCGCAGGTCAAAATCTCTTAAACAAAAATCACGCTGAAGACAATCTTCACACCCGACTAAATAATCCGCTCTAAATAATAAAATAATTTTGCCGTTTTTGTAACATTTTTCGTTGATGCTCCACTCCTATTGGTCAGCTTGATGTTATATAGCCTATCTACCTTTCTCGGTAAATGGACTATCCAATACAAAAATAATTTGTCAATTCGAACCAGTAGTTGCTGGGATTACCGCGTTAAACCAAACTAACAAACTCTTCAGCTTTATAATATTACTATAGATTTACCGCTATTTGCAAGCTACTTCAGTCCTGTAAAAGCCATACAGTACCTACGCGCGGCATAAGTTGGCCGGAGTGAAGTTCGCCGTTTTAATGCGCAGTGGATTGTTTACGTTAAAAATTGTGTACTGCGCAACCAAAAACTGACAAACAGCTAACTTCAGTCCGGCCAAGTTATGTCGCGCGTACTGTACGCTCAGTTGGTTACGTTGCGTCGCCTACCTGTTAACCCACTCTCAACAAGTGACGACGTGACTCCTTGCTTATAGACAACATTCTGTTAAATAACGTCAAGATGTTACAAAACAGTCTAAAACTATTTCAGATGGTCATTTTTTTCTAATTGAGAACTTAGAAAATCGTACTCGTTATTCATAACGTAAAATCACACCTGTATTCCTCGAGGGGTTAGACAGAGGTGATGAAAAGGTAATTATGATCGCCACAGTCATGTATAGACGACAAACCAAAGTGTGCCCAGCACGCCACGGTCACGACTGGGTGACGGATTTCTATAGGAAATTCGTAAGCTTGGCGCTGGGGCACGTTTTTTAGGGTTCCGTACCCAAAGGGTAAAACGGGACCCTATTACTAAGACTGCGGTCCGTCCGTCTGTCACCTGGCTGTATCTCGTGAACCGTGATAGTTAGACAGATGAAATTTTCACAGATGATGTATTTCTGTTGCCGCTATAATAAAAAACACTAAAAAACAGAATAAAATAAATATTGAATGGGGCTCCTATGCAACAGACATGATTTTTTTTGCCATTTTTATAGATACGGGACCCTTTGTGCGCGAGTCCGACTCGCACTTGGCCGGTTTTTGTGTTTTGACGTGACGGTCAAAGTATTTATGTATACCCACATTTCGCCGGTGTATTTTAGGTCCTATGTCATAAGGGGCGAGCCTATTGCCACAAAAAAACTAGCTGCTACTGAAAATTTTATAGAAAACCCAATAACACTGTTCCACAGCTTATGGGAGCAGTTTAATTTTTCATTTGTATAATTTTCACAAATTCGTTTTTACAATACATACACTCACGCCTTTCTCCCACAGGGGTAGGCAGAAACTATAGACCGTCACTTGCTACGATTTTTGCATACTTCTTTTACTACTTCCACATTCATTTTTAACATAACATACTGTCACGCCTGTACTCCCCGAAGGGTTAGGCAGAGGTGTACTAATGTACACCCACGGATCGCCGGTATGTTTAGGTCCCATGTAAAAGGGGGCGAGCCTATTACCGGGCACAAATTCCAAACTCCGAGCTGCTACTGAGAATTTCGTAAAAAAAAACCAATAACACTTTGTTCGACCTGAGAATCGAACCCTCTAGCGTAGCAGTCGCGCTCAGGACCACTAGGCTAACGAGGCAGTTATTTTTTTTTTAAATAAATAAATTAAACGAAGCTTATTTCGTATACAATACGAATTGAGAAACAATGCACTAGACTAGGGTTGGCAGATACAAAGTAATTAGTTAATCATTTCCGGGCAATTCTACAGTAGTAGATGGCCGTGTCGTAATGGCAAATCTAGTTATGTTGGCAAAAAAAAACTAGTAGGTTGGTGTTCCGAATCGAATGTCTAATTAGTAGACACTAGACAGACTTTCGGAATTCGGAAATTCGGAATTTCCCAGCCATCTGGCAACCCTACACTAGACCAATTTTATCAAGGTTTGAAATACCCATTTATGCGATGCAAATGTCTTGCCTGTTGCGCAAATGACTCGCATCGTCCAGTGTTTAGACAGGCAATTAAATTGCTTTGTAAATTAGGCCTAAGATATTGATATTTGGTCCTCTTGGTGAGTTATAACGATCGTCTTGTTTACGGAGCTGTCGACTTGCTAGTCAGACCGAAGAAGAATTCATATAAATTATAATAAAACCTTGTACAGTTATAAATACTAGTTATTTGAATGCCACAGTACCTAAACAGAGTATTTTTTTGTTCAAACGTTCCAATTTTAAAGCAGATAAGACCAATTTAGGGCATAGATAACAGTGTTGAAACGTTACTGCGGAGTTAACTACGTCATGTATGAGGATTATTGAGAAAAAAAAAATCGTATAGCTACCTACTGTGTTGCGAAATGCAAGTGACTAGGGATTTGGGATCTGGTTTTTTCCGTGATTCGAATGTCAGTTTTCGTTCAAATCGGTAGATGCGCTTACAGGTATTCAGTAAAGAGATTATTATCACAATAATATTTTTTATTCTATTTAGTAAGTCAGTTATTCATTAAAGTAAAACGAAGTTTTGTAACTAGACTTTTAATTTTCTAGTAGTTTCTAGAAAAAAATCTTCAATGTCTTTCGGAATAAGTCTCGTGGAGCTTACAGGCTGCTAATTAAGGCGGATCGTTTCGCTGTGCCCGCGAAATTCAAATTTCGTGTGGTTTTTCGCAGTTTGTCGGTCTATAACAAGTTCTAGATTCATGGTAGTTGTAATTGCGACATCAACTATACAACATTCACAACTGAGAACTGAAACCTTTACTAATAAATCCTTATCAAGCCAAAAACTTGGCGCAATCTGTGTAATTGGTCAAATTTGACATTTTACACTACTTTTAGCTCCAATAATGATTTTTAAGCAATGGTTTTAGATAAAAATTGTGAATTTTGTATAGATAATGTCGCAATTACCATTACCATGAATGCAGAAATTATTATAGACCTACAAACTGCGAAAAACCACTCGAATTTCGCGGGCACAGCGAAACGATCCGCCTTAAGTAAAATAACTAATCTAAGCTACTTAAATCAAAGTCCCTCACCACGTCTGTCTTTCTGACAGTTTGAACGCGTTAAACTCAAAAACTACCGAACCATTTTTCACCAATGGACGGTGTGATACTAAAGGAAGCGGGTGAAACCGTGGGCATAGCTAGAAGATCTATAAATATTAGCGAAAAAAATTACGAAAATTTTATTACTTATAAGTCTCACCCTACAAAAGAACCAGGATAATTCAAAAGAGGCCGTATGACTTTAAAAAAACTCGTTAAAAAGTTACCGGACAGCTGATACAAACATCTGTTGTTTGCCATATGGCCAGCTCAAATTCTGCAGAAAATAACATCTTTACTTGAAATAAATTTTAACTTTACTTGAAGTTAATATTATTATTATTGAAATTATTATTATTATTGAAATAAATGTTTTAATTAATATTATTATTGAAATAAATGTTTTAATTAATATTATTATTGAAATAAATGTTTATTATTATTATTATTATTAATATTGAATAACAAATTATGGGCGGCAAGATTTTCACGATGATAGTTTATTTTAACTCATCATTGTCATTACCATGTTGTCACCAAGGACTTAGGGGGGCCTATGCATCTCTCAGTATCATGCCATCCATCGGCCATGATCGGTGGCATACGTTTTTTTTATGGGATAAGAGACAAACGATTAGACGGATCGCTTGATGGTAAGCGATTACTGCCGACCATGGACACCCGCAACACTAGAGGAGTCACAAGTGCGTTGTCAGCCTTTTAAAAGAGGATTAGGCCTCCAGTGTCCTCACTTACTGCGCGAAACACAACGTAAGCGTTGTTTAACGCCGGTTTTCTGTGAGGCCGTGGCATCACTCCGGTCGAGCCGGCCCATACGTGCCGAAGCATGGCTCTCCCACGGTGAAAAACCAGTTACCACACTAAGTCCCTATTTGTGATTCCCTCAAGACAAGAATAGAGATTCCAACGCATTCAATTCAATAGCAAAGCAAACTGTTTTATAAGCTTTGCGTCGCAGATGTAGTTGTTTTCGCTATAAAACCACATTTCCTATTATCGTGTGCAAAACGTCATGTTTGTTCAAGTGTCGTTTTTAAATATTGCGCACTGCAAAACGAATTCGCCTTGAAATCAATGTCTCCGTCTAATCGTATTTGTGAGGACCTTCGTCCATACTATATGCAGGATTATTGTGCATTTAGTTTTAATATCATTTATTACTTATGGTTAAAATACCACACTATAATTTATTATCACGGTTGCTAAATAAGTTTGTTGAAAACAATACATATTTTTACGGGGAAGCCTTACAATAATATCATACAACGCCACGCTTGTATTCCCCGAAGAGCTAGGCAGAGGTGTACTAATGTATATCTACAATTGAGTATGTTTAGGTTCCATATAATGGGGGTAAGCGTATTGTCATTAACCGAGCACAAATCCAAACTCTGAGGTGTTACTCAAAATTGTATAGAAAAACGCACTTCTGGACGAATCGAAACTAGAACCTCAAGCATAGCAGTTTGACAGAGACAGAAGACATCTAAACTATATACATATAATAAGTGTCAAAATTAGATTTTTGGTAAACAAATCCTCAAGCCTACTTACAGATTACAATATTAACCAGAATCCCCGAATTCTGGCTTAAAATATTCTACAACTGTATTGCTGAACTGTGAAGTTATTTTTTAACCAGTTGGCGACAAGCCATAATATTTGATGACATATTTTATGAAGGAGGTCGGTTGTCGGCCCAAATAGGAAAGACCTTGCGTAGGTTGTTGCTAATATGTTGCCAGATTGATAAACAACGATAAAAAATCTGTTGCTAGTTGATAAACTGCCACCGATATTTTCTAGTAACAAAACTAGAACTCGATTTTGACAAGAAATATTGTATGAAATTAATTTCTAACTTGTTCAAAATAAAGATGAAAGTTGGAATTGCTTCTTTAAAATTTTGTCGAGCTTTGAAAAGCAGATAAAAACAATTTAAGTCGCCTAAATGTGAACCCTCAAACGTGTGTTGAGGAGTTGGCTACTTGTCGGATTATGAATTTGAGTCTTAGCTTCTCAAACTTTATTACAGTACGCGCGACATAAGTTGGCCGGACTGAAGTTAGCTGTTTGTCAGTTTTTGGTTGCGCAGTACACAATTTTTAACGTAAACAATCCACTGCGCATTAAAACGGCGAACTTCACTCCGGCCAACTTATGCCGCGCGTACTGTAATAGGAGAAAAATAAGTGCATCGTTTTCATGGAAAAAATACACGTTTATTGGATTGAAAATAGTATGAAATACATTGGAAAACCTAGTGTGGAATGATTTCCAACGAGATGGACAGACGACCTGGTAAAGGTCACTGGGAGTTGTTGAATGCAGGCGGTATGTGACCGGGCCTTGTGGAAGTCTATGGGAGTGGCCTTTGTTCAGCAGAGGACAGTTGTTTTGGCTGATATGATGATGAGTATGAACTACAGAAAACGGCAACGCGCGAGCGACACTCCTGGTGTTGCAAGCGTCCATAGGCTACGGTAACCGCATACCATCAGGCGGGCAGTATGCTTGTTTGCCACCTTAGTGGTAAAAAAAAATCAGAATGTCAAAGCCGAAGGGGCTATCAGTTTAAGCATTGTTTTGCAACATATTGAAAAATTGATTTTCAGCTGGATCCTAGGACAATGAGATCATTTAATCCTCAAGTGGTTCGGTTGATATTAATTTGAACAGTAACGAGAAATTAGTTCCTACAGATTATTACGTATTGTAAGCTCGCACTGAAATTACATTGTTGGTCGTGTGAATGTGGAACGCCTATTGGTACAGCTTCCAATATCCGTTTCCTGAAGAAAAACGCGCTTAAAACACAAAAACAAAATGGTTATTATAGTTATTGTTCCTATAATTATTTCCGTTACTTCGATTTAGGCAGTTTTGTAATGAATTTTATGAACTCTTATAAATCATCATCTTTTTTTTTTGAACCAGGTACCTATATTGGGGTCGTTGTTTAGTCTACCCGGATGCATATTTTTCACGAAGCGACTGCCTGTATTACGGACATTTTCGCGTTTAAAATTTTTAGATAATACCTAATATAAATATGAGAGGAGATGATCAATGAGATGTTCCAAACTCTTTAGAAGTTGGGCTAAAGCCTGGCAGATGAAACTTGTAAATTAATTGTTTGTTAACCTAAAACGAAGCATAATAAATATCGTAGCTAAATAATAAAAAAAACTAGTCAGACTTGTTTCCAAATATCTTGTTTTTAAATGCAAATTGTATTGCCCTCTTTTTTCCATTTTATTAGCATACTTAATGTAGTTTTCGAGCACTTACAGCCGAGGCACTGCTCGAAGCGCCCGAATGATGAAAATTCAATCTTCCAAATTCAAAAATACAAAAACTATTTTTGCGTGAGAACCTTTTTCATTTTATCTTTGTCTTTTAAGGTAGTCAGAGAAATTACTCTCTGAATAAAAAAAAACAAACCAAAAAGTTTTTATGCTCTTTCAATGAAAAGGGTTCACACGTAATTGTTACTTATTTAGAGAACGAATTACCTTTTCACAGTTACTACTGTAAAAGGAACAAAACATAAAATACTCCATAGATAATAATGACCTATTTTTATTCCCTCTCCGTTCATTTAATCACGTACGCACTGACCTTGTTTGAGCGTCGTTTTTATATTGCGCATAATAATATTATCTGTTGTAATTAGCTATGGTTTAGTTATTGAGAGCGAAAACACTGCTAAATTGGTATGCATTCTAAAATTAATGAATGATAGGAACTGCTTCATTAGTCTAGTGGTCGTAAGGGCGACTGCTACGAAAGACGTCCTGGGTTCGATCTCGAGCTGTGGTATTGGGTTTTTCTATGAAATTCTCAGTTGCAGCTCGGGCTGTGGATATATTGTGCCAGATTAGGGGGATTACATTGCCCAATGACCTTGAGGAGTTAGTCTTTGTTCTAGTATTTAGTCACGGGCATTGCGGGGGTGCTTCACGCGGGGTGCTAGTGAGGTTTCGGGTATTTCTTTATTATTTCAAAATATTTAAAGAAATAACTTTATTACATTTTTTTTTGGTATAAAATCTATGACTAACTATTAAGCCGTAAAGAAAAAAAATACAAATTAGGTTAAATAAGGCCTATTTACTTCAATTGTTATCTAAAATTGGGACAAATTTATAAAAAAATTAAGGAATACAATTTGTTTGTGATGACCTTAAGTATAACATATATTTTTTATATGGCAAACGCACATAAGGATTCCACTAGAAGCTAGGGTGTTTTTTTGGATTTGAGCGATGTAATGCTCTTAATAACAATAGATTTGAACCTTAACATAACGTCGAACTGTGGGTGTTTATTAGTACACATCTGGCCATTCCTTCGGGGAATACAGGACAGGCGTGATGGTATGTTTTGTTATGGTTTATCTAATATATCTATTTCTCTAATGATTTTGGTGTTGAAACGCTGCTAGATATACAAGTAAATTGGTATAAGAACTAGAGAAAGATTAATGTAAACAAATGACACTGAATATCAGTAATATATTATACTAGCATATCCCCGCGACTTCGTCTGCGTGGACTTCAAGATTAGGTCCGACCTGGATAAAAAATAGTGTTATTCCAGGCTATAATCTATTTGTGTGCCAAATTTTATCCAGATCCGTTCAGCCGTTCTGGCGTGAAAGAGTAATAAACATCCATACATCCATACTCACAAACTTTCAGGATTTGTTAACCCCTCGTGCTAAGCTAAATGCTTGTATTACGAGTGGGTTCACGTCGGTAGTGCAATGGGTGGGTTTCGAACCAGCAACTACATAATCGCAAGTCCGACGCCATAGTCATTAGGCTACCGCCGCTTATAATATTAGTAAGGATTATGTCTTAAAAATGCCTTCATCTCGACGAAAACTAGAAAGCTCATATGTTAATATGAATAGAACTGCTCACATTGCACATATGCAATTTACAAGCGAGTGTCGTGTTACTTCTGAGATACAAGGTTCAAATTCAAATGATTCACGGGCAATCGTAAAATACTTACCATATTCTTCACCTTGACACAAGGTTAATCCGTGTGTTTTAGTTGTGGTTGACCTTAAACATATGTTTTCCTTCCTAATGCGTTAGTTCCTTTAATGGGTTCGCACGACTAGTTCTATCTACACATGCTTGGTCTGTGTTTACGTTTAGGTAGTCTTGAAGAACTAGGCATGGTGATACGAGTTTCATTAATCGAAGAATTGATTTCTTGGGCTAATAATTAAAGCTAAATAATACTGGATCGATACAGTGAATCGATATTTCACCCTAATATGCATGTAAAGAAATCTAAATTTTTCATTTAATTATTCAAAAACTCGCGAAGCTCTTAATTTTTTAAATAAAATGGATTATATTGTAAATAATACAAACTTGAAAAGCAATTCGAAAAAAGATCGATTTAATGCCACGATATTGTTGTATCGATGCATGGAACTTCGATTCGTATCGATTTATTAATTATTTATTTATCGTCCCTATATACAGCCATGGTGTACATTTTGACATCATCATTCCAGCGGCTAGGATGACCACAGAATTAGGCTAGGACCTAGCCTAATGTTGCTGTTGGTTACCAGTCTAACTAGATGTGACTGAAAATCAATATTTGAATGGACCGACTTCCATCAAAACTTCGTAACCATTCTAGAATATGCAGACTAAGCATCCACTTCTATGATTAGATTTAATATAGTCTCCAAGACAGCAAGTCCATATATTTTATCTGAAGGTGACATTTTTGATCAATGTGACGACATCAAAGAACATGTTTTTGTTATTATATCCTAAATTGATATGTGATATGATAACTAACGATAATTGTTGCGATCTTAAAACCAACGTCATTCAGTGTTTTGTTACAAAAATAGAGTAGGATGTTGTATGTTTTTTATGCCACTGTAGTGGCAAGTATACTGTCAACCTGATCGTAATAGGGGTAAATTAACTTTAAGGCAAAGTAGACTCTAATTATGGTCCGTGGAAAAATTACTTTAATTCTTTAACAGCCACGTCAAAGAAGAAAAAGCATGCCATCAGCGCCAAACGCTGAATTTCCTATAGAAATCTATCACCAGCATATCTGGCATATGTTGGCTTGTCCTCTATACATGACAGTGACGGTCAAAAGGAGACAACAGCCGCGTCCTCGACTCTTGCACTGTCTAGGCGCCTCTATTATGGCTAAATTTGATCCTATATGATAAACGGTTACCGTAGCAAAACCAATGGTATAGCTTCCGCTTGTTACATTTCGAAGTCAGTGGTTTTCCCCTCATTCAACAAGTAATTTGACAGTTTGTTGCTGTAGTACTTTACTCTTCTTTGTATTAAGCACTAATTTCTGGACCTTCTTACCTTCAGTTTCTCTTTCTATATACAAAGATAAAATATTCCATTAATAAAAATAATAGTCAAGACGAGACGAGTCAGATAAAATAAAGTTTATATTTAGTCACGAAAAGGTCGAATATCGTAGAGAAAGATGTATCTTTACTCAGCTGTGACTGTGAGATGATGAAGGCTGAAGAAACGTAACTCTGCACGTCGTATAATAAAATTATATTACTTTATATTCACCTACGCACACATCGAGAAGGTCTATAAACACAACACTCGACAGATCTTTCGAGAATATGAGGTCACACACGATATCGAAAACAAGCGAATTGCCTTGAACGCTTGCTGAAAAAAAACTTGGGCAAACGTCCATGGCTTTGAACCAGCATATCGTAATATTACGAGATCAGCATTACGTGTGAAAACAAAAATATTTTCATGAACTTCATCACTTGGCAAAAGAATCCAGACTAATTGCGTCTGCGGCCCGCTAAACCTTCGAGCGTAAAATTAGTGCGTAAAGTTCACCTTGATTGCCATAGCAACATAAATTCCGAGACGGATCAACAAATAGTTCCTAAAAGGAGACTATAACTGCGCACCGTGTTGATCTTCAATTTGAAACTAAAGGAAATAATTCATACAAAAACACGAATATTTTTGGAGAAGAGCTTACTAAAAACTGAAGCTAAAACCAAAAAGTTTAAGACCTCACAAACTACGTTTCGAGTAAATAAATAAATGAAAATGCTCTAAAACATCCCGCATTTACGATCTCTGTCTCTAACCTGTAGACCCTTTCTACTTATTTAGCATGCAAGCGACATCGCGTTAGCAACTTTGGTTCACCTATTGCAAATGGCATACACATTAGCTTGCTAAATCTAGTCGTCTTGTAACAGTTTCACTAAACTACTTAATATTATGTAGAATAAGTAGCTTGGTTCCAATAAATAGGGGGAGAGACTATTGCCATTAATTGAGCTCAGGAGAAAACTCCATCCACTAACACTGATGGTTCTGTGTATGGAACCCAGGACTGCATTTGCAACCACAATACTAATCCTTACTAATATTATAAACGTGAATGTTTGTGAGTATGGATGTCTGGATGTATGGATGTTTGTTACTCTTTCACGCTAGAACGGCTGAACGGATCTGGATGGAGTCTGGAATAACACATAGGCTACTTTTTATCCAGGTCGGGCCCAATTCTGAAGTACACGCAGACAAAGTCGTAAGACTTAAATTTTATTCGATTATTGGCAAAATTTTCTGCTAATGAGGATGTTTTTATTTGTCCTTTTGCTGTAGAAAACTTAAAAGATCATCGTATTTTTGGGACAAATTGTGCCATTTTTATCGATAAAGTTAGGTAGCCTTTATTCGTCAGACCTGAATTCAGAGATCGAAGCATACAATACTTACTGCTCTAATTGCAAACGGCTGTATCATTAAATCCACTTATAATTATGTCAGGAAAGTCCAGTTTCCTTTTGTCGGTTGGGCGAAAAGCACAAAAAACCTTGGCTTAGAATTACCAGTTTTTTTTTGTTGAATACAAAAAGTAGCCTTGATTTGTGGGTAGGTAGCGCATAGAAACGCGATGTCTCGATGTTGTAACATCATCTCTGCCAGCTGGTTAAGAATATGAACATGTCTTAATGCGTCACTATGCTAAAGTTTTCTGTGCAATACCTTGGAAATGGCCTTGAGTAGCGTTTCCTATTGAGCATTAACTATAACCACGTAGATGTAAGGCCATAGAAAGGCAAATATTCATTTAAAACACAATCCACACGCTTAAAAACCTTCGTTATATCGAGTATTCTAGAAGTGGTATAAAATACACCACAGATATCATGAACATTAGGAATTAGAGGTCTAACTAAACCGACCTTTTTAGATTGCTTGCTCCCTACCTATATGACTTGTGGCGTAAGCTACAACTTAATCATTTTGAACAGTTCCCATACTTACTGTCTGTGAGTGCTAAATAATCTCCGGCCCCGTCTCAATAAAAGTCTTATAATATTTACTATCTATAATCAAAAAGCAACTACAGTATCCAGACACTCAGGTAAAGCTAAAAAATAAATCTACCTAATCAAGGCAACGAGACTATAGCGCGATTCAGAAAAACACTCTTCGTTCAACGCCATTTAATTGCGTTGTAGAAACTAAAGTTGTCTTACGATAAATATTTTCTTTCAGGTTCCCTCTTACTAAATCTGACCCTTTCCAACAACTCGCGTTCAATAAAAAATAGCGAAATATTGTACATACATACATACTCGCTGAAAATGTCTTCTCAATTCTTGGTTTCTTTAACGATGCCAATATGCCATCCTTTTTGGACAACTTCCAGTCTAGCCAGTTTCGTCTGGAAACGTAAACTGTTGCTTCAATATTTTTGTTTACCTTAAAGTACCTTGACCAGTTTCATTGACAACATTGAACATACATGCGGGCCAAGGCGGCTGGCTATTTCTGAACGACCTCAGGCTCACTTAAATCAACCGTATTCATTTGTCTCCTGTCGGAGTCATTGCTACCCCCCTACTCGAAATGACCCGACGCGAATGACTATAGTTCCAGACGTATTAATGGTGATGATTGAAAGAATTGAATGTTTGAACGACAGCAATATAACAGGCAAAATTATCACAGCTGGTTAGGAATACATAGGCATCTTTAATTGTGTAGGTCTTGTGCTTTAATTGGGGATTCTCCAGTGGCAATAACCTATTTCGTAAGTATGGTGTAGTGGAAGAATACATGGCCAATCTACCTAGTGTTATCATTGATTTCTTTTCTTTTGCCGTTCCCTTTCCATTTGCTGTTGATACGATAAGAATTGTTTAGCTAAAAAACGCGGGAAGTGTTGTTTTTCCAATTAAGTAAGTCTTACTTTAGCATTCTAGCAAAATTCACACTGGGTTGATGGAATTAGTATTAGTTTTCTTTGGGCTAAAATCCCGCTCTTGATTAATAGGATCCGATATAGGTTCTAAACATGCATTGATTGTAGAGGATTTTTTCCATTTGGATTTTTTAGATCCACATTTGACTTCCAAACTTTTTTCAACAAGTAGCTATGTTATCTCAATTATTCCTAATCCTGCCAAGGTTCCAGTTAATTCTGACTGGTTCTTTTGAACTTGAGTACGTTCGCTCTGGTTTTCCGGCCTCACCGTCGGGTTTACCTGCTTCTAAAAATATATCGCCGTTAAAACTGACGATTGTTGTTTGTGCCAAATGCGTGGTGATGCTCACGTTGTTTCAGTAACAATGAGAGCTATCAAAACATCTTGAAAACATGATGACATTGTTATGTCAAAAATATATAACACTAGCTGCCGTCCGCGGTTTCCACTTGTTATCCATTGGAGTTTATGAGACAAAAGGTAGCCTATGTCCTTCCTTAGGATGCAATTCATCTCTTTGCCAAATTATGTCTTAATCTATTCAGTAGTTTAAGTAGATAAACAGATACTTATAGCAATAAATAGCATTTATAATACATATTAAAATGGATTTATTCCAATCTTTGCAACACTACCTGGGCATGAAAAGGAGTTTCACTTCAAATCAAACGAGTTCCATTTCAAAGGAGCAAACCAATCACTTTTGAATTGACACAAAATTTATGAATATGACAAGCTTCCGACTTAAAAATGTCATTTCCATTGATTTTGTTTCGATTCGCTCGTCGGCGTTGATTCAAATATTACCTTGTACCTTGTCTTCAGGCCCTGGTGTTTCAAACAAGCATTGGGCATCTAATTGTTAAAAATAAATAAACTTTATTGTTCGTTCTTCGAAGGTTTCACTCAACCTTCCCACTGGATGAACTCATTTATATTTCTGTATGTTGTCGAATCACTAGTTTGACAGCTCGCGATTATTCCTATCTAAAGTCGTGACAGCTATTTTCCGGTGTCGTATACATATACTGAATAAGTCCGGATAACACTCCATGTTTGATTCAGGTCAGAGTTATTTATTTATCTTAGTACCTATTTGAGTTTATTATTTTTATTTTATTTGGGAAGACAAACAATTATTAAAAAAAATGTAGATTTTTTTCTACAATCTAGTTATTGTCTTAGCGGGAGAATATAACCAGACATAAACAATAAAAGATGACATGTTTATAGCATATCAAAAACACATGCAGATCATAATTCACAAGACCAACGGAACACCAATTATTTTCATAACAGTACCGTCCTAATTTCGCGCCAATATACTCCCAAAATAGACATACGTTTGAATTTAGAACGCTGTTGTCTATGGCGGCGGCCATCTTGTAACGGTAAATCGTTGACAGTGTACACTTTATGGTAATATTTTGGAAAGAACGGTTAGCAAGGTTAGTATTTTTGAGGTTACCAATTTACCATTTTGTGTCAATTTCTACTTTGATTTACGATTCTCGAAGAGATATAAGAATCAGAATCAGAATATTTTTTTTTCTTCGATTAATCATAGTCCTAGTGTTTCTTTTTTTTTATTTAAGGACCTGCTATACTGGTATCTAAATGAATATGCTGATTAGGTATTAGGTAGTAATTCGTAGGGGGCAGTATAATTAGAGGCGACTCGAAAGTTTTTTTATTTTCTAATAAGCTTTTACAAGCATAGAAGAAACTAAGGAGTTCAAAGATTCAAATTGTCAACAGCAAGACGTCATTTTTGCTTTTGCGACCATACCTACGCTTGTTTGTCATCATAATAATAAAAAAATCCATGTCTCCGCTCCAATCGAGTCATAAATTTATGCATTGAGGATTTGAGAGTAGGATTATTATTATATCGCTAGACTATAAAATATAAAAATCCCATAAACTTTCACGAAGACATGTTTGCCTCTTATTCAAATATATTGTGTTGTTTAATTTATTTGAAATACGTGAAAGTTGATCTTGTTTACCTAGATAATAGATTTTTCCTTCGTCGTCTTTTATACGGAAATCATCATGGATCATCTGCCACCCGGGGGGGTACAGGGTATTACAGACTCTACTAAAAACCGTACTTGCATTCCCTTGCCCTAAAGTCACAGCCATGGGATTCGTGAGATTCACCACGACCATGACAGGCTGCGGTCCAACATTCCCTGGAGCCATTCAAAGCGCGAGGTCCCGTCTCGTATCCTACTCGACTGCGTGCGTCATTTGTCCTGGTGTTAGTTATGACTCTCTTGGGGCTGCCGTTCAGTGCGAGATTTCTTTTTTTAAAAGCTTACTAGCAATGTTGATCGGACATTACTAAATGCTTGTGTTACGAGTGGGTTTATGTCGGTAGTGCAATAGGTGGGTTTAGAACACCTAATAACAAGTCCGACGCCCTAGCCATTAGGCTACCGCTGTTTAAGAATTTAGCAGTCGTTTCTGTTACGTAAAGGGCCACACATAATAAATATGCTTGCACGCCCTTACATAAGTATCGTCCTCATATTCGGGCGTGGGCAATCTGCAATGACGTCACAATGGTGTAATTAACGCTGACGCTGAGCGCGTCATTAACACTTGTGCTAATAAGCACACGTAGCTTTCCAAAATATTTTGAAACGGCGCATTGTTTTAATGACGTTAATTGTATTTATAATACGAATGAGGTGAGTACCTAAGTAGTTTCTCATTGTCTGAATTTTAAGACGAGTCTAGATTTGTCATTACTTTAAAATCTCATTCTCAACTATACATATATGTATGTAGCTAAATTTCTCAAGCGATTTCATTAATAATGATATTAAAAGAGTAATAATTTCCAGTTTATTTTACTGCCAGAAGTTACTTTAAAAATAATTCTCCGGGAAGCCCTCCAAATGTCTTACGAAGATACAGAGAAATTGTTAGTTGTGTTAAAGTCGGCATAATTATATTTGTGTGTTGTTCTTATTACTTTTGTTTATTAATGTTATATACTTCCTTTGTTACCTATGCTTTAGATTTTGTGATTATTTTCCTCCTTAATATGTATTTATAATTCTCGCCCGAAACACAGGATTACTTAGTTCAGGCACATACTGTCATGTAAATAATATACCCAAGTAAGACTTTGTAATTTGTAACTAACCAATATTTTGTCATGTAGTATTTGAATTAAATATTTGATTTGATATTCAAAATTAAACATCAGAAATCATAGTATTTACCACGCCTGTAAACCCCGAAAGGTTTGTTATAGTTAGTTCGCCAATAAGATACGTACAAGGTAATATTTTCAAAGTAAATCCCAATAACACAGATCGACCTGACAATCGAATCCAGGGGCCCAAGTCTACTATTTCCATTATATCAGAATGGTCGTCCAATACATAAGAACTGACAGATTTTGAAGAAAAAACTGTCAAAAATCAACAATTCTAAAGTCTTACAGTGATTTTCACACAATAAAATAGTATGCCCAGGAATTCACACTCAGAAAGCTACATCATTGAGGATTAAAATGTACTTTTTACTGATTTTATCGCGTTAGATTGATATTATTTAATTCCCGACGTTTCGGATCCTTTACAGCATCTATGGTCACGGGTAGACAAATTGATTAAGCGAAAGTACCATCCTTCTTACCGTACGCAGTTATTGATAATTAAATAGTTTTCTTCATAAAACTGTATGTATGATTTAAATTTCTCCGTAACAATAATCGTTGCACGATGCGTGTCCATTGCCAATACTCCAGTGAAAGTTGCGCCCGCGCCGCAGAATTGTGAGGGGGAAACTGTGCGAAACATTGTTTATTGTTTGTTTTTGTCATAAAGGTATGGGATTTGGGGGGAGACGTATTATTATAGCATTGTTGAGCCGCTTCTTCTTCCCCGCGAAAACACTAGGAGGCGCTGAAGGGAGGGCGTTTGGGGCTGTCTAAAATGTAAAATGACTTTCAAAAAGTACTAGGTACCTTGTAGTCATATCTTGAATACTTAAATCATTTAGAGTTTGATACAATCACGCCTATATTACTCAAAGGGTTAATATTTAGCCAGAATTAGGAAAATTTCTTAACAAATCGGTGTTAAGTTATTAAAAAACATAATAATCATCAGGTACATATTAAAATTGTAGATAATCTTATATTTCTGCAACAAAATATCTAGTTTCTAGTATCACTCCCTGAGTCTGTGAAACTTGAACACTCCGTGACGTCTTCCCATGCGATACCATTATCTAAACAATCCCCAAGCCTCGTAGGCTTTCATAAAAATAACGTGTTTTTCACACATTTAACGGTATCTAATTAAAATTCGTTTGTTAGCGATCATAAGTTCATTGACACCCGAATTTATATGAAAACAAGGTATTATCGAAACGTCTGATATTTTCGACGCCTACTCAACGTACGGCTTTAGATTAGATTTGTTTATTTCGTTCTATTATCGTTTCAATACGAGTTTTACAAGAATAACGTACCATCACGCCTGTATTCTCCGATTGATTAAGCAGATGTGTACTAAAAGTGTGTTAATTAAAAAGTTATAATTATAAAATAATGAAATTTGCCGACACGATTGGTGTAGCGGTTGAGCGATCCGCTTCTGCGCCACGTGTTGTGGGTTCTATCCCTACATGGAACAAATATTTGTATGATCTACAGGTAGTTGTTTCGGGTCTGGGCGTTTGTGTATGTGAGAGTTAGTGTTTGTAAACGCACCCACGATACAGGAGAAAATCCTAGTGTGGAGCAAAGTTTTTTTTTAGAAAAACGATTCAAAGCTATTATTACTACTTACAATTTTTATTTTTATTTAATTGCAATCCGTTGTTCTAGAAGTTACTCTTACATTACTTATAATACTAAAGTCTTAAGCATGATGTGACCTCCTTTAATTAAGGAAACACATGATTTACTTAATACTAAGTTAATAATTAATTATTTAAATATATACGAGTAATGTATTCCTTGTTGGAGACCCAATAAATAAAAGCACACCCACATTTCGCCAGTATGTTTAGGTCCCATGAAATAGGGGGCGAGCTTATTGCTAAATAACCGGACACATATCCAAACTGGCGTGTTACTGAGAAAAACCCAATAACACTACTCGACCTGGGAATCGAACACGGGACCTGTAGCGTAGCAGTCGCGCTCAGGATGCATCAATGTAATGAGGCATTATATTATATATAATTATTATTATATAATTATAATTAATAAATAAAATTAATAAATATAATCTATATCTATATCTATACTTATAATAAATCTGTAGAGAGGTCAATTCTGTACATGAAATATATTTCCAAAATAACTATCAGCGGGTGATTAGTGATCGATACTGACGCCAAAAATGCAATCAGTAAAATTTTTGTCTGTCTGTCTGTCTGTCTGTCTGTCTGTCTGTCTGTCTGTATGTTCGTTATAGAAACAAAAACCACTCGACGGATTTCAACGAAACTTGGTACAATTGTTCTTCATACTCCTGGGCAGGTTATAGTATACTTTTCATCACGCTACGATCAATAGGAGCAGAGCAGTGAAGGGAAATGTTGGGAAAACAGGAGAACTTACTCCATTTTTTAAGCTTCCGTCGCGTGTGCAGCCTTAATGGTTAAAGCTACACAGAAATCATGTATGACGGAAATGTTCTGCTTAAAATTATATAAAAAATATTCTACGACAGCAAATGTCTATCTTCTATGGTTGACTCACAATAACACGTGTAACTCCCGATAGCTTAGCAGTTCGGAGCTTTCTGATTATATTTGTCTACTCTTACGTTAGGTGACTGACTGACTGACATAGTGATCTATCAACGCACAGCCCAAACCACAGGTTATAGTATACTTTTCATCACGCTACGATCAATAGGAGCAGAGCAGTGAAGGGAAATGTTGGGAAAATGAGTTATTCATGAGAAAGGTTTCAAGCTATAAAACATCACGCTACAACCCTTAGGAACGGGGCAACGCAGGTGAAACCGCGGGCGAAGAACTAGGGAACAAAGTAACTATTCCACGCGGACGAAGTCGCTGGCAAAAGCTAGTTATTATATATAATTGCATAAATATTATGTGACATTGATGTCACATAATATTTATGCAATTCATATCGCATTATCAAATCTGTTTGTTATAAAAATATGTAGGTACCTAGTTTGTTTTTAAAACTGCTAATGTGGTGGGCGATGCCCGGTCAAACGCGCGGTTAGTACCTAATGTATTCATACTCGATTTATTATTAGATTTCTGATGAAACGCAGAACTGATCGTTGGAATACGTTATCTTGCATTATTGCATAACAACATACCATGTTCGTGTTCTTCCATGTCTGGACTTTAAAAGAGATCATGATTCTCTGAATTTGTTTCGGTGTTTCTTCTCAGAGGTCGTCAGTTAGGAAATGCCGAAGCCATCTAGCTAAAAAAAAACCCAAACCATTGACATGTAAAAGTATCTCTAAAGATCTACTTGCAGAATAAATAATTTCATTTCATGAAGCCTATATCCCCGAAGGCTTAGGCAGGGGAGTACTAATGTACACCCACAGTTCGCCGGTGTGTTTATTTCCCATTTCGACAACAAGCTCGTTGTCATTACCCGGGTACAAATCCAAATTATAGGTACTGCCCGACCTGGTAATCCAACTTAAGACCGAAGAGTCCTGCTTAGGACTTACATAGGCAGTCACAGTATTTTTTTTTATTCTTGATAGGCTTACGCTTGACCGCCAGTTCGCCTGTTGTTATGCGACACTACATCTATGATGGAGCGCCCTTGCCGTGTTTAATGCAATATTTCAAAACATGTCTAATCAGGTTTTGCCTGTATTTTGTGCTAATATTCGATGTTATCTAGCCACGTCCGCGTCACGCTGTCGAGGTGATAAGCAGAGGTGTTAGTCTAGTGTTATATCGGTGAATATCACGTTTCGCAAACTCAGTTACGTGATTGCAGTGTGTCTGGAACTATTGCGGATACGTCACTCTGCGAAGGTGATAGAACTATCGGACGACCAGATAAAGCGACATCGATTCGTGGTGAACATTCCAAAAATCCGAACGAAAGTCCACTTTTATCATGCGTATCGCTGAAATGTGAAATTCGCTTCCCGAGTGGATCTTCCCCGGTAGATATAATCTGGGTGTCTTTAAATCATGAGTGAATCGGTTTCTTCTAGGCAAGCGCGCTCCATTGTAGATCGCAGTGTCGCTTAAGGTCGTTTTTGTACAGTGAAACCTAAAAAAGTATGGGTGACGCGTTAATTTGTCATATTGGCACATAAATATTTCCTAAATATTGGTTAGAACTTTCGATCAACCGTAAGCTTATCGATAAGAAAAAGAACATAACGCCTTTTTCCGACAGAAGAAGGCAGAAACTACAGACCGCCAGTTGCTGTGATGCTTGCATACTTCTTTTGCTGCTTATACATTCATACGTCTTGTCATACACACGCACAGCTTGGAAGTACTACGCACCTGACCTTTGTGAAGGACCTCGCCAATAAGATTGGCTTATGTCTAGGGCGACACTGACATTTGCCTTATTTGCCCAGCTATCGGTAATGGGCTCGCTCTCTATTACATAGAACCTAAAGCATACCGGCGAACTGTGGGTATTTAGTACATCTCTGCTCAACCTTTTGGGGGATGCAGGCATGGTGGTAAGTTAGGTTTATGATTTACGTCATAAAATTTAAAACAAGTGTGCATTATTATGACTTTCTTCAGAGATAGTTATGTTATGTTTGTGATAATAAAAATTAGATAAGACATTTTCCACTGATATTGAAATGAAAACAACAAATCAGCTGTTTGCTGTTGATACTTGAGAGGGTTATTTTCTTATCGTTTATACTTGACTATTTTGAATTTTGTTGACTATACTGGACTTACCGTCGAAATAAGAGCCAGAGCTCCACGAGGAAGCGTTGTGTTAGCAGTGTGGGGGACCGGTGGTGTTTTGTTACCGCCGCTGTCATGTATGGCAGTATGTCTCCTATGATGCCAGCCCAACTATTCTTCCTTAATTTACAAGGTCGGCAACGCGCGAGTGATACCCCTAGTGTTGCAAGCGTCCATAGGCTACGGTAACTGCTTACCATCAGGCGGGCCGTAAGGTTATTTGCCACCTTAGTGCTATAAAAAAAATGTGCACGTCTGAAATTGGCCGCAAGGGGTTTTGCAGTGGTAAATCTAAACATATAAAATGCTTTGTCCTCAATGACTGACTGACGGATCAACGTACAGCCTAAACCGCTGATCTTAGACAACTGAAACTTGGAGGGTGTGTTCTTTGTATGACGTAGACATCCGATAAGAAAGGATTTTCCGAAATTCTATCCCTAAGGTGGTGAAGAGGGGGTGAAAGTTTGTATGAAAGTCTGTAATTTTTTAGCGGGTGAAACCGCGGGTAAAAAAGCATGTTTTAATATAAAACTCAGTTTAAAGACGATTGGGGTCGTCAATATTTCTAATTCGTGATTGTTGTTCTTACTAATTCGGTTGTTTTGTTGTCTTCAGGGGCAATTCTTCCAAATTTTTAAATTTTCTCTTCATTGGATTTTACAAATAGGTACCTAATCAAAGTTTCAAACATTGTTTTGGAAGCGCTTGCGGTTAATGCGGTCAAAGTTTGAACTTACAACCTCCTTATCTTGCTTTAAACAGAAAGTTATAACCTCATGACCGCTAAACCCGTAACAATAGGCTTAGACCTTTATCCTTGTAAGGATCAATAGATGAACATGAAAACGGAATCCTACTTCAAAAAATCTTGGCTGGTTTCGAACTAGAAATCTCAGTATAACTGTTCGATCTGGAAATCCTTAGCATTAGCAGTCGCGTTGACGAACACTGGATTAATGAGACAGTTTTTTAAATTTAAAATCACAAGCGTCCATATTATAACAAAGCAAAATCTAAACGCTGAAACTGTATTAAATTATACAATATTATAATGAGAACAGTGATATTAGTATGAAAGTGAGTTTATCTAAGCTACGGCGCATGACCATTCGCCAGGTCGTTGCTCCCTTGACTCTAATGAACTCAGAAGCACGATCTAGTAAAACATTTTGCAATGAAAAGCGTATGCAGTAAGGCAAATTGTACAATTTCGTAGTTTAAGTTTGGAATATTTTTTTATGCTTGCTCAGTTCGGGTACTGTTCGCATCCTGATAATGGCGATAAACCTCTAAATAGATACTTACAAGTCGAGTGTTTTAAAATGGGTACAAGGTGACGCCAGCATTTCCCTTTGAAAAGCCGACACAAACTCGGGGAATCATGGTCTCTTAAAAAGGTCTTCTCTCTGGTCGGGCGAAACGAATTCGCACACGATAACTGCCCGTGGGTTTTTTTAATAAAAAAATACTTAGAATTTTATGTCTAGAGAGACTTCCTTAAGAGAGAAACTTGAGAAATTTTCCGTCATTAAAAAATCTGACAGACATTGACAGACCCTGGCAGATTCGATACACCGTCAATAATCATGGCAGTCATGATGATTCATAGATTACATCATAATCATAATCGATATTTTTTCTACGTTGAAACAAGCGATAATGTTTTTTTCTTTACCTTGTTCCATATCTATTTAGTCATGAACTTGAAATTCCATAGTTCCGCTTTGAAATACCGCCTGAAACAAGGTCGCTTGCGATCGTTAACCTGAAAATATCGCAAAGAATAGACCGAAAACTTTCAGACAAAATTATAGGATTGATAGGTATTGGTTGTGCAAACTTAAATTTAGGAAATTATTTATGAATGCAAGTTTTGATAAGAATATTTTTGCTTTTCCAACTTACAAAAGTTACTTATTTCTGGCGCGAAGTACATTATTTATTGATATGGAAGATGGTAATATTTTGCCATTGTTTAATTATATACTTCTTAAACATTCCCGTCCATCATACAAACAAAAGAAAGTGAGAATAAACAGTAGAAAATAGTGCACGGAAAAATATCCTCATGGATCATCACCTGGAGAGGCGACAGGGTATGCCGTATTGACTAAAAGTAAAAAAAAACAGCACATGTTAAGCTGTGGACGTCTTTGAAATGATGATGACAATAAATACAATGCCTTAGGTATTAATGATTAATGCTTCTTCCAAGACTGCAGGACGATCAAATAACCACGTATCTGAAGTTGTATTTTTGTGTAAAAATGTCGAAATCAAATACAATAATAACGAATGCGAAACTTTTATTGCCTCAATTGTCTTTACGCCAGGTATTTATATTAGCGACCCGCCTGCAGTTTCACCCGCGTTGCCCCATTCCTAAGAGTCGTAGCGTAATGTTAAATAGCTTAAAACCTTCCTCTTGGATCACTGTATTAAAAAAACCGCTTCAAAATCCGTTGCGTAGTTTTAAAGATTTAAGCATACATAGGGACGGACAGACAGCGACAGCGACTTTGTTTTATACTATGTAGTGATTGTACTACTGCTTAACCACTTGCACGCACAGCTATTTCGAATTATATGTTACATGGGAGTTAAATTACTCGAAATCGAATTCGTATCGTCCATAGCTTACAGGATGTAACTCGTAACACGTTAATTCCATCTTTAATTAGTAATGCTAAATAAAGTTGGTAACTAGGCTCATAAGTGCCTAAACGTCCAGCTGTTTGGTTACGTGATTAATAACAGTTCAAATGTGACACCCGTTAAAACTACAGCGAAACGAAGTGACTGTTAGAACAACAAATTATTGAAAAAATTCTGCGACTTGATTTACGTATGTATTTTTTTATCTATTTACTTTTAAATGTCAAAGATCACGTTGCATTCTGCATGGACATGTGTTGTGTCATGTGTCAGATAGATTAGAGCCTTTTTTATGGTTTCAATTTTATAATCTCTTTGCAAACATTAATAATATTGATATTATAAACTTTATCAGTCATTGTAATATGAAGTAATATTTGCGTAGCTCGTTATTATGAACATCTAAGATGTTCATAATAACGAGCTACGCAAATATAAGCCTCCAAACTAATGTACCGAGATATGGATCAGTTAAGGATCGCTTATATCCACTATCTTTGGACTTGAAAGTCCTACGTCTTTTTAGGATTTACTGGTATCCAAAGCTAGCCGGATCTTCTTAGTATCGAGAATCTAGAATTTTCATATAAGTAAAATTTGCAAAGGTCAGATCGCCTTATTGGATATATAAATAGTATATATGCAATACCTTTTTTGGGTGGGGCAATGCGCCTTATGCACGCCGCCTCGCTTCGGGGATGCGGGACGGTTATGTCAGGCTCTCTGGCCAGGTGGCCACCATACCGAGGATGGCACGATCACGGGAATCAGGAAATATTATAATAATATTTTTAATACCCTCTGCGTACGTAATAGATAGGGAAATTAAAATGGATTTCTTTTTCATTAATTAATGGTGTCTTTGCGTCAAGGCACGAACTCTTATTATAAATTGCTCAAATATAAGAATCTATGAACACGAGACGAATAGCTCTAGCAACATAATAGCTACATATATATTGTTGAAGTATGTACTTCATAATAATATGATAATGTAGATATGACGTCATGCGGAAGCGTGTGCTACAGGTTACCTACAGTATCATAATAGATTACTCAGCGACAACATTGTTTATATTAACATATTTATGTGTTTACGAAAATGCTTCATGATACTAAAAATATCAATCAATTCATTTTTGAGGACTTCCTCATTTAGTGCCGTGTTAAAAAGGTATAGTTTCTATTTATAATTTTCTTATTCAGTATCTGCCTACGGGATATTGGCTATAAACAATTTTTTTAGTTCTTTTTTTGTAGATTCTTGTTAAAAATAAACCGGAGTCCCTTTTCTAAAAGTATTTAATGCAAAGACACGATTTTTTTTTTATTATAAGACGTTGGTTGATTTCAAAAGTATACAAATATGATAGTAACATAAACATTCACATTCCAAGGTTTCATAAAATCAATCCATATGCCATATTCATTCTAATAATTTTACAGGTAACTTTATAAGATTTTCTACTATTGTAAACCATCCCTGTCAAGAGGCCCCAGTCGCTTGCTGCGACAGAACTGTCAAAAGTTCACGTAAAATTAGTATCAAGGGTTTAACCGAGGAGGTTTTCACCCAGTGTATACTAGGGCTAAGGGATAGACCGTGGCTTTGTTTTTTTAAACGCTAGTGTCACTGCATCTCGCTAGAGTGCAGAAGTACCGGCCTACATCAGTGCTCAACCACTGTTTGTACCGTATCTGACGTGTTTGAGAGGCGCATTGGCGGCTGGGCAATTGTTTTTCAACAAGACATTGCTCCCGGTAGCCTTGAGCTGATTCACTCCCGAATCTCCTATCCTGAAATCCTTTTACTACTCCTCCGAAAAAAAATAAAGTTCCTATTGATATTATTCAGTATTGCTATTTAATCTACCAAATCCAGTATTTTGAATCTCCCAAAAGACTTTCATCAAGTACACATCACAATTCGGAACTTATTTTCTTAGACTAGTACCTTTTATATTTAATCCAATTGATCATATTTAAATTATATCAAGTTCCTGTGTAGTTTTTTTTATATTTGTTTCACGAAAACTATACATAATCTGAGATTAATCATTTATTTTGTTTATCCAGACGACTTTCTCGTAATTTCTCAAAAGACGAATAAAATTAATACTCTTTACTGTTCGTTATCCTCAATACCCAAACTATTAAGGACCTGCTCCGTTCTCCTGAACTCTTAGCCCCCTTCACCCTGCTCCTTTCTCCTGAACTCTTAGCCCCCTTCACCCTGCATCATCGCTCGGCGGCCTATCCAGGCTGCAGTGCGTTGACCGCGCTCTCTCTTGTGTCAGGTACTAGGGCCTCCGCGCCCGGTCGCTCAAACCTTCGGGGAGTCGAGCTGTGGGCGGATCGGTGCGGGCATATACAACGACAAGAAGCCGCTGATTGCTCCTGCACTCGCTTAGGTAAGATATTACGTAATATACATAAATAATTAGTAACTGCCTCATTAGTCTAGAGTGGTGCTAAGCGTGACTGTTACGCTAGAAGTCGTGGTTTGTCTATGAAATTCTCAGTAGCAGCTCGGAGTTTGTGTCCGGTTAATGGAAATAGACTCAACCCCTGTTATAAATCCAGAAACTTCATATATGTTTATACTGCCTGGACTACAAAAGAAACCAGAAATCTCGTGAGTGTGTTTCGGCGTTACTTCTCAGAGATCGTCCGATAGGAAATGCCAGCGCCATCTAGTACTTCATTTTTTAAAACATAGACCTGTAAAATTCTTTTTACAGTAATAAATATAATTTAACTGCCTCATTGGTCTAGTGGTCCTAAACGCGGCTGCTAAACGTCCTGTGTTCGGTTACCAGGTCGAGCAATATTATTGGGTTTTTTTATGAAATTCTCAGTAGCAGTTTGGATTTGTGCAGTTAATGGCAATAGGCTCACATAATTACATGGGACCTAATCATACCGGGGAATACCGGCGTGATGGTAGTTCGTAGTTTTTTTTTTCATTCAAATTTTTGATTGAGGCTTTAGTGCACACTTCGTTCCAAATCAATATTTCTCTACTATCAACACAATTATGTTATGTTAAATATAATTTTATAACACATTTGTTGTATGGTACAGGTGCCGATTCACCCTCAACTCGCGCCAATAATCCCGATAATGTTGAGATCGGGCGCGGGGCACCCGGATGCTGACCAGTCGGAAGCGTCCACGTCACGGCAGCGCTCTCCCGAGGAGGAGGCGCAGCGCCTGTACGCGACACTCAACGAGTACCTGCTGCTGGAGCACAAGACACAGCCCAAACTGTGTCTGCCTGCTGACAGTGAGGTAGGACGATAATTTATTAACATAATTTGAGGGTAGATAGCAATTAATATGTTCAGCAAAAAAATTTATAGTTGACTGGTGTCTGTTGACCAGCGTCCCGCGCGGCTTGTGCAGTATATGACGTAGGTCCTATAATTAAAAAATCATTGAAATTCTCTACTATATTAATTAAATATCTCTACTATATTAGTAAACAACCGTAAATTAATTTGTGATACATAAATTCTGTACAATTTTCCGCACGCCCTAAGTCTTGACTTCACAAATCGCTAAAGTAAGCTCTGTTTAGCGTAAAATTTAAATGCTTCTTAAACCTCGTTATTTTCAGACCTCTCTTCCTTTTATTGATCATCTCTGTTTATTTCATGAGATGGCATGACTTTATTTGGGAAATGCGAGCGACAGACAGTTATTACGTGGATGCTCGCTTTCAAATGCTCGCGGCGTAGACATTCGTAACAAAGACGAGACCAACAGATGCTTATCTTTACGTAATTTTTAACGTTAACCGGTAAGCGATATAGCGTACACGTCTGTTGGTCAAGGTCGTGAGGTTCGGATAAGGTAGACAATTTTAACGTTTTTCGCTTTTCGCTCGCGGTTTCACCCACCATTGCCCCGTTCCTAAGGGTCGTAGCGTGATGTTTAGTAACTTGAAACCATCCTAAAGAATCACTCTGTCTGTTGGTGGAAATCACATGAAAATCTATTACACAGCTTTTGAGTTTATCGGAAACAGACGCGGCGCAGGAAGTTTGTTTTATGATGATGTATTACTGTTGTTGTCCCGTTGCCGAAATCATCGAAGTGATTTAATTGAAGTTTCACTATGTGGACACGCGAAAAAATGTTGCCATGTCCAGATGACGAAATAATATGTGATACTCATTTCTAAAGTCTCTTGTGTCGAGTTTGTGAAAATTCCGATTTTTGCGGCAAAAACGGCTGTATCTTTTTTTTACGTTCACTTAAAAGTTTGATTTTTTTCACAGCCTCAAGGGACTGTAGAATTGAGTATATGGTTTTAATCTCAACTCGATACCTCCACGCGTTTCCGTGATCTTGACAGACAAGACTGACGGACAACAAAGTGATCCTATAAGGGTTCCCTTTTGAGGTACGGGACCGTAAAAAAAGGCATTTATTACCACAGACATGGACAACTATACCTAGTAATCCTCCTCGTCAAGTTACTGATTCCATCTATTCACCGTTCTTGATAAGATCGTTTACCAAATATAAAGTTTCAACATCAAACATGTCTTTGTTACGCAACATATTCTCACAAGTTTAGCAATATCTTCACGAAGACACAAATTAACATGTCTTGAAGGTTAGGCGACGCTAATGTAGAGGTCGCTCTTTATGGAATCTGCCCACAATACCGTCTTATACCATAACCGTACCTACTAGGAAAGTATATACAACATGTAACTGAATAAGACGAAAAAAAAAAGCGTAAGACCTCGAACACTTCGATTAGAATATTTTTTTATGCTTTAAGTCGGCAACCGAGCTGACGAGCCACCTGGTCGTAAGTAGTTATCGTCGCCCATGGACACCTGCAAAACCAGAGGAGTTGCTGATGCGTTGCCGATCTTTAAGAGCCTCTACGGACTGCAGACTGCCAGAGCCGCAGCAACCGAGGGAACTGGCTCTTACGCGCAAAAGTTCAAACACACACCGCAGTGCTTTAGGACAGACTCAAAGTCAAAGTCAAAGTCAAAATGTTTTATTTCAATTAGACCACTAAATAGGTACTTTTGAAAAGTCAAAACTATTTGCACAGTTCCAAAAAGTGGGTCGTATGGAGAAGAGCCGGGAAGAAACTCCATAGACACTCTTTTAAAAAAATAAAAACCTTGATTCCGACGTAAGGGTGGTCGCCAGCCAGTCAGACCCCAAGAGGTTCCGTTACGGGTTTTCGTAGCTTTCTATTTACCCTTTAGTTTCAGTTCAAGCATACTTTTTTCCATATGAATAATTAATAATATCTATATTAATTTGTCTACAGAATGGGGAGGTGACGACGGGGGCGCGTGATGGCGCGGCTCACGTTCTCAGATGTCTCAAAGTTTGGTTCGACCTGCCAGCCGACGTCCTTATCAATGCTATCAACTTGTTCGACAGGTAAGAATCACAAACTCTCATACAAAAAAAAAGTTCCATTAAAAAGTCTAATTAACCTCGTATATCAAAAAAGGACGACATAAGTTTCCGAAAGATAAAACTGTCACAAAACACTAACATTCATTACCCGTATCTTATTATTTGCTAAAATGTTCACTAAATTATTCTTATTAGTGACTAGCTTTTGCCAGCGACTTCGTCCGCGTGGAATAGTTACTTTGTTCCCTAGTTCTTCGCCCGCGGTTTCACCTGCGTTGCCCCGTTCCTAAGGGTTGTAGCGTGATGTTTTATAGCTTGAAACCTTTCTCATGAATCACTCATTTTCCCAACTTTTCCCTTCACTGCTCTGCTCCTATTGATCGTAGCGTGATGAAAAGTATACTATAACCTGCCCAGGAGTATGAAGAACAATTGTACCAAGTTTCGTTGAAATCCGTCGAGTGGTTTTTGTTTCTATAACGAACATACAGACAGACAGACAGACAGACAGACAGACAGACAGACAGACAGACAAAAATTTTACTGATTGCATTTTTGGCGTCAGTATCGATCACTAATCACCCGCTGATAGTTATTTTGGAAATATATTTCATGTACAGAATTGACCTCTCTACTGATTTATTATAAGTATAGATAAACCCGCGTAGCTCCCACAAACAGTGTAATTTGACATTTCGGAGACCTCACGCTACACTAGCGCCTCTAGCGGCGAATTCACACGCGGCAGCCCTCATTAAATAAACACTCAAATATAATTTGTTGCAGGTTCTTGACAAAGATGAAGGTGCGACCTTGTCACGTGCCGTGCATCACAGTGTCCTGCATGAACATCGCGTTAGAACAGTATGCTGCTGACACCAACACCAAGAGAAGCATCTCTGTCGAAGAGTTGGGTGAGTGGATGCTTCAGGAGTGATTTATTTATCACTAGCGTAACACTAGCCTTCAAAATCATAAAAAATAATGTTATATGCGAAACAGTTTCGGAAGTTGGCGGCGAAATCAACATATCCAATCAAATCAAAGGCAGACTCCCGAAACTGTTGCGCACATAATATTAGTTTTTATGTTATATTTTAGTGAAGGAAAAATTCAATCCCGGGCAGCATTCTTAGCATGGAAAATGTAAAAAAAAACGCAAAAAGAAATTTTCTTTTTTGTTTTTCTTTTTTTTTAATATTTACGTGCATACACGACGTTTTTACTTACTCGGTCGATACCTGTAATTGTAATTTTTTACATAATACAAGAAATATATACAGTCGAATTGAGAACCTCCTCTTTTTGAAGTCGGTTAAAACCCAATAACATTGCCCATTGGTGTAAATCGTACTCAATGAGGCAATTTATATAATTCCGTAAAAAGTAGATTCATCACCATAAATAAAATATTTCAAAGAAAACGTGTTTATTGAATTTGGTAATGTTGTTTATTCCAGTATCCATATCGCAGTCGGCGTGTACGGCGGGCGATGTGTGCCGCATGTCCCGCGTGATCGTTGACAAGCTGTCGCTGGTGGCCGGCTGCCGCGCCGCCACGGCCTTGGACTGGCTGCGACTGCTGCGAGCCATGCTGTTGCTGCACGTCGCCGATGCGCTGCCCGCTGCCTGCCAGGTAGGGGACTTTGTCACTGTTTATGAGCAAATATGGAAATACGCATAGACGAACAGAGAAAAAAAAAAATAACAAGCATTGTTTTGTGTTCTATTGTGTTAATCAAGGCTATATTTGATAGCGGATTTTCAATAAATTATGAATATTTAATATAATCAACTAATTCACAATATAATATTCCCAATTTCTCTTGACTGATGATTTTTCTTCGTAATTTTATATTGGAAGATAGAACTATAACATACATATTTATGAATGCATAGCTATGCCCCGCGGTTTCTCCCGGTTGGCTCTTAGTGGTTGTAGCTGGATGTTAAACTGCTTAATACAGGGTTTTCCAACCCTTTTCTAGGACTGAGTTCAAGCCACAATAAACCGAGATTTGGGAGTTCATTTACTTACTAGAGTTTACTAAGTTTATTTACTAGATAATATATGACTCTCGGGCTCGAGCAGTGTTTCCGTGATTTTTTCTATTAAATTCTTAGTAACAGTTAAGATACGTTGGACGTAAAACGATGTCAAAAATATACTCAAACAATGCTCTCAAGACCTTAAAAAAATTGTCTCATAACATACCATCACACCTGTATTCCCCGAAGGGTTAGGCAGAGGCGTACTAATGTACACCCACAGTTCGCCGGTATGTTTAGGTCCATGTAATAGGGGGCGAGCCTATTGCCATTAACCAGGCACAAATCCAGACTCCGAGCTGCTACTGAGAATTTCATAGAAAAACCCAATAACACTGCTCGACCTGGGGATCGAACCCAGGACCTCTAGAGTAGCAGTCACGCTTGGGACCACTAGACTAATGAGGCAGTCTTGTGTCAAAAATTGTCTCCTTAAAAGCTAATTACAGATCCAATATATCTGTCATTATGTCTATGGAGATATAATAAACTTTCCAAAGACAACAATCTGGTTGAATTTATTTCAGTTCAGACATAGACTTTGGAAAACATTAATAATATTTTTAAAATTATGGCAAAGTTGCTAGCTTATCAGATACATATTTTCGGAGTGTGCATCAGATCTCCACGATCTTATTCCCTCTAGCCCTTTCTACTATCGGACTAACGGACGCACGAAAAAGCGACATCGATTCATGGTGAACATTCCAAAAACCCGAACGAATGTCCACTTTAATCTTGCATACCACTGAAATGTGGAATGAGCTTCCCGAATGGGTCTTCCCCGATAGATATAATGTGGGTGTAACAATTCACGAGTGAATCGGTTTCTTCTAGCCAAGCGAGCTCCGTCGTAGAACGCAGTATTGCTTAACATCAGACATACTAGCAGTCAAGCGTAAGCCTATTATGCATAAAAAAATCTCAAGACTAGGTCAAAAATCTTCGAGTTTAAATCCTGGGCATACCTGTGTGTGTCTACAAATTGCATGTTTATGTACAACTAGCGACCCGCCTGCGGTTTCACCCGTGTTGCTCAGCTCCTATTGGACTTAGCGTGATGTTATATAGCCTATAACATTCCTCGATAAAAGGACTATCCAACACAAAAAGAATTTTTCAATTCCAACCAGTAAGTTCCTGAGATTAGCGTGTTCCTTGTAACCTTTATAATATTATCATAGATAAACACATAAACATACCATCACGCCTGTATTCCCCGAAGGGTTAGGCAGAGGCGTACTTAATGTACACCCACAGTTCGCCGGTATGTTTAAGTCCCATGTTATAGGGGGCGAGCCTATAGCCATTAACCGGGCACAAATCCAGACTCCGAACTGCTACTGAGAATTTCATAGAAGAACCCAATAACACTTTGCTCGACCTGGGGATCGAACCCAGGACCTCTAGCGTAGCAGTCGCACTTGGGACCACTAGACTAATGAGGCAGTCCATAGATAGATAGATATACACTTATTATTTCTGATATGACATAATTCTAATGTTGATGTATTTTATTTTGTTTCAGGAAGAAGAGCTGGTCCAGCTGTTAGAGATAGTATGTTGCGACGCAGCTTGCGTCAACACTCGCACCAGTGAACTAGCGCTAGTTCTCCTCTATTATAAACTCGGTAAGTACACTGTACAATTACTAGTGCTGAAAGGCTAAATTTTATGAGATTTAAGACCTTCATTGTCCCACCACTTACAGCTAATAAAAATGATTATGATTAGGAGGGAAGCTGGAGCGAAAATGACATTACATTTTTGACCTGCTATAGGCAAGAGTAGACACGTACAGTACGCGCGACATAAATTGGCCGGACTGAAGTTAGCTGTTTGTCAGTTTTTGGTTGCGCAGTACACAATTTTTAACGTAAACAATCCACTGCGCATTAAAACGGCGAACTTCACTCCGGCCAACTTATGCCGCGCGTACTGTACAGTTACTGTTCAAGACGGAGTTTGGATTTGTGCCCAGTAAATTGCGATAGGCTCGCCCCATATCATATGAGACCCGAACACACCGGCAAAACTTTGGGTGTACTTTGGGTGTAAACCTCTGCCTAACCCTTCGGGGAATACATCACATGTTATGCGAAGCAAGCAACATCAAATCTTTGAAGCACAGTATGATGGGAGTCATATTAACAGACCACATCAAAAATAGAGTATTGTGCTCCAAAACCCAGATCGCTGATATAGGCCAAAAATATGCCAGCTTGGAAGGATTGGCCTAAAATAGCCTTGAACCGTGAGGAATGAAAAGAGGGTAGGAAGGCCTTTGCCCTGCAGTGGAACGGCAACAGCTGAATAATAATAATAATCACATGTTAAATGTTGGTGGCGTTAACTACACTGATCTCATAGTAACTTTCCCTCTGTAATGTAATGTATTGTTACAGAGCAACAGTTAGCGGAGTGGTCTCTAGCGACGGGCGACGAGAGCGGCGCGGTGCCCGATCACGCTTACTACCTCTACGACTTCGCGAGACAGCTGCAGTTGCATTGTCACGTAAGTTTCATAAAACCTTGTTAACTATCTATAACTTAACCGGGAGCAGAACAATTAAAATAACATTAAAATTGGTTCAAAAATAAGAAAGTTAGATATCATGTCAATTGATAACATTTCAAAATTATTAAACCACCAAAACAAAAGTATAGTTTTTTTGTTTTCCTATCCTAACTTCCAAAACATTTTTATTTATTTTTATAATAATTATATTTTCATTTCGAAAAAAAAAACAAAAAACGTGTGATGACGTCACTTATATGGCGGATACTGAGAAAATTGGAATTTTATAAGGTTGTTTAGGTAAGGTTATGAATAATTATGATAGATGCCAAACTGACGTAAGACAATTTTTTGAAGGGTCAAGAACCCTTTCGCCATTTAAACCGTACAAATGACGTCATTTGGCATTTACATCTGTTTAGTCGAAAATAAATATGAAAATGATTGAATATCGGGAAAAAAATACAGGTATCCTATTTTTCTATCTAGTTTCAAATAAAATTATAATATATGGGTGTTAAAAATGAAATGTTGTCAAATAGGTAAAAAATAAGAAATGTTACTAAGCATGTTATTATAATTAACAACAAATCATGCGACAAAAATTATATACTATAACTAGATGGAGACGGCTCAGTATGTCGTCGGACTTGTATAGATTAGACGGGGACTTGCCTTCCCTTGACCTATCCACGGCATCCATATTTTTTTTAACTATTTTACTAACAGATCACGACGGTAACAACACACCACCGGTCCCCCCCCACTGCAAACACAACATAGCACGCAGCTATGTTTTTTGTGATGGTACCGTGTCGCTGTCATTGGGTTGTGTATCTAAATTGGTGTACGTTTGTGTACAGATGAACGAGTCCTCGTTATCCCACGCCCGGTCCCGCGTCCGCCACGTGGTCTCGCGCTACGAGCGCTGCGAGGCGCGCCGCGACCAGCGACAGCGCCTCGTCTGGAGACTGTCTGAACGAACACTAAAGGTAATTTAAAACGTTTTATTCATTTAGTTATTTTTTACTAGCGATCCGCTCGCGGTTTTATCAGCACTGCTCCTTTCCTAAGAGACGTAGCGTGATGTCTCGATAAATGGACTATCCAGCACAAAAATTTTTTTCAAAATCGGTTCTAAAATTTTTAACGTGAAAGTTTATGAAGTTGTATGGATGTTTGTTTCTTTTTCACGTCAGAACGGCTGTACGGATCTGGATAAAATTTTGCCACAGAGAGTAATTATAGTCTGGAATAACACGGGCACCTTTTTATCCAGGTCATCCTAATATTGAAGTCCACGCAGATGAAGTCGCGGACAGAAGCGAGTAAAGCAATCATTAAAAAAATTGCTAGATTTTCGTTATTGTGGCAATTTGGGCACGATAATCGTGATATTTAAACTTTATTAATTAACATGTTTACTTTCATGAATATTTAATGTTTGTTATTTTATTTGGTGATGTGATTAGGATACCTATATGCCCCTTTCGGACCGGACAGGGTTTTTTTTAACATGTGTATTTATTCTGTGTGGAGATCGAACCTGTCATCTCTGGCGCAGGAACCGATAACTTCGAATTTATAATTAATGTTTTTGTTGTGTTACGCAGGTGCTACGGCCGACGGATCGTCTGACTTCTCTGCTGCCTACCATCGAGGAACAACACCTCGCAGTCGACGCCACGCCCACGAGGAACAGGTACATACAACCTAGGTCTTTTGATATTTTGTTGGAAAAAGCGGGGGAGGCGTTTGATCAATTTTGAGACAATTCAGGCTAAATAATAATAAAAATGAATGATTGACTTCTATGGTCTAGGTCCTGGGTTCGATTCCCCGTTCGAGCAAAGTGTTATCGGGTGTTTTTATGAAATTCTCAGTAGCAGCTTGACTTTAGATTTGTTTTTTTTTTTAAATTGATGATTATTTTATTTTTCCCGATACTCATGAATGTGAGGTTTTGCAAATAGATGTAAGATATTGTATAGTAGGTTCCGTAATGAAATACTACTATAACTAAAAGTAATATACCATCATACCATCACGCAAGAATTCCCCGAAGGGTTAATCAGACGCGTACTAATGTACACGCCCACAGTTCGCCGGTATGTTTAGGTCCCATGTAATAGGGGGCGAGCCTATTGCCATTAACCGGGCACAAATCCAAACTCCGAGCTGCTACTGAGAACTTCATAGAAAAGCCCAATAACACTGCTCGACCTGGGGATCGAATCCAGGATCTCTAGGGTTAGCAGTCGCGCTTGGAACCACTAGACTAATTAGGCAGTCTAAACACACAGTAAAAGTAGTATCTTTACAATAATATTCGCGTAAGTGTCAGGGTTCCGTATTTACCTGTTCTCAAAAAATTGTGGTAACGGTTACGGTTCTGTGTTTGTGTATGCAACAGTTTGTATTCGTAAACGCGTCCACTATTATAGAAAACTAGTTCAAACTAACATTAAAAAGAAACATCATTAAACTAACTCCCCAATTCATCCAACAGATCGGGCAGTGAAAGCAGCGAAAATGAGGAGACATCTGATTGGCCGCGCAGTCCCGTGCTACCCGTGTACTGCGATAACTAAACCGCCGACGACCCGGCAAATGGTACTTATTTTTTTAAAGTACACTCCCGACATCTGCGGTAACAGAATACAAGGAGACACTACCAAACTAGAGCTGGAAATGCATAGTTAACTAATGGTATTTATTCTCATCACTTTACGTCAAACTCCACAATACTGATTGATAGAAGAAAAACATTGTCATATTTTATCAATTACCTATTTAACGCCGGCAAGAAACTGCAGTGATAAGGCTCTTCTCCTTAAGATCTACAATTTCGAACCGGCACAGTTTTTGACATATCCAGGGGTTCCCAATCTTTTTTAGTCCGCGGCGCACAGACAATGTTTACTATTTTGTCTCGGCGTCCTAACCTATCTAGCTGGTTGAAATAGATAGGTACAAAGATACTAGTTGATCGCTTAAAGGCGCCCTTCTCCACTTTCTACGGCCAGGGCGCCGCGGCGCTCACTTTGGGAATCCCTGGCTAATCGAAATAAAAAAAAAATAGTTTGAGTTTGGTACTTATTTTTCTGTCTGTAATCATGGTAGGCTGGAATTTTCTAGAATTATTGTCAATTAAGAAGTCCCATTTGACGGCTAAACTGCGGAAATATTAAGTTTGTCATAGATAGGTCTACAGTGCGATCGATATAACTGCGTCTGAAGACATGCAGTAATAAAAAATTGTATACATTATTATTTCCTTCAATTTTGATGTGTTTGCACACACACTTATTTAAGTGATTGTCTCTACTCAGCCGTTCGGAACGACTAACTAGAAACGCAATGTTATTTCGACCGTATTGTATTTAGAAAACATTACATATTTCTGTCAGTGGTCATAATCGTCTGATAGTAACAGAAGCTGAAAACTTCTAGATTTTCGAGACGTCGTAAAAAGACATCCCATTTGACAGCTAAATTACAATGTCTAGGGTCGGAAATATAAAATTTTTCATAGTAAGTCATATTGTCTAATAAATAATTTAATGTCAAAAATGGGTCAGTGATTAATAACAGTGTTCGTAAATTGTTGGAACGCGGGTTCAAAGTCGAAAATGTGAAGTGTTAAAAGGGACTTCGTACGACGGAACGATTGTATAGTTGATACTAGACTATGAAAATATGGTGCTTTTAGCCAAAGATAGCACTTGCCTTATGATAGTATCCAGACAGAATCGGCATACATCGAATTATAAATATAACCATGTTAAGTTAAAATTAGTAGATTTGACATTTATTTAAAAACTAAATTAATACCAATGTCATCTTTCTGTTAATGTCACTCTTAAGTTGGTAGTGAAAGTGTTACAAAGTTTTGTAAGAGCGTCGGGTGGTACCTATAGTGTTATTAGATCCAAAATGTACCTGGCAGCTTATTATAAAAATAAGAACCTTTGGGATTGAGAGTTAAAATATTTTTTTATAATTTATTGTAATTAAAAATATATTTAAACATTCTAAGTACATAATATTTTGCATTTATATTAAATTTGACATTGCATTTTAATTATTATTACGTAATCGACTTTATAATCTATAATAATAATAATTGACTATAATTTTCAACTTTAATCATAATAATTCTCAATTCTAATGGTTCTTATGCCATAATTAATTTAAACTATTGTTAAACTTGAATTATAAATCTCATTGGGGTGACAAGTAGAACATATCTTGCCGGGTCTATGCGGTCTTAGATCATTTAAACTGGAGATGTTGCACCGTATAAAGAAAAAATCTACCATTTTTGTTTTTAACACACATTTCAAATGATCTTGTAAAAATGGACGAAAAGTATATTTTGTCGTGTAATGTCCCGTCTCCAGTTTACAAGTTCTAAATAGATTTTCGTGTAAGTTTTAAGAAAATTCTGTGTTAATAAATTTATGAGACGATGGAGAGAAAAAGCCGAGGTTCTAATTTTAAGTTTAATTCAAAAAAGGAATATGTCTCTCGAAATGTTCGCGATCCTAATTTTGAAGATGTCAAAATGTATGTGATCCGTTTACTGTTGGGGTCTTTGTGTGTGTGTGTGAGTTAGCGGTGCACTTGTGTGGGTGCTACGGGATAGCACCTTGCTTTGGTGAAGCAAAGCAGGGTGAAAGATGTTGAGATTGTGATAAAGTTGCGGCGAAGTTGCTCAACAGTTGCGGCACAGTTGCCATTTTAATCGGTCTTGTTGATATATTAGCAATAAGACTACCTAATTACGAATTAATTGGCTTATTAAAAACAATATCGATATCGATAGTACTTTTTCACAATTTTGTCCCAATTCTCAGATATCACGACCAATTTTCTTACGCAACTGTCTCGCAGTTGCCACGCAATTGCACCGCAATCGCTAAAATGTATGTTTCGAAATTAAATTAAGTTAATTAGTTAATAATTATTATCCGTACAAAAGGACAAAAAAAATTAAAATGGTGCAATTTAAAATTCAAAAAAATCCCGTTCAGAATTTAATGATAAATAAAAGTAATATTTGGAGTATTATTCAATTTTAAAAGTTGTTTTTTTTAGTAATGTTTTTGCATTGCGATGGTCAACGTTTCTTTCACTTTGCGGCGTTTTAGGGTCGGCAGAAATGTGGCTATGATGATTGGGGACTAAAAATTAGGTTGACAATTATCAGTCGCTATATCCTGCTTAACTTCTAAAGCGTCCATCTTTTCTATCAGTCCCTTAAAGCTTTACTAATATTTTTTATTATATTTTAATATGTATGAAAGAAACGCTGTCCATTTTCCCAAAGCTTTTCCTTTCTGTGATTTTTCTTAATAGAAAAAAGAAGTTGAAAAACTAATTCCATATTTTTTACTAGTTCGTAAGGTTTGGGCGAAATCTGGGGTAGGATCTGTGGTATGACGGTTAAAAGGCAGATTAAATGTCAGTATGAAAGTAGTATAAATGCATAGTATTAATTTTAATTAGAATAAAATTGGCGAGCTTTGCGAGTAAACGGGAGAAATGATTATTTTGGGGTATTAGTTGCCACACAGTTGAGCAACAGTCTCCCAACTGTTGCGTCGCAGTTGCTACCCAAATCTCGCTCTAAACAGATAAATATAAGAAATTGAGTCACATAAAAACGAGTGATTGTAACTTTAAACGCGAAAAAAAGTGAAAAAAAAAATCCACCGAAGTTTTCTTTTTTAAGTACATCTATTATCTGTAATTTAAGTATTATAGTTATTGTAAAAAATAATTAATTAATAATAATATATTTCCATCGACTAACTCTTTTGGAGTTTAAAAAAAATATCTGATAAAACATTTTGGCATTAATTTTTTTCAGTAGTAGTAATCATTATTTCTTATCATCTTATCTTAGTAGTTTATAAACTTATAAATGACAAAAAAAATACAAATTATTGAAAAAATAGATAAAAAAAATGATCTCAGTTTGTAATTTTCTTTGCAAAAAATCTTGGAAATCATCTTAAAACAAGTATTGTATGTGTATTGTAGTAAAAATTTAACGGTCATACAAAAAAAAACATAAAAAAAAATTGAATGTGTGCATTTACTATCATCGGTGCATTCATCGTCCAAAGGTTTTAAGCTAAGTATTTTCATTTATATTTTTATTAATAGCTACCTACATATACATACAGTACTCCTAATTAAAAACTATTCCAAATAATAGGTCCCCTGTGACACGAATTTTGATTGTATTCATGACATTTGAAATAATGAGAAAACTAAGAAGCATAACACCTCTCACACGAGGCTATTTGGAATAGTTTGATTCAAAAATATTGTCAGTGGTCTTGGTATATTAAAAAAGATCAATGTACATTTGCGCTCTGTGATAAAAAGTAAAAATCAGACCAAAAACAAAGATAGACAACTTTTGAACTTTCGGAGGCAAATTATAAGAGGTCTCTATATTTTGTCTGTCCTTTTTTTGGTCTGAAGTTCAGCATAGGAAAAGTATAGAAGGATTAACTCTGATCAGTAAACTTATTTATATACAACTTGCTTCTCAAGGCAGTCTGGTAAAAAAAAACTGAGTAGGTACGCAAAAGTATAATTTTTCTCACGAGTCCATCCAAAGGTTGTGTGTTACGGCCAGTCACAAAAACACATCTGTCGATAGATTTGCTTACTAGAGATAAGATTTTGACATTACTTGTATGGATATTATGTCAAAATCTTATCTTTAATAGGCAAATCTACCGACTGATTCGATATTGGGACTGGCCGTAAGAGGTCGCTGTAAGCGATAAGACCGCCCATTATACCATTCAATGATTTATAAAATTATTCTTTGCATTAGTTTTTGGTGTGCAATAAAGAATTTTGTATTTATCTATGGCTTATGTTTAACTAACCACCAGGTCTAGCAAAATGTTACGGCAAAAAAATCACTTTATATTGCCAAAAATAGTAAACGATCACCAAAATAAGCTCTAACCTAACCTAAACCTAATTTTTGGTGACCATTTATCCATTTTGGTGATTTGGTGAAGCAATTTAAATTTAATCTGGTGGTCATTATATTTATCCCCTTTATCTATGAGTCGTTTTGTGCAATAATCACTTTTGAATACTTGCTCAATACGGGTTATGAGTTTCCATCCATCTATACTTTGAACTATTATTTAAAGTGTTCATAATAAATGTTATAACACTGAAATGATATTTTAAGATCGCTTTTATAAAAGATTTAAGATCAACTTTTATAAAAAAAAATATTAGTACTGACTTTAAAATTTTTGAGGCCGTGGTATCACAATCAAGAAAGTAAATATACTCATAATTAATAACTAGTAAGTCTGGTTCAAAATGTAACTACTTAACTCATAAAATATTCTAATAGTGGGTATTTGTTTTGTCTCCTTGCAATCTAGAATAAGGTATTGGAACTCAAATTGAAGTCCTAAGAAAAAAATATCACGTTTTTAAAATAGCTCCAATCTCCTTTTTTATAAGACATTAGAGAATATTCGATAATTACGTATGCTTTTGGTATTTTTTGTAATAAAGGTTAATACGCACAATTTTCATCAGCTTTAAATACTAAATAAATACTTGTAAATAATGTTTTTTACAACAACTTTCTTCAAATGTAAATAAATCCATGAAATATTATTACATTATAATCGGTTATTTAGTTTAAAGTCAGTACTAGACGGAGTGAAAATTGTAAAGAAATATATTTCTAATCAATAATTAATTAGCAACAGAAACGCCAATTTTTGAATTAATCTTTTAACAATTTATATAAACAATATTTTAGATGTGTGAAGTCTGCCGACCCTGGCTGTCTCCACCAAGTTTTTATGAATTGTCAATAGAAAACATGCATTTAATGTAAAATCAATAGATATGTATAATGTGTGTGTATGTGATGTGAATTTTGTAAAGAAAAGATGCACGAGTCAAAAGAAATCTCGAATGGAGAGAATAAATTGTTGGGACTCTATACTTTGTTTTATTTTACTTATCATCATAATAATACCCATGAATAAAGTCGACGAGTGCGGTGACTATGGGGTGATATGTAGGTAGGTACTATTCACGCTCAAAAAAAATCAAAATCAATAGAAAAGGTCAGTCACTACTAAAAGGAATGGGCCCTCTGAGACTCGCAATCCTGGCTAAAACCACAAACCTTTTCTGTATTATATACATGGATACACGACAGGACGTGCGGCGCGTGTTTGAGCGAGTCGAGTGCCTATATGCGTTGTAGACTATCAGAAGCTGAACTTTCGTTCATAGGAAAGCTTTTATTAGACGAAGTTATATCTTGACCTGTATACATGAGGACCTACCTAAGTACCTACATCACCGAATGAGTTTGCAAGAGACGATTGATAAAATTAAATAACATTTATTTCTGTAAATAGGTAGAACATACAGTACGCGCGACATAACTTGGCCGGACTGAAGTTAGCTGTTTGTCAGTTTTTGATTGCGCAGTACACAATTTTTAACGTAAACAATCCACTGCGCATTAAAACGGCGAACTTCACTCCGGCCAACTTATGCCGCGCGTACAGTACGCGCGTAGTTAATGTCGCAATTACCATTACCATGAATGCAGTACTTATTATAGACCTACAAACTTCGAAAAACCACTCGAAATTTGAATTTGGCGGGCTCAGGTGAACGATCCGCCTTAATAATTTTCTACTCTCGGTGGATAATTGATCAGTCTATAGTAAATTCCCGCCAGGCGTCACCGGTGTCATTTCTCACCCCGTAAACAGCACAGAGTGCGGAAGAACTACCTATAGATCATACAAATCAATACAAATATTTGCTCCGTGTGGGGATCGAAACCACAACACGTGGCGCAGAAGCCGATCGCTCAACCGCTACGCCAATCGTGTCTTCGAAACGTCGTCTTTCTCACGCAATAAGCTTTTTCTCTCACTCATTATGTGCAATGTACGTGGCACCAAAATCGGATTCTACGATTTTTTTTTATACACAGGACAAGACGTGGGAAAGGGAGTGAATGTTTGAGATGACGACTGATAGGGATGAATGGAAAAAAGGACATGCTGCGCCGAGCACAAATCAATTGGGACTAATTGTCGGGCCCGCTAGTTTTATTGTAAAAACAGTCCGACAAGTTCCTAGCTAACATCATAGAACACTTCTACACACACACGCACACATACAGAGTTTGACCGAAACTAAGGATTTTAAGGTAAAATCCTTAATTCTTATCCTAGAAGTAACAAGGTGAGGTTGGTTTGGAGCAAGACTGTCACGGCGATTAATAGCTATGTACCACTTAGGAATTTATTATTCAAAAGTGCGAATAAATAACTTATTAAATAAAACAAAACAATAAATTCTCTGGATGTACTTATTTATTATGTCAAATAGAGATCAAATTATGATTAATTTTCATTGCTTACTGATTGCAAGACGGAGTCACCATTTCATATCTTTTTAAGTTTACGTACAAAGTAGGCAAAGGCACCAAGTTATACATTTTAATAAAAAAATATCATTTTGCACGAGATGCAAAAATTAAAAAACAGAATAATCGAATCGAAACATAGATCATGAATATAATTAAAAAGTATAAGACAATACAAAAAACAGCATATTGTTGAAAACAGCCGATTAATCACATTTAAAAAAAAAATATACAACTTTTTAAAATCACATTATTCAGTGATGACAATCACTTTTTTAAAAGTAGGTTCTCAGTTTGAATACTATTTCATTATTTTGTTTTATTTTTGTGCTTCAAATTCTTTCTTTCTAATATTCCTAGAAGCACCTGTTTCGAATGTCATCGCTATATAATCTGCCTGAAACACGAGAAACTTTTATATAACAATCTTAAAATGTCAATTCATAAAAATACATAACTTTTTGTGGACAAAACAAATAAAGAGCTTACATTTACACTTAAAATTATGGTGTTATTTTAATTCTAATAAAATATAATTTCTATTCTATGTTATTCGTTACATCTTCGTTTCAGTTTAAAACACTAAAACCGTAGGCTACGTCTATAGTTACGCCCTTAAAATCATTGAGACAACTTAGATTGTAAAGGCAAAAAGAGTGTGACGCTTTAATTATAATATTTTTTTTTATTCGTGATCGGCTTACGCTTGACCGCCCGTTCGCCTGATGTTAAACGATCTACGGTGGAGCGCGCTTGCCTAGTTTAATTTGTAACTTTTTTTTAATTTAATAGGAAAGTTTCTGAACGTAGGTATGCAACGAAAGTTTTTGAAATTAGAATAGAACAATTTACTTTTTCCACAAAAGGCTTAGGTACGACAACCAAAAAAAAAACAGAATTATAAAATAAAAGCGTCAGACTTATTTTATTATTTTTAACAATAACGACATGAAATTACAAAATAATGGTATAATCTGATTTAATTATTGAATTTTATTGCAGCGTCCTTGAAAATCATACCACACGCATTCGTAAAATGCAATAAATATACCAGTCTAATGTATTATTTATGACTGAAAAAGGTCATTACCACAAGTTAATTTTTAAAGGTTGGACCACAAAGGCGTGTACAGAATACAATGAAAAAAAAAGTAATCAAATACTATAGATAATAACGTAGATGGTATTTGTTATTACCTACCTTATTAGGTATTTGTAATATTATGTATATGAAATTGTATACAAAAGCTACAATGTTGTATTATTTTGTATATGATGACAAACAAGCGTATGGGCCGTCTGATGGTAAACGACAACCGCAGCCTATAGACGTCAGCAACACCAGTGGTATCACTCGCGCGTTGTCATCTTGACACCTCAGTTGTTAAGTCTCATTTGCACAATGTCACTGGCTACATTACCCTTCAAAATGGATCAGAATAATGTTAGCACATTATTGCTTAGTGCAAGAATATTATTAATGCTCTGCACGCGCATCAGTGTAACCCAGCCTTTAAAATGGGTTTTTTATTCACCTTTTTAGGAATTTTAATATAATTATGTAACACTTTATATTTTTATATACTCATATGTTATCTTAGCATTGTTAGTTCTCTACGTATATTTCTAACAAGTAAACGTAACAGATTTGTTTTTTCGCGCCAATAAAAATGTTTGCATGTCATGTCAAAGTCTCTTACATTTTTTTTTAAAAAGGAATAATCTCCAAAAAGTTTCGTTTTGAAATTTTGATAGTTTTTCTAGATTCAAAAAATGGCGCGAATTTAACGCTTATCTCGTACTTAGTTAGCTTAAAAACTAAACATAAAAGAATCCAAGTTAAACGCACAACCATTTCGCAAAATATATATTTATTTATCAAAAATATTTTTATTTTAGATTAATTTTAATATATACAATTTCTTTGTAGGTCACAGAATATCAAAATGTGTACTTAAGCTCACTTAACTTTTAGTGTGAGCAATTTCGTCATAATCAAGAGAAAATATAAAAAAACAACAGTTCGCCGGTATGTTTAGGTCCCATGTAATAGGGGGCGAGCCTATTGTCATTAACCGGGCACAAATCCAAACTCCGAGTTGCTACTGAGAATTTCATATAAAAACCCAATAACACTGCTCGACTTGGGAATCGAACCCAGGACCTCTAGCGCTAATTACGATTAGCTAATGAGGCAGTTTTTAGAGTCATATTTTATTTGGAAAGTCTAGATATTGGTGTAATTAAAGTCATAAATGTCTTAAATACACGCAAATACTAAAATGTTTTTTTTTTTAAGTTTAACACTTACTAGTGTATGTAATGACATGCACACAGTGTCTTGGCCCGGAATACACCTCAGATTTTTTTTCCGATCGGTAAAACAGTGGACACCACAACCAAATTGTGGACATTCTCAAAAAATTTCATAAATCTACGATCATACAAGAGGTTAAATTATGAATAATCTTAGTAAGTGAAAATCTATATAATCTCTGTCAACCTCAATGGGAGACAGGTGAGAAAATATGTAAGTAAATATGCAAAAATCGGTAAAAATTTGTATGGAGAATCGGTAAAAATTGGTATGGAGAATCGGTAAAAATTGGTATGGAGAATCGGTAAAAATTTGTATGGAAAAATCTAACATGTGTTCCGGCTATTTTAGTGAAGGAATAAATTCAATCGCTGGCAGGATTGGAACCTGCGTCTTTTGGTTAGATATACCAGACGCTCTGACCGCTAAGCCACCGCTAGTCCCACCCGCTTCATAGAAATTTGCCTTCACATTCTGAATTTACGTCATAAGGTGACGTTAGCGACATCTATTGAAAAGCAAGTTACCTTGCTTCTCAACCGACACGACTTACTTTACAGTTAGTTCAATGTCGTACGATGCCACCTTACCTTTTAACTATCTTATTGTGATTTTTTGCATTTTCCATGCTCAGATTTCAAAATTCATTCGTTGATTCGCAGGATTCGAACCTGCCCGTGATTGAATTTCCATTTTTCCTTCACTAAAATAACTTTATAATCTTAGCATGGAAAATGCAAAAAATCACAAAAAGATATGTTTCGGCCTTAATTTCGTGCCATTTCACAAAAAATATTTTTAAAAACGTTTTTGTTTAGAAAGTATACAATACTTGTTGGTTTTGTGTATGTTAATAGCATGTGTTTGTTGTTAGCGGCATTTCTTGAGGAAGTCCAGCACTTCTTGAGGGTAGTTCTGCCGTGTTGTCGTTTTCGTTGCCAAGCGAGCGAGGTCGATTGGAGTTTTAGTACTGGAAGATCACAAAAAAACCATTATCAACCATTATATTGTCTCAAAGCTGGGTCTCTTCTCACAATGAGAGGGATTGGGCTATAGTTCACCACGCTGGCCTACTGTGAGTTGGAAGACTTCACACGCCGTCGAGAAAATCTCTCAGGCATGCAGATATCCGTCCCCCTTTAAGGTTCCGGCGGAGCATGAATTGCCCACAAAATGCAATATCAAAGTAAATCGTAGTCCAAACACAATTTTATCAAATTGTATCATAATTCGAATTTGGATACCGTTAATCTTGATTTATATCGTACCATATTGTTTACTACTAGTTCACTGGAAACAAACGGCCGGAAATTCGTTTCAAACTTGGTAAGTTATTATTAAGTTATTTAATAGTAAAGGAAAAAATTCAATCGCGGGCAGGATTCGAACCTGCGTCTTCTGGTTTGATATACCAGACGCTCTGACCTCTAAGCCACCGCGAACCCTACCCGCATGATTGAAATTTTGCCTTCACATTCTGAATTTACGTCATAAGGTGACGTTTGGTGACATCTATGAGAGGCATGTTACCTTACCTCTCAACCGACACGACTTACTTTACAGTCAGTTCAGTGTCGTACGATGCCACCCTACCTTTTAACTATCTTTTTGTGATTTTTTTGCATTATTAATTAAATTCGCTTACATTAAATCTCCATTGTAATGTTTTGGACGAAATGGCACCTAGACTTCGAATAATAACACAGTTTAATTAAATTGTATTACGATTAATATGGGTATTCCGTTTGTATGTAATATTCGGTCCGCCGGACTCTTAAGCGCGTGACAATTAATAACCTTATGACGTAAACTCAGAATGTGAAGGCAAATTTCAATCAGGCGGGTGGGCGCGGTGGCTTAGCGGTCAGTGCGTCTGGTGTATCAAACCAGAAGACGCAGGTTCGAATCATGCCCGCGATTGAATTTTTCCTTTACTAAAATAACTTAATAATAATAGGTTCAAAAACTCAGAAAGTTTTTCGGGATATAAACAATTTAATTCGTGTGAATAGGGAATATGCATGTCTTTTTTTATATTTTTAATCAATAGATTACATTATTAAAGCACCTTAAAAATATGTCTTTGACAAAAATATTATTATTTAATCATAAAAATAAATATTCAAAACTGCAATCAGATACGGGAGATTTAAACGCCGCCATATTGGCCGCGTGTACTGTGACGTCAGTTTCCGCAAAAGCAGTCACTGTTTTATCGATTTTAAAATTTATTGATCGTTGTGTTCAATTCAAGTGTTCAATCTCGTTAACAGGGTCCTTTCTGTGGGAGGGCCCCACAGAAAGGACCCTGTTAACCTCCTAACAATACGCACGCTATCCAAGAGTACCGCTTTCTGTATCAGGCCCTTAACCCAGCTGTCTAACGAGAGCCTCCATAGGTGTGAGTCGAGGCTCTTGGCTATTAGACCATTGTCACAACTATCGGTACAATGATTGCCGAGTCAACATCCCACATGTCGACAATCTCATGCGCCAAGTCTAGATATTTAATTTGCTTATCTTTAAAATAAAGTTTATTATTATTAAATCTGTTTCCTCTCACCTGAGGTTGGGGCAGTGCGCGAGGCTCTTCCAGTCCTTGCGGTCCACTTGTTTGAACATCAGCAAAATCAGCTGCAAGTCGCAGTTTGCCGAGTTCACCGCTAGATGGAGCGCTGTATCACCGCCTTTCAAATCCTAGGACAAGGTATGGTTTACATAAATTATTGCATGTAGAGAGTTAATTTTTAACAAGGATCTCTATGTATAGTTTGTTATTTAAACTCTACACATAACTTGATACGCGCGACAGATGTCAGAGTGACATTTCACTCTGACAGATGTCAAGATTAGGGTATTGTTGGAAAATAACGAATCCGGAAAATCGTTCCAAACTTGGTAAACTTATCAAAAATTGCATTCGCTTATATTTATTTCCAGGACGAAATGGTAGAGTAGGAACCTAGATTATAAGTATCCAAATCAGAATAATAACTTTCTGGATGACGATTAATTTCGGTATTACGTTTGTAAAAGAAATTCTGTCCGTCGGACTTTTAAGTAACTTACCCCCTCAGTAATATCGAAGCCGGCATGCACCAGCAGTACATGCACTGTGTGTAGTCTTGGATTCGCCGCGCTGTGTTGACTGCAAGCCACATGCAGCGCTGTATAACCTGCCAACACGATTAGTTTACTAAATTGACCCAGATATTTATTTATTTAAATTAAAAATTAATTAATTAAAAATGCCTAAGGCATTTTCTACCAGTCGACCTTAGGGTGATGAAGAGACAGGAATGGGTAGGTGCTACGGTATAATTGAAACCGAATAGCATAGAATAATTTAAAAACATATATACTTAGTAAACAAACAAATGATTCCGTAAAGTTACACTTACTTACATAATTATTATCATATATATATATATATACATACATAATAATATATAATCAACCCATTATACTGTCCCACTGCTGGGCACAGGTCTCCTCTCAGAATGAGAGGGATTAGGCTATAGTCCACCACGCTGGCCTAGTGCGGGTTGGCAGACTTCACACGCCATCGAGAAAATCTCTCAGGCATGCAGGTTTCCTCACGATGTTTCCCTTCACCGTTTAAGCGTGATAATTAACTATTTAATACGCACATGACTTCGAAAAGTCAGAGGTGCGTGCCTTGGGTTCGAACTCGAGACCTTTGACTTGGCAGTCCAACGGTCATACCACTAGGCTATCACTGCTAATGATATGATCTTATATTTATTTATTGTATTATTATGATGCCACATAATAATACAATAAATAAATATAAGATATCCTATTTTTCGATCTAGTTTATATTATAATACCTTTATGGGTGTTAAAAAAAGAAATGTCATGCAGTCGGAGATATCGCCTATATTCAAAGACTGCCTCCGACTGCATGAGATTGGTGTTTTTGTTACCATTTTTTTGGCAGTCGGGTTTTTTTTTCAGACGAGTTTTTAAATTTCAAATGGGTATAAAAAGATCGCTTATTTTTTTACCCACAACGGAAAGGAGATGGCGCGTTTAGGGTGAGAGGGTGTTTGTTTGTGTGTGCCAATGAATGTTGTCACTAATCTCCAGAACGGTTTGACCGATTGAGATGCGGTTTTCACTAAAAGATTCGTAATTTATCAGATTTCGTAGATAGGTACAATAAACATTTACAGCAAACATATGATTTTACAATTGAAATAAAACTATTTTTTACGGATATTATCGCGTTATATTGATATTATTTGATTCCCGACGTTTCGTATCCTTTACAGCATCCATGCTAAAAAAGGTTAGGTAGCTGTTAGTAATTGTAACATTAAGACGTCCAACAACTTAGTCTACCCGTGACCATGGATGCTGTAAATGATCCAAAACGTCGGGAATTAAATAATATCAATATAACGAGATAAAATCCGTAAAAAGTAGTTTTATTTCAATGTCTCAATTTGCGTAAATGTCAGAAACCAAAATGATATCACAATGTTAACCTCAAAAATATTACATTGATAACGAAGAATTTATGAAGAAGATTATCTCACCATCAGCGTTGGTGTGGTGCGCTCGGAACAGCGGCGGCTGTCCGTCGTGCGCGCGCAGCAGCTCGCTCAGCACGGACGAGCACCGGTCGCCTGCGCGCGCGCATGCTATCACCAAGTTGTCGCCTAGAGCATCCACCTGTACCATAACATTATTTTTATTATTAATTACGTCGGCAAACGAGCTACTTGATGGTAAGTGGTCATCGCTGCCCAATGCCTATGGACACCTGCAAAACCAGAGGAGTTGCTGATGCGTTTGTGCCAAGCTTTAAGAACGCCTACAGACTGCAGACTGTTGGAGCCGCAGCAACCGAGGGAGGAATGTCCCTCACGCGAAAAGTCGAAACACACACCAAGGTGCTTTACGACAGAGTCCGATGTAAGGGTGGTCGCCAGCCAGACCACAAGAGGTCCTACCACCAAGCAAAATTCAATTACATTAGAGATATTATTAAACAATCAATTACAGTACAATTACCTATTAAAAAAAAATCCATTTGGCTATTCCTCACTCTTATTCTATGCGTAAAATCACTAGAACATTTCACACACCATTTTCTAGAACTAATTTGGTCCAACAAGCACCAATATATAGAATACTAAATCAGTGCAATATCATCCAAACACATGATCTCATTGACATCATCGGTGATTCATTTCACAAATTTAAAGTTCAATTGAAACAATTGATCGGCAGCGTCACAAACGACTAATTTAATTATTTTTTTTAAGTTGTAACATAACATACCATCACGCACTGTATTCCCCGAAGGGTTAGGCAGAGGCGTACTTAATGTACACCCACAGTTCGCCTGGTATGTTTAGGTCCCATGTTATAGGGGGCGAGCTTATAGCCATTAACCGGGCACAAATCCAGACTCCGAGCTGCTACTGAGAATTTCATAGAAAACTCAATAACACTTTGCTCGACCTGGGGATCGAACCCAGGACCTCTAGCGTGGCAGTCGCGCTTGGGACCACTAGACTATTGAGGCAGTCTAAGTCTTTTTTTAAGTTGTATTTGAATATACTCGTATAATGAAATATATAATTATGCTAACATTACTACAATGTAACTGGTCAATGTTTAAATGTCATTAAAATGATTAAATGATATTTATTTCTGTAAATAGATCTTTTAAGGACACTTTTACATCTCAATTTTTTTTTTAAACTATATGGTGTCGTCATTTCCTAACTGACGACCACTGAGAAGAAACACCGAAACAAACTCAGAGAATCATGGTCTCTTTTAAAGTCCAGACATAATACTTAGTAGCAAATATGTGAGTTCCAATGTAAGACAATGTCTGAAATGGCCTTTAGAAGAAAGAGCCATTGCGGCTTTAAGTAGACCAGTCCCATCTGACGGCACGCATGCATCAGTCATTGGATAGCTCGACCATTATCTAGGGAGCTAAACAACCCGTCGCACGACGATACCAGATCAGTGGAACATTTGCGTAGGCCAGTTAAAAATCTCAATCATACATATCAGATGTAAAACCTATTCAGTATTATAAAGCTTTGATGTATTAATATGTATGATGTGATTGTACTATTTAATAAATAAATAAGTATTATGGCAATGAAATTTCGTATCTGGATATTAATAGGTACGAAAAATATTTTATCAGTTTCAGTTACTTTCAGTAACTTTCGGATAGTTTCAGATTTTAAATTTTTTGTATAAGTTGATATTTAAATCTAATAAACTATGTCAAAATGTTTTGATTCGATTAGACCACTAGGCAGGTCCAGCCGTTCTTCACTACATAGTATAAAACAAAGTCGCTGTCGCTGTTTGTCCGTCCCTATGTATGCTTAAATTTTTAAAACTAAGCAACGGATTTTGAAGCGGTTTTTTTTAATAGATAGAGTGATTCAAGAGGAAGTTTTTAAGCTATTTAACATTACGCTACGACTTTTAGGAATGGGGTAACGCGGGTGAAACCTCGGGCGGGTCACTAGTGAGTTAAAAATGGTGAAACTAATCAGAATTTGTGGGCCGATTGTTTAAATGGGCAGATCTCGATGTGCCGGAATTTCGAGATATGGCCGATGAATTGTGACCAAACAATGCCAGAACCGAATTGTAGTCATTGTACAGACTTACACAAAATAAATAAGGTTAGACACATCATGAAACAATTGGAAATGAATGAAAACATCACGAAATGTCGGCACATCGTAATCTGCCCAGGCAAATCTCGATCGGTCCATTTAAAACGAGCGCTCACGACTATAGATGGGTTTCTGCCCAGGCATTTTGGGCGAAAAAAATAAATGCCCTGGCATAAACCCATCTATATAGATGGGTTTCCGCCCAGGCATTTCGGGCGAAAAAAATTAATGCCCTGGCATAAACCTATCTCTACTCACGACACATATGTATAAAGATTAAAGTTCGCCAGAACCGAATTGGAGCCATTGTATATATGTACATACTTATACAGAAGAAATGTGGTCTCTGGATGTGTTATTATGTAGTTACTATATTTGGATTTAAATATTCTTTGATTTCTATCCAAAAAGATAATATTAAGACCTCAGATAATAATCAAAATATGACGATAATATTATCAAAATAATGTTATAATTGAGATAAAACAACTTTAAGCGGATTATATCGATTTATAGTAATATAATTTTATCAACTAAGTAGTCAATATAAATATTGAATATAAAATTATCCATTTAACTCGATAAAATCCGTAAAAAGTGGATTTAGTTCAATGAAGGAAGGACAGAAGAATAACCAAGAAAACAATGGTTCGATTAATGAAATGCCTTGTCTTTCCAATCTTTCTCTACGGTGCTGAAACCTGGTCATTAAGACAACAAGATCGCCGCAAAATTGATGCACTGGAGATGTGGTGTTGGAGACGCCTCCTAAAGACTCCTTGGACGGCGTTTCGTACAAATAACTCTATCTTAAAGGAACTTCGCATTAAGGATAGACTTTGGTCGATTATTCAACTGCGAATACTTAAGTTCTTTGGCCATGTCTCCAGAAACGAGGGCTCCATGGAAAGGCTGGTCATCCAGGGTCAAGTTGAAGGAAGACGAGCTCAATGGTACAGTGCTCTCGTAATGCTACTAATCGTCAAAAGTGGCGAAGCATTTCGAAAGCCGTGACGCTCAGAAGAGAGAATGATGCCGACGAGAACCCAGCGACCACACCATTGTTATTACCACGACCACTCTGACAAGAGTGTCCGACTAAGAAGTTCAATGCCAAAGGAGTTTAACGGCCGATTTCTATATCCTATCTGTCAGTAGATTTGCTTACTAGAGATAGGATTTTGACACTAGCTGTATGGAGCTTATGTCAAAATTATATATCTCTAGTAAGCAAATCTATCGACATATTGAATATAGAAACTGGCCGTTAGGCGGGAAAATGTAATGTGCACTTTGTCGGTTTTATATTATTTTCCAAAACTTGTTTTTCCCCGAAGTTTAGTGTGTAATTATAGTGGATAGTTAACCATTAAGTGTTCGTGAACGTTTGCGAGTGTAGACAAACGATATAAAATTGAAAATCGTGACTTTTGTGTTCACTCCTAAACTCCATCGAAGCCTTAGTGAAGTTTCCACTGTTTTACTGGAGATAGAGTGATGTGTTTTAAACTACAAAAAAGACATGACCTAAAGGTCTCAGTTACCAGGTCATAAAATTCGGTATGTTTAGATCCCATGTCATAGGGGGCGAGCCTAAAGCAAGCTATATATATAGACTAAGGTAAAAAACCCTGTCCGATCCGAAAGGGGCATATAGGTTTCCCAATCACATCACCAAATAAAATAGATATATTCATATTCATGTGTGTGTGTGTGTGTGTGTGTGTGTGTGTGTGTGTGTGTGTGTGCGTGCGGCCGTGTGTGTGTGCGTGTGTGTGCGTGTGCGTGCGTGTGTGCGCGCGTGCGTGCATGCGTGCGTGCGGCCGTGTGTGTGTGTGTGTGTGTGTGTGTGTGTGTGTGTGTGTGTGTGTGTGTGTGTGTGTGTGTGTGTGTGTGTGTGTACAGTAACTGTTGGCATCATCTCAAACAATTATAACACAGAGAAGTAGAACACGGAGAGGCAAAGGCTCATACTGGAAAATACTTCCAGTTCAACCCTGTATGTAAAATGATCCTACCTCGTGAAAGATGTGTTCCCTGCCGGCGACGAGGGTGGGGTCGGCTTTGATAGCTGTGCGGATGCACTGGACCAGGTAGCGGGTCAGCAATGGCCGGTGCGGGCATCGGAGGGCCGCAGACTTCAGGAGACTTAGACCTGCTGTGGAAAAAACATACAATTTTGATGTACTGTCATGCCAAATTTGTTCAATTGATATTCAATTTAATCTCCAAATAATAGAGTTTATTATCCATTGAGGAAATTTGACAGTTAGTGGTAACTTGATGTGCGGTTGACTGTACATATGACACGACAATATGTCAGCAACTATACAGGTGGTTTTTTTATGCTATAGGAGGGCAAACGAGCAGACTGATCGCCTGATGGTAAGCGATTACCGCGGCCAATGGACACTCGCAACACCATAGGAGTCACAATTGCGTTGCCGACTTTGAAAAGGGGATTGGGCCTCCGGTAACCTCACTCTCTCGGCGAAGCACAACGTAAGCGTTGTTTGAGGTCGGTTTTCTGTGAGGCCGTGGTATCACTCCGGTCGAGCCGGCCCATTCGAGCCGACACATGGCTCTCCCACGTAAAAAAAAACTGTGTAGACAGAATAATCCAATAATAGACCTAATTATTTATTTAAATAAGTAATTATAAGGCGATGGGAGCCGTAAAGTGATTTTGTTTCAATATAACGGAGTCTTTTTCTGGCCTTAGCAGGGACACGACATTTATATATTACTAGCGGACCCGACAGACGTCCTGTCCAATTACTAATAAATTAAAAATTAATTAAAAAAACATTGTCCAGCGGACAAAATTGTGAATCTAAACCATTCCCAGATCCCCTTGAACACACACAAAAAATTTCATCAAAATCGGTCCAGTCGTTTGAGAGAAGTTCAGTGACATACACACTCACAGAAAAATTATATATACAAAGATTTCTTTGTTTTAAAAAAACACGTTGCCCGTCATTAGGATTTTCTTCTGTATCGTGGGTGCGTTTTACAAACACAAATTCTCACATACACAAACGCCCAGACCCGGAACAACTAACTGTAGATCATACAAATATTTGCACCGTGTGGGGATCGAACCCACAACACGTGGCGCAGAAGCCGATCGCTCAGCCGCCACGCTAAACATGACGTCAAATTTTAAAATATTAATTTGAAAAACAAAAAAATCTTAAATAGGTTGCATATGGTAATATTCTTACCATCTCCCACGAAGAGATCAGGGTCCTGTGCCAGCATCCTCTCGCAGACGAGGCCGAACAGCGCGTACTGAAGGTCCTCCTTATCATTTCCGTTCGAAAGACTTATCAGGATATGGTGAAGCACACTGCAAGCAATAAAAAAAAAATTATCTACACTACGAAATAACGGCGCGTCGGAAGTTAGTGAAAATTCGTGCGTTTTGTACAAATATATGGAAATTGGTAAAGCATACCATCACGCCTTAATTCCCCGAAGAGTTAGGCAGAGGTGTACCAATGTACACGCACAGTTCGCCGGTATGTTCAGGTCCCATGTAATAGGGGGCGAGCCTATTGCTATTAGCCGGGCACAAATCCAGACTCCGATCTGCTAATGAATGTTTCATAGAAATACCCAGTAATACTTTGCTCGACCTGGGGATCGAGCTCAGGACCTCCAGCGAAGCAGTCGCGCTTGGGATCACTAGACCAATAAGGCAGAACAAACGATGAAATATTTACGACTTTTTCTATTAATATTATATTTATTAATAGAAAAAGTCTGACTCATTAGTCTAGTGGTCCCAAGCGCGACTGCTACGCTAGAGGTCCTGGGTTCGATCCCCAGGTCGAGCAAAGTGTTATTGAGTTTTCTATGAAATTCTCAGTAGCAGCTCGGAGTCTGGATTTGTGCCCGGTTAATGGCTATAGGCTCGCCCCCTATAACATGGGACCTAAACATACCAGGCGAACTGTGGGTGTACATTAAGTACGCCTCTGTCTAACCCTTCGGGGAATACAGGCGTGATGGTATGTTATTATATTTGTTTATTTTTCTATTACTATCTAAGTATTAGATATATTTTTATTTTCTATTACCAAGGTAAAACAACTTGCGGCTAACTTCAGATTTATGTTAATATTGCAATTATCCATACAAATTAAATAGATGAGCTTTATTGCTGAGTGTGGGAAAGTGTATTTCTTTTGATAGAGATAACAGTCATTTTCTATTTTGAAATTTTAACATCGCATCTTGTCAAATACAATTTTGACAATAGACGTCATTGCTTTTTTTTTAAATAGTGTTTTTTCTAATAAGACGAAGTCACCTCATCGTGCGAAGTCTGTTGATTAATATAGTAATACTATACTTTTTTAACAACGACTCGTTAATTTTATCCTTTGACGTATCTAAAATTTAGATGACGCAGTTAGCCTTTTATAGTCCCGTTATTCAACCTTTTTACCTGATATGATGCTTTTCTTTTTACTTGAAGTTGAACGCGTTTATAGTGATTCATAATATTTTTCCTTCATTTAATTTAATATTTTCGTTGTTAATCATTGTTATGACGCAATTCGCGAGCAAAAGGGGGAAAATAAATACTGTTTCATTATCTATTAAGTGTTGCTAGTTTTGGTTTTTATAAAAGGACAAAGAGAATATAGAGTCAAGGCGAAGTTCTTTTTATTTAATTTTTTTTTAAGGTGAAGGCGTACGTACAAATTCAAATTTCGAATGCTTTTTCGCAATTTCTAGGTCTGTAATACATTCTAGATTCATGGCAGTAGTAATTGAGACATTTACAATATTGACAATTGAATACTAAAACTTCTGCTTGGAAATCGTTATCGTAGTAAAATGTTAGCTAATTTTTAGTTTGATAACAATTTTTAAGCAATGGTTTTAGTTCTCAGTAGTGCATAGATAATGTAGGAGGGGTTACAAATCTACGATTTACGAAAACCAAAAAAAATATAATTGAGGGGAGTTCGTGAACGATAAGCTTTAAAATAAGTTATGATCCAAACTTTAGAACTTCCTAGAGTAAAGAAAAACATGAGAAATAAACTTACCCATATGCTTCTTTCAGATCTAGCTTAGCGACTTCCATGCACAAATTCTTCCTGACAGCAATCTTAATTTTCTGAAGATGCTCCTGAAAAATTTCCTTGCAACTCTTCCTTGTCATCTGACAACAATCCTTCTTCGAGAAGTTATGTACAATCTCCTTTTGCATGTCCTTAAACTGTTTCATAGTCATAGACGATATAGAGGCGGTCCGTTCCCGCGGTTTTTTATCTGTGGCGTCTTTTTCTTCCTCAAAATGGGGGATCTCTTGGTATTTCTCGTAATCACTGTTGTAGATCGGCGATCGGCCTGGTGAGAGAGTGTATTCAGAATTGGATGGGTAGAAAGACGCTGGGGATGCCGACATTGGGCTTGGGACAGTTTCAGAGCGCGGTGGGGTGGGATAAGTATACTCAGTACCACCAACAAAACTGTCATTTGAAGTATTGGTGAATTCTTTTTGAACGTAATTGAATATTTGGGTGAATTCTTCGTTTCCAAACTCATCGATAGCATTAGGAATAGATTCCGGTGAAACGTCATAATTACTTTGAAGTAACTGCATCAAATCATTATGTTGTACACTCTTTGCTTCGAAATCGACCAAATATGTGTTCTGAGTTGGCTTTTTTTCTAAATTGTAATCGAAATTCGTGTTCATCTGATCTTTAATATTGAACTCCGGAGTATAAGCGGATTTTTGTGCAGTTTCCTTGTTGGTATCTTCGTGGATCAACTCCATGACATCTTCTAGATATGTTTCGCCGTCGTTTTGAAGGTATGCTGATTTTTTTTGCACGCTCTCTAGCGCGATATTGAAATCGGAGAAGTTGTCTGGTGGTTGGCATTGGTTTACTATAACTTGGCCCCCCGTGAGTGTGTGTTTATTGATTTGACTGATCTGAAAAGACAGATGGAACGTTAGTTATAGAATTTCCTGATATTAGGCAGAGCTAGTTTTGATTTACAGGGTCGGCAACGCGCGAGTGATACCCTTGGTATTGCAAGCGTCCATAGGCTACGGTAACCGCTTACCATTGGGCGGGCCGTATGCTTATTTGCCACCATAGTGGTTTAAAATAATGTACGCCATTAGTACAACTTTGTTTTTAACACAAAGGTGGCAAACAAGCACACAGTCCGCCTGATGTTAAGCAGTCGTTTAGGTCCCATTTAATAAGGGGAGAGCCGACTACCATTAATCATAAACCCATACTCCAAGCTGCTACCGAGAATTTCATAACAAATCCCAATAACACTTTACATGACCTGGGCATTGAATCTATAAAATTATAGCAGTCACGCTTAATACCACTAGACTAGAAGCAGCAACATATGAATTTTGATTTTGTTATTTATTCTGTGGTTATTGAAAAAAAAAAACATAAATATATAATGTATACATAACTAAATACACATCTACAACTCCTATAATGCATATTAATTAAGATGTATACACGTCACACAAAATCATATTTAAGCAAGTGTCACTTTCTCATGGACATGTTGTTTAATTGTAATTCGCATATTTGCTATTATGTTTGGCCTTTTAAGAGAGACCACGATTCTCTGGGATTGTTTCAGTGTTCCTTCTCAGAGGTCGTCAGTTAGAAAATGCTCGTGCCAAAAAACGTTAAAGTTTGTTTAAAAAAGACAGTAATAAATATCATTTAATTGCGGGTCTAAAAGCATCATCCGCGATGTGTAATTTTAAATGTTATAAAATGATTAATTAACTTTTGCTTAATGAAAGGAAAAGTAGAGATATACTGCCTAATACAATTTCGATGTGCTAACCTCAGATTAATTGATTAGTGATGCAAGATTTTCGAGGTCAAATCATAGATGACCATGGATGAATGAATGTTATTTACGCATGGCCTTATTGGTGCTATTGAGTGTGCCAAACTTGCTTTTTTAACATAGCGAATACATAATTGATAGCTTCTAAAACGAATTCACACACAAATTGGTCATTTTCCTACTCCTGTTAGTCATCATATCAGCAAATAGGCTTCTACCATGACCGGTTATATGCCGCCTGCATCCAAGGACTCCCAGCGACCTTCACCAGGTCGTCCGTCCATCTCGTTGGAGGTCGTCCCACACTGCGTTTTCCGGTGCGTGGTCTCCACCCGAGAACCTTGCTGCCATCAGCTCTACGAACTATGTTCCTACTCCTAGTTTTTATCTAACAATGGCTGTGGGTTTGGTTCCAGTCTAATCAACATTCATATCATCTACGCAAGTATATTAGGAGACTGCGTCGGCAAATTTCCGTTTACGTCACGTAATCGGGTATAACTGTACGATTTCCTTAAGATATACATATACTATGTATCGTTGTATAAATGACATAAGGAAATTGTGGACAAAGTTTATCAATAATATTTAATATATTTATTTAAGGTGACGGCGTTCGGTTTATGGTTGCCAGGTGGCCGGGACCCATCGGGATTGTCCCGGAATGGAAGCATATATGTCCTGGGTCCCATATAAAATCATAACATTAAATCATTATATCTTTTATAACACGCTTTACAAAAATTTAAATCACGCGCGGTCAGAGTCAGAATCACAGGTCAAAGTCCACGCCATCTATATACCGAAATTAGAACTAGATAATCCGCCGCTTGTCGGGACCTTAGACTAGACAACCAATGGACCCGCCTCGCATGAGCATTCCCCTCTGTCAAGGTAATGGATTAAAAAATCTACCATGTTTATAAAAACTGTTTACGAAATCGATTTTTCAGAACCAGAATCGTTTTCGTTCGAGACGGTCGTGCTATATGCTCCGTGCAAAATGCCGATCTGTGTTGTTAATGTGTGCAAAAATAAATCTAACACTTCAAATTTAGCAAAAGATGGAGTTACTTTCCATATTTCAGTATTAAAAGTTTAGTAATTGCCTTATTTCTATTAAAATAGTATAATAAAATATGTTAATAGGTATCGAGAACTATTCCGATTCAATAATCGATTACGAAATAATCTGTAAGTTCAAGCTTGTACTTCTAACCACACTACCATGCACTCCTCACGAGACTACCCGCACTCCCCACGAGACTAGCTAATTTTTTTTTACTAACAATTTCAACCTTCTGGTCTTATAAATTAGATTTAAATTTAAAATATCCAATAAATTGTCATTTTTATGATTTTCAAATATAGGTCTTAATGCAGAATTATGTTTTTTATATATTTTTTTGCAATTATATGTCTTATTGTTTAAGACTTATGGTTTAAAACATTATTTTTTTTAAGTGTAGCGAGACTATTTCGCGATACCCAATAAGATGTCATTATTTTGATTTTCAATTATAGGTCCTAATGCAGAATAACGTTTTTCATCGTTTTTTTTGCAATTATAGGTGTTATTTTTTAATCCATAAGGCCTAGAATTCTAATTTTAAGGAGTGTAGCGAGACTATTTCGCCATTTTGTTTTCCATCTATGAATAATGATGTGATAGTGATTGTTTATGATTGCGTATCGATATCGATATGGTATTATTTTCGTATTCATTGTTTAAGACCAAATTATAATAATTGTTTACGACTACTAAAGACGAGTAGGTATTACTGACTTTGGAAATAACTTTGATTTTTGTTTTGTTTCGCTTATTCTTGATATCCAATGCTTCTAGATTTTTGCTTTAATGCTTTTTCAGATTTCCAAAAGACCCTCATTTAAAGATGAAGTGGGTACAATTGTGCTATAGAAAACAGGGTTGGCAACCTATCTATCGTATCTTTAATTTTCTAGTATCTGTGTAAGACTTGTAGTTCTCTTATTTTTTAAATACCTTTTTTTCTTTTTATTACGTGGTATTTTTATTTTCATAAATAGTTTTCTTGGTATTAAATTGGCATGTAATGTAGAATGTAGAAGAATGAGAGACTTGTCACGAAAAATATATGATGCAAAATGTAGATGTAGGGATGATTTTATTTTCTCATATAAATAATTACATTTCCAAGCGCTCCCACCGCCTTATTTTAAAACAATATTGTATTGTTACCACAACACCATGGATCCTTAGAAAATTACATTATTATTATCCACACAAGTATTTGTTACGTTTTTGAATACCTACTTTCTTTCTATGATAATCTATCGATATAACATATCGATAGAGTAGCCTCCCAATTAATTTGACTGTCTTTTACGGTCGTATAGTCGTCAATTTTTGTATGTTGATGTATTTGATCTATATGTGTGCGTAAATTGTGTTAGTGGTGAAGATTTTGATTTGTGTGAGTTCGTAGTGATAGAAAATGTTTTTGAGTAAGTGTGCAGCAATTTCTATGTAGTGTTTCCTCGCCCCGCACCAAAAGTGACAGACTTTTTTGTTCGTAGAAATAAGCGCGTTACTGGTCCATTGGTTGTCTAGTCTAAGGTCGGGACCGCTACTTCGCGGTCATGCGCTCTCCGCTCGGCATCGCCCCGCCTGGCTTTGAAAAATTGGTATGGGTTTTTTTGTTCTGGATTCGACGCCAGCAAATCTGGCAACCCTAGTTCGGTTGGCAGCCATATTCGAATTTTAATTGATTTTTCGCAATTTTTCGGTCTGTAACACATTCCAGATTCATGGCAGCAGTAATTGGGTCATTAACTATAAAATATTCACAACTGAGCACTAAAACTTTTGCTTATAAATCGTTACTGTAGCTAGAAGTTGACTAAATTTTGGCAATTCATACAGTTTTTGGCTTGACAAGGATTTTTAAACAAAGGTTTTAGTTCTTAGATGTGAATATCACGTATAGTTGATGTCGCAATTACTACAGTCATTTGCCTAGAATATGATACAAAAAAAAAAAAAAATTAAATTTACCGGGCTAGCATATTGAATAATATTAGACTTAAATTGGAGGAATCTGTGAAGAAGATTGTGTTAACTACGCTTATCAATTTAACTGAAAGACTAAGATGTGCTTCTCGCGGTCTGTGTATGAATGAGTGACCTTATTAGCACATCGACAGGTTAATGAAATAATTTTAGCGTGTTGCCATTATGCTTTCACTTTTTAGGTACTTAGCGACAATATTATTAAAAAACCAGATAGTAGACTTACAACACAAATTTAAAAATACAAACCCACAATTTCATAAATCCATTTGAATATAGCTATCAACGCTATGCAAATTATTTTGAGAAGAATGACTCATTAAACCTATTTATTAATTTATTTTAGCGCCATCTAGTTGATGGAAGCGGTAAGTATTTAATTGAGAATAGTGCCACCTAGTAGCCACAGATGTAAACAGAAGTTTTCAACCTTGAAACGATGGTGCGACGCGACGTTCAATTTATATCTTGCTAACTTGTTTTTCCGCCTAGTATGTGTTGTGCAAAAATCCAGCATCGCTGCATGAATATTAACTCGATGCGTGCTATGTGCGCTCGACTGTCGGATTAGAAACGGTTGATAATATAATCGATTTCGTTAAGGCCTTCAGCGCACTTTTGCTGCTGAGGCTACTACCATTAACTGGGCACAAACTCTAAGCTGCTACTGAGAATTTTATAGAAAAACCCAATAACACTTTTCTCGACCTGGAAGTCGAACCAAGGACTGCGTTGCAGTCGCTTAGACTGGACCAACGTGGCAGGGGTACTTTTTTTTCGCCCTAAAAATAAAATGTTATACGGTATTCATGTTTTCATGGTGTAGGAATATCACCATGTTATCTTTAAAAACCTAATTGTAAACTGCAAATAAATATACATAGGTACCTATATATATATGGCAACAGCGTAGGTAAGGGTTCGATTTAACGTTGTGCGTCTGAATTTAGCCGTTCCGAGCTGCGCCCGCGCACGTTAAATCACATAAGTAGGTAAAGTATTTGCTTTTGTACAAAAACATCCAAATCAGTAAAGACAATATTAATGACAAACGTAATTTATCACAGTATTGTCTTTAGACAGAGTTTTTATATTAAAATTTACCAATGCAAACCCTATTTTACATTTTTGAACCCTCAAAAATCCCCCAAAGCTGTCTTTTTTTACACGGAATCTCCACATGGATTCCGGACTCGTACGGAATTACGTCGGACTCGTACGGATAAAAAAGCGTACTTACCTTCCTTTGCCCTCACTATAGTTATGGCCATCGAATTCGTGACCACCAGTTACGGGTAATATTAATTAAGACAAAAATAACGAACCTGTCTGTAGTTATCCTGTTCTTGTGTTGGGTAGGGGCAAACCGATGACGCGTAGCCACAGAGTTTCGTTTTAACCGGACCTCGGGCTATCACGACCGTCTGCAATTTCTTCTTCTTCTTCTTACTATCATCCAAGTCCAACTTTTCCAAATCTTCAGTTAAATCGTCTGTTTGATCATTCTTCTCCAAATCCTCGTCTGTTTGTTCAATATTTTCCAATTTATTCTCATTTTCTGTTTTATCGGGATTCTCTGTGTCCTTAGTGTCTGAGAATCCACTGTCTTCTGATGAATGTGAGTGTATTCTTTCATTTCTCGGTTCTTCTATTGTTTTAAAAGCGAAATTGTTCAATTCGTCGTCGTCATTTTCATTTTTAATTTCTTGCACGGGTTTGCTCTCTTCCAAATTCAATTTATTGAAGTTCTCCAAGATGGCCGCCACTGTGTTCGTATTTTGAATTGGTTTGACATCCTTTTCCGTGTCTTGTTTTTGTCCAATTGTTTCTTTTTTGTAAATTTTTGGCCGTTCCTTTTTTTTTTTTTCGAAGAGGGATTTTAATAATGTTTTTAAAGATTTTTTATCTGTAGTCTCCATTGGTATTGGTTTCGCGTTTGATACTCTTGCACTTCCCATAGTTGTTAGTGTTATTATTATTCTTTAATCCAATGTTACATCTGAAACAAGAACAGAGATAAAAATTAATTTCTTTTCTAAGACATGAGTTTTATTTCACTACTTGAAACATACGAAATAGAAATTTAAATAATTTTATTATTGACTAGCTTTTGCCAGCGACTTCGTCCGCGTGGAATAGTTACTTTGTTCCCTAGTTCTTCGCCCGCGGTTTTACCTGCGTTGCCCCGTTCCTAAGGGTTGTAGCGTGATGTTTTATAGCTTGAAACCTTTCTCATGAATCACTCATTTTCCCAACATTTCCCTTCACTGCTCTGCTCCTATTGATCGTAGCGTGATGAAAAGTATACTATAACCTGCCCAGGAGTATGAAGAACAATTGTACCAAGTTTCGTTGAAATCCGTCGAGTGGTTTTTGTTTCTATAACGAACATACAGACAGACAGACTGACAAAAATTTTACTGATTGCATTTTTGGCATCAGTATCGATCTCTAAACAACCGCTGATAGTTATTTTGGAAATATATTTCATGTACAGAATTGACCTCTCTACAGATTTATTATAAGTATAGATAGATGATGTCATTTTAAATAATAAATAGGACATACCATCATACCATCGCGCCTGTATTCCCCGAAAGGTTAGGCAGAGGCGTACTAATGTACACCCACAGTTCGCCGGTATGTTTAGGTCCCATGTAATAGGGGGCGAGCCTATTGCCATTAACCGGGCACAAATCCAGACTCCGAGCTGCTATTGAGAATTTCATAGAAAAACCCAATAACACTTTGCTCGACCTGGGGATCGAACCCAGGACCTCTAATGTAGCAGTAGCACTTGGGACCAATAAATAGGACAATACGCACAAAATCGTAATGTAGGTATTAAATTGTTACTAGTTACACATAGGTAACAAATAGCTCTGTTTATGTCATTCATACGTCAGCCTAACAAAGAGAGAAATCTAATCAATTCGGGGTCATTCGTTTTTGAGTACTTTTATATTAAATTGTATATTTGGACACGCTACAGAACACAAAACACAAAATTAGATGCGGATTGTACAGTAGTATTGCTGGGGGTCTAACTTAAGATCTGGTCCATATTTCATTTATAAGAAGCTGAGAATATCCTAGATTCTTACAAAACACTGCTTGACCTGGGAATCGAGTCCTAGCGTAGCAGTGCCGCTGCCGACCACTAATCTAATGAGCACATATCTCGTAATGAGTGATGTATAGATAGATAAATTGACTGTTTCCCTGGAAACACAAAAAACTAAATCCGCCGAAGACACCAGCATTTCTTCTTGAATGATATTATTTTTGGCATAAATCCAACATTCATTTTAAAATCTATAAATTTGAATGTAAACACACCAGTTTCGTAAGCAATCTCGGGAACCAGGTTGACTTTTATCGCCCTTGGTATAAATTTTATGTCCTATTTAGATTTACATGTATGTATAATGGGCCACGGGCACTATAACTTTGGAAACCATTGTTGCAAGGCTAAAATATATTTAGAAAAGGAAAACATAAAACCTCGTTACGTTTTCAAAAAAAAATCTAAACTTTTTAAAAGATTCGTTTTTTAAATGACTTATTTTATGCATATTTGTTTTTTATTCTTGATATGCGTAGGCCACGTTTGACCGCCAGTTCACCCGATGTTAAGCGACACTGCGATCTTTATTTTGATTAATGTGTTTAAATCTTAATTTTTAAATATTTTTTTTTGTAATAATATCTGTTCTGTTAAATAATAAATGATTTATTTCTGTAAATAATCTCTTCAAGATATTTTCTCAAGTCATACTAGATAACGCCGGCATTTCCTAGCTGACGACCTCTGAGAAGAATACAGAAACAAACTTAGAGAATCATTCATGGTCTCTTTCAAAGTTCCATGGCAGATTTTATCGTGAGGAAATACGCTACCTTATGTCAAATAATTCATTAATAACTAGTCTTTTGAGACGCATGTGAATCTGGGGTAATAGCTAGTATAATTTATAAAAAATAAACTCATGACGCTGTTAGTAATATATAGGTAATTATGTGGACGCTATGAATACTTAACAAAATTATATTTTATTAGCTATGTAGTTGATTGCTTGAGGAAATATCGCAAAGAAATATATATATATATATATATATATGCGCGTACATAGAGACACACCAATACAGTTAATAATTGCTTGTAAGTTTATTTATACACGCAGTAATGACATCATTCTTTATTTAAAATAAATCCAAACTAATATTATAAAAACCTTTTTGCTGTAACGACTCAAAAAGGTTCTCATTCCAGTGAGGAGCATGCACCGGAAAACGTAGCGCGGGATGACCTCCGACAAGATGGATGGACGACCTGGTAAAGGTCGCTGGGAGTCGTTGGATGCAGGTGGCATATAACCGGTCCTTGTGGAAGTATGGGGAGGCCTTTGTTCAGCAGAAGACGTCTTGACTGTTATGGTGATGAATATTATAAATTCTAAGCGTAAATCGCTGAACCAATTTTGATGAGTTTTGGTATAGGACTTAAGAAAAGAACATAGGCTTATGTCTCAAAAAGTCCCTTGGGATGCGAATGAAACCGTGGGCTACCATTAGTACACCATAAATCGTATACCTAATGCTTTTGTATCCGCGGACCCAGAATATGAGGTCTTACGTTCCAACCCTAGATCGGTTTAAGAAGTAAAAGATCCAGTAAAGTGATACCTAAGTGCCTAATTCCTAATACTTATGATCCCCATTTATGTTATGTCGTAGTTTTAAATACCTAACTTTAGTAGCGGAAATTGATCAGAATATTATATAGAACAATGTGGGTAACCTCCACGGTCGATTTGTTAAATATTGTTTTTGGGATTTTACAGTATGTAAATTGAATAATACGTCCACAGATAAAAAATAATATCAAACAGGTTATTCTAAGCTGCAAAAATTCGTGATGTGCGTCCCGTTTTGTTTTAAATAAATATTACACAGATAAAAATGCGTGTCGCACTGACCTTGTGTGTTACAGATAATATAAATATTTTATTTATAAATTTCCCTCCCAATTTCCTCTCTGTGACGAATCGTGAAAAGGTTTTAATTAGGTAAGTAATTATAATTAAACATGATTCGTGATTAGACTGATTACGTAGTAAAGATAATAATGATGACGACTTAGGTATGTTTATCTTCATTATTATACTGATTGGCATGATTATATTTTTATTTTATCTAAACAGGGAGTTCTTTAGGGTTTTTCCAAAATTAATGAAGCTATTTGCTTATAAAAATCTTCGATAATATTATAACTTGTAAGTTTTTTTAAGGTGAAAGCGTTCGCATGGCCCGCCGAATTCTAATGTCTAAAGTGTGTTTTAGACGCGGCGCGTGGCGAGGCGAGGCGTGGATGGGATGAGCGTCAATTGAAATCTCGCTAACCCTTTTCCACCGAAAGATGTCTTGCACCACTCGACTCATTAGGTTTGAAAGCTAACAGGGCTACCAGGTGAGATTTGTGTATCCGTTGTACGATGTGGTAAATACTCTATTCTTGCAACAGTAATAGTTCAATATTGTACTAACAAATATTTCAATTCTCTCCTCGCATATCCACATGCATCTACACCAAAGATGTGCGAGGCGTGGAGAGAAATTTTAGCATACAAATTACAATTCTCGCCCGTTCAATCCACGCCTCGCCTCGCCAATATAAAACCACCTTAATTGTCAATTTTGACAGTTGGCACCTGGCACAGGTTTTGTCAAGAATCTTCTGATAAATATTACTGGATGTTGCAGTAATTATTGTCACCCAGAAGAAAGAGATGTAACAACGACTAGAGGTCATTTTTACTCTTCAGAAAAATGTTTTACGTGCAAAATCCAGTAGTAGATAGGTAGGGTTCTTAGGTTTATTTTTTGGCAGTTATTAATTTTATGATAACAATTAATATGATATTAAGATACGTAGACGCCAGCAACACTTATTATTGGCGCTATCAAACATGAGACATCAGTACTATTCACTTTTTTTTGTATTTTCCATGCTAAGATTATAAAGTTATGCCTTTATATAAGATATGCATTACTTACTACATAAAGTACAGGTAGGCAGAAAGTCAAAACCTACAGAACTTTTTGAACCGAAACTTTTTTGAATTTTATGACCTGGTAACTTAGATCTTTATGTTAAGTCTTTTTTGTAGTATAAAACACATCACTTTATCCACAGTAAAACAGTGGAAACTTCGCTAAGGCTTCGATGGAGTTTAGGAGTGAACACAAAAGTCACGATATTCAATTTTATATCATTTGCCTACACTCGCACACGTTCCCGAACACTTGGATGGATAACTATCCACTATAATTACACATTAAACTTCGGAGAAATACAAGTTTTGGAAAATAATATAAATCCGACAAAGTGCATTTTAAATTTTCCCGCCTAAACTCCAACTTCTACGATTCGTTCTTTTCGTTGTGTCGCGTCGTAATACACATGCGCCGGTTGTGAGTATTACGCATCTAACCTTTTTGGAGAGCCAGTTCTTCCACTACATATTAAAAAAAGAGTCTCTGTCAAGTGCCATGGACCGGAGGTTGGTCTATTTTTAGGCGGGAAACACACAGACTCAGTTGCAATTAATTAATAATTGAGGCCGTAGTTACGCAATTATTTCCTTATTGATCCTATAACCCATACCTATGTACCTACTAAGTAATAACAGGACAAATGTATAGGTACCTATCCGTCTAATATGGTTTTTGTGTTTTGTTTTAATGATTTCAAGATTCAGTTAGGGCTGCATCGTCGGTTTTGGCTAATAATTCGGTCATTAATTTAGTTTCGGCCTCGGCTATAATTTTTTTTATTCAGTTTCGGTTTTGGTCATATTCGCCTCAGGCTAGACTAGCCTGTCAGCTGAATCAGTTATGCTTCACCTAATCAACCATGTAGCGATTTGTATTTGCATTATGACACAATTACGTTAGTTATTAGATAGTGCAAAGACTCCGGCGGGAGTTAGCCAAACGAAGCATCAACAAGGGCGACTTGTGATTCGCGCCCGAACTAATTCAATGAAAATTTTTTTTTAGCTAATCATGTAACTGTACTTAAATTTAATAATGTGTTGAAAACATTATGAAATGTCTCATCTTTTACTTAACTGAATAACACATACTCAATATTTTTTTTATTTTTTTTTTAAACTTAATATAAAATACCAACACTCTTATATTCTGCGAATGGTTACGGCAAAGGTGTGTCAATTTGTTTTTTAATTCCTTTGTAAAGGGTGAGATTACTGCTCTACTCATTTCTGATCTTATTTATTCGGCCTACGGCTAAAAGTGATAGTGATAAGTAAACATAGGTTTCGGCCTAACCTTAGGACATCGCTATTTTTCAATTAATAATACTTATGTTAGATATAATGTGTCTTTAGTATATTTTAAAATATAATTAGGTACTTCAATTACTCATTCAAATATGATCTTCATGTGACCTGTAAACAAAGCCGATTTAAACGACATCCTTTTCAAAAGTTGCAAATTGAGCTCAGTGTGGTGTTGTTAAGGTTTAATATTACAAATTGCGTATGTTATGTTATAATTATAATATATATAGAGATGATTAAATGATGTACTAATTAGTTTTTATTAGCATAATATAATAATTTGTCCCTTCAATAAATAGACAAATAACGTAAGAACATTAATTTTTATATTGGCTTGAATGTGTTTGGCCTAGTCTAGTGGTTCTGGGTGGTCCTGGGTCCCCCGGTCAAGCAATATGTTATTAGGTTTTTCTATGAAATTCTCAATGGCAGCTCGGAGTTTGAAATTTTTGGGTGTACAGTACATTAGTACACTGTAAGCCTAGCAATTCGGGAAATAGAGACGTGAGAGTATATATATATATATAATTTAAGTAATACAGATTGATTCTTTACACAGTCTTATCGCAGTTTCAAGCTTTTATCTCACGTAATGTGATGGCGGCGTGACATAACAGTTCAGTTACGTTATGTCAGGTTGTCACTAATTTTGTAAGTATACATCCGTCTCCGGGTAGTGGCTTAGATAGATTTAAAGCGGATCGTTCAGCTGAGCCCGCGAAATTCAAATTTCAAGTGATTTTTCGCAGATTGTAGGTGTATAACAAGTTCTAGATTCATGGCAGTTGTAATTACGACATTAACTATACAACATTCACAATTTTTATCTAAAACCTTTACTTAAAAATCCTTATCAAGCCAAAAACTTGGCGCAATCTGTGTAATTGGTCAAAATTGACATTTTACACTACTTTTAGCTACAATAATGATTTTTAAGTAATGATTTTAGATAAAAATTGTGAATTTTGTATAGTTAATGTCGCAATGACCATTACCATGAATGCAGAACTTATTATAGACATACAAACTGCGAAAAATCACTTGAAATTTGAATTTCGCGGGCTCAGCTGAACGATCCGCCTTAAGGTGAAGGCGTTTTCTTGGTCTGCCAAGATACAATTATAACTATGTTTTCGCAATTTGCACGTCTATAACACATTCAGAGTACATAGTAGATAATAATAATTGTAGGTAAGTAACGATTAGGCATGGAACATTTCGCAGATAGCATGTGTAAAATCATTTTGGAATTGAATTATTCAATTCCAACCAGTAGTTCCTGAGATTAACGCGTTCAAACAAACAAACTCTTCAACTTTATATGTAGTATTGGTATAGATTTGCTTACATTGACATTACGTCAATGTCTCACGTTGTGGAATCAGCTCCCCGCCGAGGTTTTGGGGTTCTTCAAAAAGGGTGTAAAAAGATTTTAAAGGGTCGGCAACGCCCGAGTGATACCCCTGGTGTTGCAAGCGTCCATAGGCTACGGTAACCGCTTACCATCAGGCGGACTTGTTTGCAACCTTGGTGGTATAAAAAAAAGTATACAAGGTGCTGACCTTTTTTTTTTTTTTGGTTTCGTGTGGAAAATCCTCATGGACATCCGCCGCCCGGGGAGGCGACGGGGCGTGGCGTGACCTACCGACTAAAAACCACACGGTGTCTCCTCACACGTGCGCGCGGGGCCGCGGGAATCCAAATTCTTCCGCAGCCCCACACTAGTGCTGTCTGTCCCGGCCTCGTCTCCTGCACGGGGTAGTGAGGTGTTGAACTACTAGGTGCTGACCTAATCTAACCTATAACTAGTCCTTAAAGGGGGGATTCTACCCGCTATACCTACTGATCAACTTTCCCTATGATACCCATAAGTGGCAAAGAATACGACTTTTAATACTATTGAAATAAAACTACTTTTTACGGATTTCATCGCGTTGTTTTTTTTTTTTTTTTTAAACGTTGCCCCACACTAGGATTTTCTCCTGTATCGTGGGTGCGTTTACAAACACAAATTCTCACATACACAAACGCCCAGACCCGGAACAACTACCTGTAGATCATACAAATATTTGCTCCGTGTGGGGATCGAACCCACAGTCGTCGAATCGTATTTTTTTTATTGTTTAAAAAGCTTACTAGCAATGTGGGTCGTACATTACTAGTATTCTTGGTAACCCCTCGTGCTAAGCTAAACGCTTGTGTTACGAGTGGGTTCACGTCGGTAGTGCAATGGGTGGGGTTCGAACCGGCAACCACATAATCGCAAGTCCGGCGCCCTAGCCATTAGGCTACCGCCGCTTCGCTTCGTTGTATTGATATTATTTGATTCCCGACGTTTCGCATCCTTTACAGCATCCATGGTCACGGGTAGACTAAGTTGTTGGACGTCTTAATGTTACAATTACTAACAGCTACCTTACATTTTTGTTAATTATTGGCGATCCGATTAAATCGTCGTCAAATCCGTAAAAAGTAGTTTCATTTCAATGTCTGATATTCGCGTAAGTGTCAGAAACCAGTATTTTAATACTATGCTTAAAATATGGTCTGCGTAGCTTTTGTGTAGAAAAATGTAATTTGTTTTTCACGAATTTAATTAGAATTTGGCGGGCTCAAGGGAACGATTGCACTTCATTTTTTAAATAAAGAATGGAAATCCTATGCAGGTCGGATGGGCCCTATTGTAGAAGGATAAAATTAGCATTTAAAATGAGAACGTTCAAAGATTTAAATGTGGATTCAAAATGGCGGATTGACGTAATCACGTCTTATTTAGAGTTGTTGTTAAATGTTATATGTAGGTACCACATTCAGGGCGCACACATTTTGAATTTTTCGAAGAATTTTGTTAGCTTTTTATGTATCTTTGAGGATAATAGTATTAAATAGTAAATGAAATATACTTTTAACTTTATAACTGGTAAAATAAGTAATTTTAGAAGTTATTCTGGCAAAAAATAAATATTATCTTCAAAATTCAAAAAAGAGGTTCTATTTTCGTCTGTTTGTATATTTTTTTCTATAATATTGTAGATCTATTTTACGAGTAAATATTTTAGGTTTTTAAAACTAGATAGATCCGAAATTTTTGACTAACTCTGAGAATGAAAGCCAAAACAAACTCACAAAATCATGGTTACATTCAAAGTCTAGAGTCTAGACAGTAATTACCTATATAAGATCTGTGTGTTTTACAATGTAGGGCAATTTAATATGATCTGACCTTTTGAGGAAATGAAAGAGGTTTGATTTGACATGTCCTAACTGACGGCAGGCATACATTAGTCATCGTATAGCTAAATTGTAAAGGGTTCAGCGACCCGTCGCGACAATACCAGATCTTCAAGACTGCTAAGTTACGTGAAATATTCATAATTTAATACCTACCTAACTTTAAAAAACTTGTCTGCATTAAGGATAAAATTAGCTAAAACTGTAGCGATCGCATTGTCCGTCAATTTATTTAATTTTTTTAGCAAATAATAAAAAACCTTTTTGGTCTACATAAAGCCGAATAATGTATTAATTATGTAATCCTTAAGGGTCCGGCGGAGCATGAATTGCACACAAAACCGTAATACCAAAATAATCGTAATCCAGACAATATTCTATGAAATTATGTTATTATTTGGATTTGGATACCGTTAATCTAAGGTTCCTACGATACAATTTCGTCTACTACTACTTGACTGGAAATAAAAGACCATAAAATCGTTCCAAACTTGGTAAAGTTATCAAAAAATGCATTCGCTTGCATTTATTTCCAGTGAAGTATTTTGGACGAAATGGTAGCAACATTACGACTTATTTCGGTATTACGTTTGTAAGAGAAATTCGGTACGCCGGACTCTTAAAGCAATTTGTTTCTCCATGTCCATCATCATCATTGTCAACCCATATATTGACCTACTGCTTGGCACTGGTCATAACAGCTATTAAGCCATAGTCAAGTCAACAATCAAGTAGACAAGCTTTCCTCACGGTGTTTTCCTTCACCGTTTAAGAGCGTGATAATTAATTAATACGCACATGATTTCGAAAAGTCAGCGGTGCGTGTCTAAGATTCAACTCGAGATCTTTGACTCGGCAAATGATCACAGTGCTAGGCTATCACTCCTCCACACGGGGAGTCCGCCCGCAGACAGCACGCCTGTAATCTGTCGATAGATTTGCTTACTAGAGATAGGATATTGACACTACTTAAATGGACCTTATGTTAAAATCCTATCTCTAGTAAGTAAATCTACTGATTGATTTGATGTTTGGACAGGCCAGTCGGGGGCCGCGGACGAATTGTCTGTTTCCCGTAGCCCCCGACGCAGCAGGTGCAAGAGAAAACACCGTGTGGTTTTTAGTCGGTAGGTCACCCACTCTGGGTGGAGTCCGACGGGCCCCGTCGCCTTCCCGGGCGGCGGAAGTCCATGAGGATTTTCCACACGAAACCAAAAAAAAAGGCCATAAATACTCGTAGAATCGGATCTCATCAGTGATAACTGATGAGGTCCGATGTTTGTAGCGAACCTAGGGTTGCAAGGAAAATAAATGGAAAAGCCGGACACATATTCATATTTAGCCGTAAAAGCCTGACACACTAGTTTTTAAATGAAAAAATCATGTAGGTAGGTATATGCGCGTGTCGGCTGTCGGTGGCGCGCTTTAGTTCGACATCTTTTGTTGGGGCAGGGTTGACCAAAAGCAACAGGCCGAAAATTTGGCCGGACACAAGTGTAAAAAGCCGGACATGTTCGGCTTAATCCGGACATCCGGCAACCTTAACCGGACCATTCTTACAGTCGCGGCGAATGTTACGAAAAAGCTAAGTACGGTTTTTAGTCGGTACAAGTCCGACATACCTATAGGGTTGCTAACTTTTTCTATAGGAACAAGAAATATTTATATTTAGGTCTGAGAAGGAAAATAACAGTATTTTGAGAAAAAATTACATTGTTTTACACGCTACTATTGTGACTATGCTGCACTGACTTAGTTTTAGGCATTTTGATGTTGAAAACAGTATTTTGTTTACTTTATTTTTGTTTAACAGTGAAAAATATAATGTAGAGTATATTGAAATAAAACTACTTTTTACGGATTTTATCGCGTTGTATTGATATTATTTGATTCCCGACGTTTCGGATCCTTTACAGCATCCATGGTCACCGGTAGACTAAGTTGTTGGACGTCTTAATGTTACAATTACTAACAGCTACCTTACTTTTCTTTTTTTCGTCCGTCCGTAAAAAGTAGTTTTATTTCAATGTCTAATATTTGCGTAAGTGTCAGAAACCAGTATGTAGAGTATAGTTGGGAACCCTACCGTGATACCCTGATGCTTTCCCAGGTGGCAGAAGATCCGTGAGTATTTTCCGTAGGTACTACAAACAAAGGTTCATTGCTTATGCGGAATGTTTATTACTAAGTAAAGCAACTATTTTAGTCGACAAAAAGAAGCCATAATTTATCAAACATAGACATGTTTTTTTGCTGTAAAAGATCCCACGTTTAAGATTTGGCTATCTCTCTTGATCTAGTTATTGCAAACACGATGGGACAATAGCTAGTTGTCATATATTTACATGATGATGAAAAGTAAAGATATTATTACAATCTTGCGTGCTCAAAATAGGAAATATCTTATTTGGGACAAGAGCGAAAACGCTTGCAACGGCTATATGTATATTGTACAGAGTGACTTTGAAAACATGCAAATATAAATAAGAAGTTCAGTAACCGTTACTTATCCATTTTAAAGTGTTATTTCAATAATAGAAATTACGCACAATGAATGTGGAAGAAGCAAAAGAAGTATGCAAGAATCGTAGCAAGTGGCGGTCTATAGTTTCTGCCTACCCCTGTGGGAGAAAGGAGTGAGTGTATGTATGAATGTAAAAATTACTAACATACATACACAAATTGTAAGAAAATAAACTTATTTGTCATCTTAGATGATGTAAACTAAGCTAGGCACGAAAGTATTGGTGCTTTAATGAAAATAAGATTATAAATAATTACAAGCAAGTGTCACATAATTTCTAGTTACGTGAAGTACGGCAACGCTTTGCTCTTGCGGTCATTTCACTATTATTTTCCACGATAAAAGTAACAGTAGTGGCGCAAGCAAAAGACGTTGCGAAACATTAAAAAAAATATTTAAAAAAATATAACTTTACATTTTCTTTGTTACACATAGAAATCTATAATAAAATTTGTCGCGTCTATTCAATGTCACCCTGTATTGTTTTGTTTGTAATTAGGTAGGGTTGCCATTCGTCCGGGTTTGTGCGGATTTGTCCTAGTTAAAAGGGCGTCCGGGGAGCGTCCGGATGGGGTTTCATTTGTAGTCCGGGTTTTAAGGTATTCTCAGAATTGATTCACTGTAAGAAAGCTACACTATATGTACTACTACAGCTAATTACAAATAAAAAATAATATTTTAACACTAGCTTTTGCCAGCGACTTCGTCCGCGTGGAATAGTTACTTTGTTCCCTAGTTCTTCACCCGCGGTTTCACCTGCGTTGCCCCGTTCCTAAGGGTTGTAGCGTTATGTTTTATAGCTTGAAACCTTTCTCATGAATCACTCATTTTCCCAACATTTCCCTTCACTGCTCTGCTCCTATTGATCGTAGCGTGATGAAAAGTATACTATAACCTGCCCAGGAGTATGAAGAACAATTGTACCAAGTTTCGTTGAAATCCGTCGAGTGGTTTTTGTTTCTATAACGAACATACAGACAGACAGACAGACAAAAATTTTACTGATTGCATTTTTAGCGTCAGTATCGATCACTAATCACCCGCTGATAGTTATTTTGGAAATATATTTCATGTACAGAATTAACCTCTCTACAGATTTATTATAAGTATAGATTTGGGGTTTGAAAGGGTGATTAAGTTACCTAATTAAGTAGCAATACTTAGTACCCACTTACTTATTTGAATTACGACTTTACAAGTAGGTTCAATTGAATGGAGCTTATTGTTGACCATTTTAGCAATGGGAAAACAGTTCTTTATATCAATTGGGGTTCCCCACAAGCTGTTCTTCGATGTAGGAAGACACGGTGGCATGCATGTGGCACGCTTATACGTACTTACGATCGAAATAACGTGTCTGTAGTTGTTCGCAAGTGATTGCACAGTGACATATAGACAACAAAGTCCCCTGCCGCGTCTGTCTATCTGTTCGCGATAAACTCAAAAACTAATAAACGGATATTCATAGTTTTCACCAATAGAAAGACAAAAATCTGGCGTGTCCAGATGACGAAATAATAAGAGATAGGTAGGTACTAATTTTCAGTTTCACCAACTGGACACACGTGTGTCCAGTCTCCTGTGTCGAGTTGGTGAATAACTCGTGCGAAGCCGGGGCAGGTCGCTAGTAGTATTATTTAAATGGAAAATACTTTGCGAATTGCGGCTGCTCTATAAATAGCACTCGAGCGTCAGTGTGCCTGCACGTATGTACGTACCACGTCGAGTTGATAATGATTAACATCCCACGCGACAGTTCCCAGTATTGCTGTTTTTTTGCCAATAACATACACCATCACGCCTGTATTCTCAAAGTTTTAGGCAGATACATCCAACCCACTGAACCCCATAGCAAAATTGATGTAAACTCTTAATACACTTATGTTAAAAATACCCTCTCCGATCCGAAATGGGCATATAGATATAAAATGCTTTGTCCTGAATGACTGACTGACGGATAAACGCACAGCTTAAACCGCTGATCGTAGAGACCTGAAACTTGGAGGGTGTGTTCTTTGTATGACGTAGGCATCCGATAAGAAAGGATTTTTGAAAAATCAACTCCTAAGGTGGTGAAAAGGGGGTGAAAGTTTGTATGAAAGTTCGTCATTTTTTAGCGGGTGAAACCGCGGGGTACAGCTAGTCACCAAATAAAATAAGAAACATTAAATATTCATGAAAGTTAACATTTTAATATAATCTAGATTAAAATTCACGACGAAAATCATAGGCCTTAGGATGTGTGGCATTCACGGTGTCGTTGCTACTGTAAGAATTGCCATTTCAGTTTACTTATAATTTTTTTCCGGGGATTTTTTCCCTGTAAAGTGTAAATTATATGCATAAATAGAACTGGATCTCAATACCTAATAATACCTTGATGGGTCGGATAGGTACAGGTTTTCATGTAGGTAGGTACACACAAATCAAGCGCAGAGCGAATTATCGAAATAGGTAGTGTCCGACCGAAGCTTGACCTTCGGCTTCGGCTTCGGCCACCTTCGGCTTCGGCCAAATTAGCCGAAGTATTCCCCGAAGCCGAAGGTTTTGAGCAAGCGGCAAAAATGAACGAACTGATTAGGTATTACGCGTGCGCGATAGAAGAAAGATACGACACGACACTGCGGCGATGCTGCGTCGGTTGATGTGTGCACTTGCGCTAGCCGGCCGGGCCGATATCGCTAGTTGTAATTCAAAACAAGTTTTTTCGGCACATTAGATTATCTACTTTGTTTAATGATGTTTATTTATTTTAGTCTTATTAGGAAAAGTTCTTGTTCTTATTTAATTGAGATATAATTGTTCATTTTAATTAAGTAAATAAATACTTAAATAATTTTATTGACATTATTTTGAAATTTTCATTTTTGAATAATTGTTCGGTACCTCGGTAGGTTAATTGGTCGCGTCATCGGCAGCCAATGAGCGAGCAGTAAAATGACGTGATAAATGCCATTGGCAAATCATTGTTTCTCCTCGAAACTTGTATTAGAAAATAAAACACATTCGCTAACGGTAATTCGCATTGAACATTGCATTTTTACTCGTATTACCAAAATTCCCTCAATAAGGCTACGTCGTAAGTAAATTAAAAAACTCAAATGTTGCTATATCACGCCGCTACAATAATTTATAGGTAATATTAATCTAATCATCTCAATATTAATCCAGTTTAAATAACATTGTCATGTAGATTAAATTACACCTATTCAGGCAATGTTGCGAACGATAACCGATTAATCGGCTTCGGCCAAAAATCGACCTTCGGTCGGACACTAGAAGTACGCTGCGAAAAAACTCATAAATGAGCATTCGTGAACAATTTTAGGATACCGGAGCCCAATCCCTCTTTATAGGGCGGCAACTTGCACTTCTATGGTGTTGCGGGTGTCCATGGGCGGCGGTATCGCTTACCATCATATTTTTTCATATTTTGGGGTCGGTCCCTTAGTAAAAGTTGTTCGTATTCATTACTACGTTCCTTTTGCTGCGAGAAAACAACCATTTAAATTTCACGTTGTATATTTTATAATATTTAGAGAGACGGAATACCTACTTGTTTTATTTGAAAAAAAAAGAAACATTAATTAGTAACAAAAAAAAAATTAGCACGTTTTTAGAAATGTTCTATTCTGTTAGGTAGGTATGTACAATAACCAAGAACCTTAAGGCGGATCGTTCAGCTGAGCCCGCGAAATTCAAATTTCAAGTGATTTTTCGCAGTTTGTAGGTCTATAGAAGCAGTGCTAGCCTAGTGGTATGACCGTTGGACTGCCAAGGCAAAGGTCTCGAGTTCGAACCCAAGGCACGCACCTCTGACTTTCCGAAGTCATGTACGTATTAAATAGTTATTTATCACGTGCTTAAAAAACGGTGAAGGAAAACATCGTGAGGAAACCTGACGAGATTTTCTCGACGGCATGTGAAGTCTGCCAACCCGCACTAGGCCAGCGTGGTGGACTATAGCCTAATCCCTCTCATTCTGAGAGGAGACCCGTGCCCAGCAGTGGGACAGTATAATGGGTTGATTATGTTATGTTATTATGTAGGTCTATAACAAGTTCTAGATTCATGGCAGTTGTAATTGCGACATTAACTATACAACATTCACAACTGAGAACTAAAACCTTTACTTATAAATCCTTATCTAGCCAAAAACTTGGCGCAATCTGTGTAATTGGTCAAAATTGTCATTTTACACTACTTTTAGCTACAATAATGATTTTTAAGCAATGGTTTTAGATAAAAATTGTGAATTTTGTATAGTTAATGTCGCAATTACCATTACTATGAATGCAGTACTTATTATAGACCTACAAACTGCGAAAAATCACTTGAAATTTGAATTTCGCGGGCTCAGCTGAACGATCCGCCTTAAGGTGAAGGCGTTTTCTTGGTCTGCCAAGATACAATTATAACTATGTTTTCGCAATTTGCACGTCTATAACACATTCAGGGTACATAGTAGATAATAGTAATTGTAGGTAAGTAACGATTAGGCATGGAACATGCGAAAAACCACTCGAAATTTGAATTTCGCGGGTTCAGGTGAACGATCCGCCTTAAACAGTAACTATAGGTATTGTTTTTAAATATTATAGGTTAAAAAAGACGTGTAGATAATGTAAACCTCTTTGCCAGTTCTTCTCTATGGACTAGAATGACTATGAATTAGCTAATTGAATAAAAATAAAAAAATATAATGGTGACTCGAGTCTCTGAGCATCGTATGTTTTTAAATCTAGATTCAAGGTAGCGATGAAAGTTGAATCTCAACATTCGCAATAAGCAGGCGTCTCATTCGCACCTAATGGTACAGAAAGAGATAGGGCATTCGTTTGTATGCATCTGTGGTAGTTGTACTATCATTCGGACATTCGCTCGTATTACAAAAAAACAGCTGTTGATTCCCGCGAAAATATTTATTAAAACTTCGAAGGTTTTTATTATGAATCCATTTTTTTTAATGTTTGGACGCACGGTCGATAAAAACATAGGGGACTCACAGGGGCTTATTTACAGAGGTGTACTAATGTACACCCACCGTTCGTATGTTTAGGTCTCATGTAATAGGGGGCGAGTCTAAGACAAAAATCCAAACTCCGAGCTGCTACTGAGAATTTCTTAATGAATCTCAATAACACTTTACTCAACCTGGGAATTGAAACCATTTATCAAAGATCAATCATCCCTGAACTCTACCATGACCTAGGCTTTATCGACTTACGAGTAAACATTATTATGATAATATCGCAATTTCACAGAAAACAAGTGGCCGTCGTCTCAAAAAATGGACAGCAGTAGTGGAAATGATCGTCCGGGGAAGTACTGATATACCTACCTACTAGAAGCTTTTTTAAACTTAAAATTATATACAGACTTCAAAGAATGAACATCAAACTCAAACTCATATTTTTTTTAAGGAATTTTATGATCTGGTAACTTAGACCTTTAAGTCATGTCTTTTTAAAGTTTAAAACACTTCACTTTAATTTATCCCCAGTAAAACAGTGGAAACTTCACTAGGGCTTCGATGGAATTTAGGAGTGAACACAAAAGTCACGATTTTCAATTTTATATCATTTGCTCACTCGCACACGTTCACGAACACTTAATTGTTAACTATCCACTATAATTACACATTAAACTTCGGGGAAACACAAGTTTTGGAAAATAATAAAAAACCGACATAGTGCACTTTACATTTTCCCGCCTAAACTCCATTTTTTTTTTCATTTCAATTTTTCAATTAGACCCAAGAACCTTAAATACCTATCTACTACTGGATTTTGCACGTACAACATTTCTCTGAAGACTAGTCGTTGTTGCATCTCTTTCTTCCAGTAACTATTGTCTCCCAGAAGAAGGAGATGCAACAACGACTAGAGGTCATTTTTACTCTTCAGAAGAACTTTCTACTTTACATTTATGGTTCTTGATGAGCCCATACCGGTATAGGTACTTTTGAAATATCAAAATAATCATGCACAGTTCCAAATACTTACATAAATGTAAGTCTTATGGAGAAGAGGCGGCCAGAAACTCCATAGATATCTCCTCATTCAAATAGATAATTGATGTAGGTACCTACTACATAATGTTCTTCTTCCATTTACAATTTTATTCTATCAATGTATTATTGTGTTAAAAAGATAGTTAAAAGGTAAGGTGGCATCGTACGACACTGAACTAACTGTAAAGTAAGTCGTGTCGGTGGAGAGGTAAGGTAACTTACCTCTCATAGATGTCACCAACGTCACCTTATGACGTAAATTCAGAATGTGAAGGCAAAATTTCAATCATGCGGGTAGGGTTCGCGGTGGCTTAGAGGTCAGAGCGTCTGGTATATCAAACCAGAAGACGCAGTTTCGAATCCGGCCCGCGATTGAAGTTTTTCCTTTACTAAAAAAAATAAATTAATAATCTTAGCATGGAAAATGCAAAAAAATCACAAAAAGAATGTATTATTGTGTTCAAAACAATTTCGGAAGTAGGTGTCATCAATTTGGTTGGATCTTTTGTTTTCTCTACAGAGTTCCACTGTTACTAACTACTACTGTATCTACTAAAAACTACTGAACCGATTTTGATCAAACTTGCACGGTTCCTTAAGTTGAAAGACACTTAATCCGATAAAAAAAAATTCTAGTTTCTAAGTAAATGCTCATTAGTCTAGTGGTTCCAAGCGCGACTGCTGCGCTAGAGGTCTTGGTTTGAAGTTCCAGTTCCAACAGTGTTATGGATTTTCTATAAATTTATCAATAGCAGCTCGGAATTTCGATTTCGGTCTAGATAATAAATATGATGTTTATTCGAGGCTCAATAGTGCAATTGTGGAGAGTCCCGGGAGTAAGCCCCATCCGATATTAGATCAAAGTTCTCCAAGGGATCTCTGCGCGTTGGACCTGTGTCCCCCCGCAAGCCTTCCAAAGGACTGGTTGTCATCCTCACGGAAGGCATGCCATGATATCAAAAGGAGATACAAATTATAATATAACTAGCGACCCGCCCGCGGTTTCAACCGCGTTGCCCCATTCCTAAGAGCCGTAGCGTAATGTTGAATAGCTTAAAACCTTCCTCTTGAATCACTCTATCTATAAAAAAAACCGCTTCAAAATCCGTTGCGTAGTTTAAAGCCCGAGTTACCCGACTCTCCGATCAGCTGCCCGCGTTAATAGAGACAGCGAAAAGAAGCCATCCTGCTGGAGTCGTCGTCAGCACCCTTAATGCTCCTTCCCCGAAGCCCATGCCTGAAAAGGCATCGAAGCGGGCTGATGATGATGGTTATGTGTATGTGTGTACGGTGCAAAGGAGGAAGCGTCGTCAGCGAACCAACAAGAACAGATGCGGCACGGCTCCTGCGGAGCCCACCCCCACCATACGGGCCGCGTTACCGAATACTCCGGTGTACATTTCCCGCCTACATTACACCACTAAGGTGCAGGACATTGTGGAGTACGTACGCCAAAGGCTCAATGGATCGCCGAGAGTGCAGCTACTGGAATCACGCCGCAACGTCAACTTCAAGGCGTTTGTAGTGCGAGTACCAACTAGTTTCCTGCACCTCGTCATGAAAGAGGACTTTTGGCCGCAAGGAGTGGTGTTCCGTCGCTTCCGCGGACAAGTGCCACCAGAACGCACAGTGACCTAGTGCTAGTGAAATGTGTTCATTAACATAGTTTTAAGTTAATTATACTAACCCAAACTGTAATATTACAATATATATGTTAGTTTGTAAGGTATGTATCTATGGGCCTAAGTAGCCTGATAATAAATGATTTATTATATTATATTATTATATTATTAAAGATTTAAGCATACATAGGGACGGACAGACAGCGACAGCGACTTTGTTTTATACTATGTAGTGATATAAAAATATTATAATAGTCCACATTTCTCGCCTACACTGCACCACTAAGGCGGAAGACATTGCGGAGTTCGTGCACTAACGGCTCAGTGGATCGCCGAGAGTGCAGTTACTGGAGTCACTCCGCAACGTCAACTTGTAGTGCGAGCGTTTGTAGTGCGAGTACCAACTAGTTTTCTGCACCTCGTCATGAAAGACGACTTTTGGTCGTAAGGAGTGGTGTTCCGTCGCGAAATAATAAATAAAAAAACCATACCGGTGATCTGTGGCTATACATATCTCTGCCTAGCCCTTCGCGGAATACAACCGTAATGGTATGTTTTATGTCGTGAGTGTTTTATTTAACACGCTTCACACCGGTTTGTCTGAGGAAACATCAAAGTGCCTAGCGTGCGTCATAAGCATGTTTGAGAACATAAATATGGATAGTACGATGCTTTCCTACTGTGCAATTTCTCCCGGACCGAAGTAGGTATCTTTAGATACCACTAGCCGTTCCCTGTAATTCTACTCGCGTCACAAAAAGAATTTTCTTAGCAATTAGAAATTACAATAATAATCCAAGTAGGTAAGTAATAAAAAAATTGTCAATTCTTCGCATGATTAAAGGGCTGGTTTATTCTTGGGTCAAAGAATTGCCATTCAACGTGGCAATGCTGCCAGTCTTCTGGGTACGTTACCAGATAACAGTGATGTGGAGATAGATAGATAGATAGAATATTCTTTATTGCACACCAAAAATTAATGTAAAATACAATTTTATAAATCACATAATGGTACAATGGGCGGTCTTATCGCTAAAAGCGATCTCTTACAGACAACCTTTGGATGGACTCGTGAGAAAAAGGAAAGGTGATATTTAGGTAGTCTGGCGTACCTACTTAAAAAGAAACAGGTTTCTCAAATTATTAGTTACAGTAGGAGGAGTACTTTGAGACTTGAAAATTGATCTTTATTTTTATACGTTATATTTTTATAGTTCTATAGTTAAATAATGCAGTAAAAATGATTTAAATATAATGTAAACATTGACGGCAACACTATGAGAGGTCGGAACAGTTCTTTTTTTAAACGCACCGTGGCTCTCGTGTCGATTGGTGCTGCCACCTATAGTTCGTGCACGTTCCCTATAAGTTATGTAAGTAAATAATAACATGTTACTCCGCCTCACTCGTAATCATGACAGCTAGTAATTAGGGCCAAGCAATTAATAAATCGATTATTATCTTATTTACAAATTAAGTGTGACGTTGTAATATAATATTATTCAAATCGATAATAGTTTTATTTTTATTGACGGGCTCGTGGCTAAGTTATAGCTAAGCTGATCAACTGATCTGCAAGGTTAAGCGGCGCTCGCTGCGGACAGTCTGTGGATGGGTGACCATTCTTAACACGTCGAGACCCCTCCGTGCCTTGGAGACCACGTAAAGCTGGCAGTCACGGTTAGGGTTTCCAAATCTAAGTCGGGCAAAAATGGTAGTTCTAAAATTATCACCCATAAAATATAGTAGATAACGAAAAGATGAAAAAAAAATGTATATAATCTGGGTGTCTTTAAATCACGAGTGAATCGGTATCTTCTAGGCAAGCGCGCTCCATCATAGATCGCAGTGTCGCTTAAGAGTCCGGCGGACCGAATTTTCCATACAAACGTAAAACCAAAATGAATCGTAATTCAAACACAATTTAATCAAAACTGTGTTATTATTCGGATTCAGATACTTCACTGGAAATAAATGTAAGCGAATTTAATTATTGATAACTTTACCAAGTTTGGAACGAATATCGGGCCGTTTACTTGCAGTGAAGGACCTGTAGACGAATTGGTACCGTAAGAACCTAGACTAACGGTATTTAAATCAGAATAATAACACAATTTGATTTATTTTATTTTAGTATTACAAATCTTCATCCGCATTTGGTTAGACTGGAAGCCGACCCCAACATAGTAGGGAAAAGGCTCTGAGAATGAATTTTATTTTTATTACAAAATAGCGGCCCGCTTGCGTAATTTTTCCCCTCCAAATTTACAACTTTTCCAGTGGGTTAAAAAAACTGTTATACACAAACCTTGTCCTGACGATAACGAACACAACAAAAAAGAATTATCCAATTTGGTGCAGTCGTTCAGAAGTTACGCGCTTACATATTTCCACGTTTCATTTTTAGAGAAAAGATCAACCATATGAATCAATGATGATGAAATACTAGATGAACGGATAATAATAGATAATATTAATAAAGATAGAAGAAGAACTGGCTAGCTAATAGTCAGATAAAAGTGTAAATTACGTGCATGTGATGGATGACAGGGCTGTTAACAGATAAGTCACTAAGACTTGTGTACACTTTCGAAGAAAAAACTGTGTTTAATTTGTGTTGTTGTAATTTTAATATGTATAAAAACTCGATGTAAAGACAATTTGTAGACGTAATTTTTTCCTTACTAAATATCGATATTTTCGCAAAAAAAAAAACCACTTATTTAAGCAACTTCGCTGCGCAGCCGTTTGGAACGGCTAAATTGAGACACGCACAGTTATTTTTCCGGAACTGTATTTGTAATCAATTTTCAAAGTCATCAAGTACGTAATATTAAATACCAATAATATTTATATTTGTTGCTGGCAACTTTCAAATTCAATATGTCAAATAATAATACTTGTCCGCAAATTACTTTAACACCTACTTAACTTCACTTGCTTTCTCTTGTTTTTTTTTATTGTTATAAGTGGCGGGCAGCGTCTGGCGCGTGTAGTCTGGCTGCGTATTGTCAGCAATGTTCTAGCAAAAAAAGACTAGGTATTACGTCGAAATGCATTGACGCTTTATCGAGCAAAAATCTGATATACCTACTTAGTCTGCGTTCGTATCATCTTCAAAGGAACGTCTTAAAAATTGTGACAGACATTTTTGAACATCGTGCTAAACGGTAAATTTTTCAAACCTATATGTAGAATAATATTTAAAGTACATAAGTAAGTATTCCTTTTCAGTATGAATTATTATAGCAATAATGGTTAGCGAATGGTGGCTATCAAATATTAGATGGGTCCTAAAAAACGTATTTGAACAGTTTTTCATTCTTGTGGTTAGGTCTATTTTTCTTCATAACAGCAATCGGTGTCCAGAAAGAAATAATCCAACGAAGTACAGTCGCCACAAGTTACCACGAACTGTCAAATTTTCCCAATGGATAATAAACTCTAATAAATTGAAAATTGATTGAAGAAATTTGACAGTTTTATTGGTTTTTGGTATGCTGTTAATCGTACTTTAACGATGCCTGCTACAACTATAAATAACATAATAATTATGAGTTATATAACGTCTATTTCACGCTTGACCATTTATTTTACGTTTATTTTTGTTATAAAATTATGTACTAACAAGCATGCAGGCCGCCTGCTGGTAAGCGACAACCGCAGTCTATAGACGTCAACAACACTAGTGGTATTACTCGCGCGTTGTCATCTTGACAGTTGTTATTGCGTCATTTGCTCAATAATGTCATTGGCTACATTTGCTATTCAAATCGGAACAAAATAATACAGTAGATTAGAAAAGAGATAGAATTGAACCTTCGAGAAGAATATAGGCTTATTTTAATTTAATTTATCTTATTTCAAGACGTGCTTTAAATCCGACAATAGCGAGTTGATTGTATGTAGCTCAGAGGTAATATAATAACATTTTGACAGTTTTATAATCTCCTGATACAGATTTACAATAAAATAATGGATACAATTTTCCGGTGATATATCTACAATAATAAAGCTATCTCTGACATAAAATAGTTTGTATCTCATCTCAATCAATCAATGAATGAAAAGTGGCGTTAAATTCAACCATAGAGAATAACTAATCGCCATTTTATACAAATGGGCAAATGGCATTTATTATACAGCCAAGACCAAGGCAGCACTCGCATACAGCCGGTCAAAGACCTACACTTTTTAACATTTTTTTATATTTATTTAAAATAAATTCAAAACGTCGGCGATGAAATTGACAATTGTAAAAAAAGTCACGACTATTTTCAGTTTGACAAAGTACGGTTTGCTTGCCAGACTGCCTAGACATAGGCTATCCTAATAGGTCGGTATTATACGGTCTAGATGTTTTTAACTCCTTGTGTTATCACGATTTCATTCTGATTGACTGGGCCATTTAACAGTATACCGCCTCTTTCGTCGGCACGGGGAGTCATTTTGATCTACTATTGAATTACTGCACACTGCACTGTTAAGAATTTTTACGTTATTATTAAAAAAGTATCAATATTATTTATACAATGACGACACTTTTAACATTGTGACTGAGCGATCGCCTTGCACGCCACGTGTATCGGGATCAGTCCCCGCATGGAATACATTTTAGATTTACTATGACCTACAAATAGTTGCTTTGGGTCTGAGTGTTTGTAAACGCACCTTACGATATAGGGGAAAATTTTAGTGCCGACACAAAAAAAAAACATTAATTATTACTTCAATTAAATTTCCACAGAACAAAAAAACACATTATTATAGTTTTATTATTACCACGGTGCAATTGTTCCCGCCATTATAAGTAAGTAACAAAAACTTTGTACCTAGTCTATAAACTACTTGAAGTCAATAAACTTCTAAAAATAACTTATTTATCGCCATAAATAACATTATTTAGAATTAATACACCGTGAAATTATTGAGTGCAAACTAGATTTGAAGAAAATCAATTGTTTTTTTACTCTCTGCTAAATACAACCTAGGTCTGACGTAAGACAGCTATAGTAAGTCTATGACCTAGCCTGCACACAAAAAAAGTTTGAAAAAAAAAACTGTCAAACGCGTGGTTAAATACTGCTCAGTCATTGGCAAAACAATGTTTCTTGTTCATTCAACCAAATATTCATCTAACGGCTGATTTCGATCAAGTAATCAAAATGATATCGTCATTTGTTTTTTGAATAAAAATGACAGTTGTTTCGAATTTTAAAAGTGGAGTGTAAGTACAGTATTTAGATACACATCTTTGTCAATACTCAATATTTATTGCATTCCACAATGTAGTTCACATAGTTAGATGGTAAATTTAACAATAAATTAGGTTCATTATGGACCTCGTCGGGCACAGTGATGTAGGAGAGACGAAGCAATCTGTCTCTATAATTATTTACTATTATAATTTTTAACATTATTTGTTGTCATATGTATACAACTAGATTAATAAGATATATTTTTTCAATACAATAGTTATTATCGATATTTATTATTCTTATTATTATTTAGGGACATCTATGTAATCTATATCTAATCTATAACATTGCTTTACTTAATTTATGAATTCTTATTTATGTGATATTATTTATTTTTCTATAATTTTTTGTAGAAATTGAGTAATTATATTGAATCACATTAATGGGTAGTATTTTTAGTTTTTTTATTGTTTTCTTAAATCTATTATAATTATGTTCTATTTATTTGTATGTATTATTAATTTTGTTTATTTTATGTCTCTCTCATCGCATGCATAATGCCCACGTGCACGAGGCAACCCTACCGCTTGACACACGCTTTCCCGCGTGTTCACACGAGTTAATATTTGTCTGAATTGAATTGTGTCATAAGTCAAACTATTGACATTTGAGATTCTTGTTCTAAATTCCATATTTAAAAATAATAAAGAAAAAACTTGCTGGTTCATAAATTGTGATTTGTTTAATTATTGAATTCAATTGACGTAAGTAATGTATTGTAGCATCTAGAAAGGAAATATCTATGAAGTGCCCTCAGTGTGAAATGAGGTTGAGGCACACAATTTACATTGCAGCGAAACGAATTAGCAATCGAAGTGAAGTGGTAACGGGCCATCTGTAGAAGAACCGACAACCGCTGGGGCAAACGTGTTCTCAAGTGGTGACCGCGACTCGGCAAGATGGAGTGATGATTTTCGAAAGGTTGCTGGCGGAAGCTGGATGCGACAAGTCGAGGGTGTAATGGCGCACATTAGGGCAGGCCTACGTCCAGCAGTGGACTATAGATATGATGATATCACGCTTGCAATATCCGAAGGGTAAGATAGAGGTGTAACGCTGTACACACACAGTTGTACACACGTCTTGTAGTTTCATTTTCATGTTCAATGTAATGCATAAAGGTGTTATTTTTTTTTATGGGATAGGAGGGCAAAGGTACAGACGGATCGCCTGATGGTAAGCGATTACCGCCGCCCATGTACACCCGCACCACCATAGGAGTGTGAGGTCGACCTTTTAAAAGGGGATTGGGCTTCCGGTAACCTCACTCACTCGGCGAAACACAACGTAAGCGTTGTTTGACACCGGTTTTCTGTGAGGCCGTGGTATGACTCCGGTCGAGCCGGTCCATTCAAGCCGAAGTATGGCTCTCTCACGTAAAAAATATTTGTACGAATGCTAGAAACGCAAATTTAAATCGGTCTTGGTATTGTCTTAGATCATAAAAAATTGTACAGTGAACAGAACATAACGCTACCACCAACTATTAAGAGAGGTAGGTCATGGTGGGATTGAATAATTCCACTCACAATTGGAGCTGCCCGACTGGGGAAGAACCTTGTAGAAAATCGTAGCCAAATAACATAGCTCCGTGCTTTATTGTGGTGCTAACGGTGAGCAAGGTCGCCAAAGCTCCGCGAGGAAGTGTTGTGTTGGCAGATAGGATATTGTCTCCTATGCTGCCAGCCCAACTAGATTCTCTAGATCTAGATTTAAAGAATTTTTGTATTCCTCCTTGATTTACAGGTTTGGCGGTTACCGTAGTGACCGCTTACCATCAGGCGGGCCGTATGCTTGTTTGTGACTTTGGTGGTATAAAAAAAACTGTCAAATTTCCCCAATGGATAGTAACCTCTATTTTTTTTTATGGGATAGGAGGGCAAACGAGCAGACTGATCACCTGATGGTAAGCGATTACCGCCGCCCATGGACACCCGCAACACCAAAAGAGGAGCCACATAAGTGCGTTGCCGACCTTTAAAAGAGGATTGGGAACCTCACTCACTCGGCGAAACACAACGTAATTGGAGATTAAATTTAAAATCGATTGAAGAAATTTGACAGTTTTCGATACCATGGTGTGCAGTCGACTGTACTGTTACAAATAAATAAATACCTATGTATTTTCAATATCGTTCTCACTATTATTTTGGACAGAAGTCGTCAGAACCATTATCATAATTCCGTGAATGATAACGTTATAACCACATGTTATATCAAATATTATCACATTGTGCAAGAGATAGGACAGATCATCCAATTGCCATTTATTTTGATAGCTGACACAGGCGTATCACAGTCAGCGAGTTGTGCCTTCGCTGCAGTCGACCCGGCCATAAGGCAGCCCAGTGCTCCGCGGAGGCAAACTGCTGCATCTGTGCAGCAGCGGGAAAGCCCGCGGAGCACAGGATGGGAGGTAAAGCCTGCGGCAAGGCTCCCACCAGCAGCAGCAACCAAAAGAGGAAGAAGAAGAAAGGGAACCGGGCTGCCGGGGGACCCACACCCCCCCCGCAGCCTGCTGGCACTTCGGCCGACTCCCGGCCCAGTGAAGGAGGGATTGCCGAGGAGATGGAGTGCTAACAATGGCGCACTACCATTTCCTCCAGGGCAATATCAACCACTGCGCCAGAGCTCAGGATCTCCTCCTTCAGAGCATGGCGGAGTGGTCGATACATGTGGCCGTCGTCGCCGAGCCGTACTTCGTCCCCGACCGCGATAACTGGGTCGGTGACCTGAGCGGCTTGGTGGCCATCATCGGCGGGACTCTTGTCAACGCGTCCCGAGGTCGCGGCTGGGTGGCCGCCCTCGTGGACGACACAGTCACCATCGGGGCATACTTTTCGCCCAACAGGAGTCTCGCCGACTTCGAGAGCTTCCTTGTCGAGCTAGGGGCCGTCGTGGCCCGGCACCACCCTCGCCCCGTGTTGCTACTCGGGGACCTCAACGCCAAGTCTGCGGCGTGGGGATCCCCGGTCACGGACCCCAGGGGCGAGGTGTTGGAAGAGTGGGCACTAGAGACGGGCCTAGTCGTCCTGAACCGGGGCTCGGTTTTCACGTGTGTGCGGCAGCGGGGCGGGTCCATCGTGGACGTCTCGTTCGCCAGCCCCGCTGTAGCGCACCGTGTCCGCGAGTGGCGCGTCGCCCGGGAGGTGGAGACGTTGTCGGACCACCGCTACATCCGGTTCGACCTCTCCGCCCAGACCGCGGGCGGCCGCAGCCTATCGGCTCCGCGGAGGGACGGCCCACGCTGGGCGCTCACGCGCATGGACAAGGAAGCTCTTGAGGAGGCGGCCATTATCCAGGCCTGGATAAGGGAGTCGGCCGACGGACCCGTCGACGTCGAACGAGAGGCGCAGTGGTTCCGCGGGGCGATGACGCAGATCTGCGACGCGTCCATGCCCCGGGTTCGCACGCAGTCCTCGAGGCGCCAGGTGTACTGGTGGTCTGCCGAGATCGCGCAGCTGCGCGTCGCGTGCGTAGCGGTCAGGCGCCGGTACACTCGGTACCGAAGACGACGTCGACGGACCCGCGAAGAGGAGGCCGCGCTGTATGAGGCGTACCGCGCGGCGAAGGAGGCTCTGTGGCTGGCCATCGAGCGTTCCAAGACGCGGTCCAGGGAGGAGATGCTGGAGACCTTGGATGGGGATCCGTGGGGGCGCCCGTATCGCATGGTCCGGGGCAAGCTCCGTGCCTCAGGCCCCCCACTCACCGAGAGTCTCCAGCCACAGCTGCTGCAGAATGTGGTGGCAGCTCTCTTCCCTGAGCGTGGAGCATACGCTCCGCCGCCGATGGCACCGCCCTCAGCCGCAGAGCCTGAAGGTGAGGTTGTCGTCAGCGTCCCCGAGGTGACACGACCGGAGATGGGAGCAGCCGTGGCACGGCTCCGGGCGAAAAATACCGCCCCGGGGCCCGACGGAGTGCCGGGCCGTGCTCTCGTCTTAGCTCTGGAGGAGCTAGGGCCCCAACTGAGAGGACTCTTCTCGGCGTGCCTAGAGCAGGGCCAATTTCCGTCCTTGTGGAAGACGGGTCGCCTGGTCCTGCTCAGGAAGGCAGGGCGCCCTGCCGACTCGCCGTCCGGGTATCGGCCCATAGTGCTGCTGGACGAGGTGGGCAAACTGTTCGAGCGGATAGTTGCAGACCGCCTCGTCAGCCACTTGTTCACAGAGGGGCCGGACTTGGACGACAGCCAGTTCGGTTTTCGGCGTGGGCGCTCCACAGTTGACGCCATAATGCGGGTAAGAGTCCTGGCGGAGGATGCGGTGTCCCGGGGCGGGGTCGCGCTGGCGGTGTCCTTGGACATCACCAACGCCTTCAACACCCTGCCCTGGAGTTGTATCAGGGAGGCCCTGCGGTACCACAGGGTACCTCCCTACCTCCGCCGCGTGGTTGGGGCCTATTTGGCGGATAGGTGTGTCACCTGCGGGGGACGCGACGGCACGGTGCAGCGCGCCATGTCGTGCGGTGTTCCACAGGGCTCGGTGTTGGGCCCACTCCTGTGGAACATCGGGTACGACTGGGTGCTGAGAGGCGAGCTCGCACCGGGGGTGGACCTGACGTGTTACGCGGACGACACGCTGGTCACCGCCCGGGGGAGCTCGCACAGGGAAGCAGCGTTGCTAGCTACGGGTGCGGTCTCACAGGTGGTGGGCCGCATACGGCGCCTCGGCCTGGAGGTGGCCCTCAACAAGTCGGAGGCCATCGCTTTTCATGGCCCCCGACGGGCGCCGCCGCCGGGATTACACATTGAGGTGGGGGGGGCCCGGATTGCTGTCGAGTCCACCATGAAGTATCTAGGATTGGTGCTCGACAGCCGGTGGGACTTCGGGCCCCACTTCCTGCGGCTGGCGCCGAAGTTGATGGGCGCGGCGGGCGCGCTATCAACGCTGCTTCCCAATTTGGGAGGCCCGAGCACCGCCTGTAGGCGGTTGTACGTGGGGGTCGTGCGGTCCATGGCCCTGTATGGGGCCCCGGTGTGGGCGGCCGACCTGACGGCCCGCAGCATCGCCGTGCTGCGAAAACCGCAAAGGGCGATGGCCGTCAGAGTCGTCCGCGGCTACCGCACGATCTCCCACGAGGCGGCTTGTGTGCTGGCCGGATCCCCGCCCTGGGACTTGGAGGCGAAAGCGCTCGCGTCACTGTATCGGTGGCGCGAGGAGGAGCGGACGCGAGGGGCTAGACCGGTGCACCGACAGATAGTCCAGCACCGGTCAGAGCTCCACCGAGTCCTAGTGGCGGAATGGCGGGACAGGCTCTCTCGCCCTACCGCCGGCCTCGCTACCGTCGAGGCGGTCCGGCCAGTGCTCGAGCGCTGGCTCGGGAGGAGGCACGGCTCCCTGACGTTTCGGGCGACGCAGGTGCTCTCGGGGCATGGCTGCTTCGGGAAGTACCTGTGTCGCATAGGCAGGGAGCCGGACGCCCGGTGCCATCACTGCGCCCATCGGGAGGACACGGCGCTGCACACGCTAGTGGAGTGTGCCGCTTGGGAGGAGCCGCGCCGTGTCCTCGCAGTTGCGGTGGGAGACGACCTGTCGCTGCCGGCCGTCGTTCGCTCAATGGTCGGCAGCGCGGCGTCTTGGGACGCAGTGATCGCCTTCTGCGAAACTGTCGTCTCGCAGAAGGAGGTCGCGGAGCGGGAGAGGGAGAGTGCCAGCACTGACCCGACCCGCTCCCGGCGCACCGGGAGACGTCGGCGGAGGGCAGACAACGCCCTCCTCCAGCCTCCCTAAATGGGTCCGGGGGTGGCGGGCGCGGGGACGCCCGCCACACCCCCCCTTCTAGGACCCGAGGCGGTGGCGCGTAGTGTTCCACGCGCGCCCCTCAATGGCGATGGGGGGGAGTCCAACGCCTCACTCCCCCCCTACATATGTACAGATGGGGCCCGCAGGGGCGGGCCGGCACCAGTCGGGGGCCGCGGACGAATTGTCTGTTTCCCGTAGCCCCCGACGCCGCAGGTGCAGGAGGGAACACCGTGTGGTTTTTAGTCGGTAGGTCACCCACTCTGGGTGGAGTCCGACACGCCCCGTCGCCTCCCCGGGCGGCGGATGTCCATGAGGATTTTCCACACGAAACCAAAAAAAAAAAAAAAAAAAAAAAAAAGGCGTATCACAGTGGAAGTAAAACCAAAGATTAGATAATATTTAGATGTTACAGTCCCTTTGAAAAATTCCGACTTTATTTTTAACTAGCGGCCCGCCCGCGGTTTCACCCGCGTTGCTCCATTCCTAAGAGCCGTAACGTAAGGTTAAATAGCTTAAAACCTTCATCTTGAATCACTCAATCTATTAAAAAAACCGCTTCAATATCCGTTGCGTAGTTTTAAAGATTTAAGCATAGATAGGGACGGACAGACAGCGACAGCGACTTTGTTTTATACTATGTAAAGATAAAGACTACGCGCTCTGGTCAAAAGATGCTTATAATTAGTATAAACTGTCTTATAATTAGTCTTGTTACTATTTACTAAAATAACTTTATAATCTTAGCATGAAAAATGCAAAAAAATCAAATCAAAAAGATAGTTAAAAGGTAAGGTGGCATCGTACGATATCTAACTAACTGTAAAGTCAGTCATGTCGGTTGAGAAACAAGGTAACTTGCTTCTCAATAGATGTCGCCAACGTCACCTTATGACGTAAACTCAGAATGTGATACGCAAATTTCAATCAGGCGGGTGGGGTTCGAGGTGGCTTAGCGGTCAGAGCGTCTGGTGTATCAAACCAGAAGACGCAGGTTCGAATCCTGCCCGCGATTGAATTTTTCCTTACTAAAATAACTTTATAATCTTAGCATGGAAAATGCAAAAAAATCACAAAAAGATAGTCTTGTGGTCTTAAGCGCGACTGCTACTGGATTCTATTCCCAGGTCGAGGAGTGTTATTCGGTTTTTCTATGCTATCTATGTATTTAAAATCATTACTGGACATTTAACCACCAACTTGCTCTCAGAAATTTCTTCTAAAATTCCTATCAGATCAGTTCGACGTAAAATTCCAATTTCCCTGCCTAGCTGCAGTAACAATGTTTCCTTTCATAACCTTATCTTAAGAATGTATTTTTTTATGGGATAGGAGGGCAAAGACCAGACGGATCGCCTGTTGGTAAGCGATTACCGCCGCCCAGGAACACCCGCAACACCAGAAGAGTCACAAGTGCGTTGTCGACCTTTTAAAAAGCGATTGGGCCTCCGGTAACCTCAACCAAACGCCGGTTTTCTGTGAGGTCGTGGTATCACTCCTGTCGAGCCGGCTCATTCGTGCCGAAGCATGGCTCTCCCACGTTTTTATTATTATCCTTACTAATATTATAAACGTGAATGTTTGTGAATATGGATGTATGGATATCTGTATGTATGGATGTATACTCACAAACTTTCACGTTTATTATATTAGTAAGGATGTCTTGTCACTAGTCAGTCACGCTGTGTACACATACCTTAGGAGTTACAGTTTACTATGAATTCAATAATGCTGTAATTCTGTTTCATGTACCAATAAATCAAATAAATAAACACTTCTGCCTAACCTTTCGGGGACTACGGACGTGATGGTTGTTTTTTATTATTTAATTTAGTTATAAACCAAATAAATCTTTACTTATTTTACCTTTTTGCGCTACCGAGTTCAAACACGTGTAACTTCAAACTAGGCTATGCTAGGGTTGCCTATGCTTACATAATATTTATTTAATTAAAATTTAGCGGTAATAAAATAAAGAACAGATTATTTTGATATTTTTAAATTTAGAATTGTCATTCGTATTTTTTTTCAGGAAAGGGTAAATGAGGTTAAATATATATTTTGATATTCTGTGAAACCAAAAAAGAAATTATTATTTAAGTACTTCATCGAAATTCTTTTTCATAAATATATTTAGGTACATTTATCGAATTGGTTGTGCGTTTAAATGATTAAAAAATAGTGTAAGTAAGTATTTAGCTTAAGCAACTACATATTTCAATAACTTGTACAACAGTAATCTAATCCTTTATTTTAACATTCGTAGGATCGACCATTCGACCACAAACGGGAACTGGTTTAGTGTTGCCATATATCGGTTAAGCTGGCTAAATTATAGTAGGTACCTACTTAGTAAATATATTTGTAAAACAGTATACTTACTATAATAATTGGCCTTGGCCCAAAATACTTATAGTAAGATAGTATTTGACGACACGTATGACGTAGCGATTGGCTTCTGCATGACGTGTTTATTTCTTAATAAGTAAAACAGATATGGATAAAGGGCGCAAAAAAATATTAAGTAAATGAAATTAATTTTGATTTTCTCCTTAAAACGGGTTCTACAAAACAGGGGCATATAGATATAGTATTTTTTTAGGCGGGGCGGATGGGCTCGTAGCCGTGTTGTGGGCTCGATGCTCGATCCCCACATGGAGCAAATATTTATATTATATGACAATTTTTGTACGTAAACACACCAACGATACAGGAGCAAAACCCTAGTGAGGGGCAATGTTTTTAAAAAAGAAGAATTTAAGAATTTGGCAGCCCTAAAAGTATAAAGAATCAGACAACGCCATCAATGGCAATGAACCATAGACAAAACAGATTAGTATTACAACCTCAAATGTACTATTCGGTAATAGTACTGCTATACTCCAATACACCGCTATATATTTATGGCTTATCTGATGACTCGGCTCGGACACTATAGATATGCTGCGCTTCCAGTGCCTACTACGAGTATTACATTACATTAGTGAGATGACGTCGGTACATGCGCAGATGTCTGCGTAATGTGCATTGAACTGATTTAGCAGTCAACAAACATTACTAAAGTACAGTTATTTTGGTGAAGGTGAATTCAGTCGTGGGCAGGATTCGAACCTGCGTCTTCTGGTTAGATACACCAGACGCTTTGACAGCTAAGCCAACAGGAGTCCGAATCCTGCCCGCGATTAAATTTTTCCTTAAAAAAAAACGCTCTTTTTATGGATTAAGTCGGCAAACGAGCTGACGAGCCACCTGGTAGTAAGTAGTCATCGTCGCCCATGGACCAGAGGAGTTGCTGATGCGTTGCCTATCTTTACGGACTGCAGATTGCCAGAGCCGTAGCAACTGAGGGGAACTGGCTCTTACGTGCAAAAGTCGAAACACACACCAAGGTGCTTTACGACAGACTCCGACGTAAGGGTGGTCGCCAGCCAGTCACACCCCAAGAGCTCCTATCACCGAGCAAGTCAGATATTTTCTCGCCTCTTACGGAATGTCTATCTGAAAGGCAGTGAGGGATAGTATTCTAACCCGACCCACACGGGGTTAAAATTGCAAAACTTCATTAACACTATTTCATGAAGGTTTGTTTATCCTGTAAGCAGGTTACAAGTAAAATATGTATATTAGTCATTTACAAATACCGTTGGCTATGAGTTTTACAATCAGTTTCCTGTTATTAGACACTACATACGCGTTATAATAGTATATTTTGTTATATGTTATAAGTAATTATCACGAATGCGATAATATTACACATAATATTTGTGCGCAAAAACTCTTAAGGGCATTACATCGCTCAAATAAAAAAAACACTAGCTCTAAAGAAGTTTCTAGTGGAATCCTTATGTGCGTTTGCCATATAAAAAATATATGTTTTACTTAAGGTCATCACAAACAAATTGTATTGTTTAAATTTTTTATAAATTTGCCCCTATTTTGGATAATAATTGAAGTAAATAGCGCTTTTTTTATCCTAATTTGTATTTTTTCTCTTTGACGGCTTAATAGGTTAGTCATGAATGTTATACCAAAAAAATTGTAATAACGTCATTAACAATTTGTATTGCTTTTATTTTCTTATTTTTTTGAATATTTTGAAATAACAAAGAAATACCCGAAACCTCACTAGCACCCCGCGTGAAGCACCCCCGCAATGCCTGTGACTAACAAATACTAGCACAAAGACTAAATCCTCAAGGTCATTAGGCAATGCCCTTAAATAAAATATTTTACATGTGCGGCTGTTCGGAGCGATTAGTTCGATTGTACTGTAGAGGGGCGTCCATAACATGAGGTCAGGTAAGAGCACCTGCCAAAAGTATTGGTAGTTAGTTGCTCTTCCTAGTTAGTTGGTCCCAGGTCCTATTCAGACGAGTGCTCTAGGTAGACTACGTGAGGTCATTTTGGCGATTTTAACCCCCTGCCTACTTGGTGAGATGTCGTAAAATTTGGGTCTAAAGTTAGTAAGTAAGGGGTGTGAAGTGGCCATTCTGTAATATTATTAGTATATGGTAGTTAGATTACTGTCACTTTATTTGTCATACATAACCACAGAGTTGGTACATATTACACATAGGTACTAGATAGGTATGTACGTACATTGTGTGGTTATATTATATTTATTTATATATTATAATATAATTATTTTATATTGTATTCGGTCTTACAAGTAGCACAGTGATTGAGAACAATGTTCAATGATTTATATGTAATTATAGTAGGTATAGGTAAATGCCTGATATATAAAATAAATATCTATGAGCATAATGTAACAAAAACAACTTTATTTTCATTCCACTTCAACACCGTCGCTTTTGCTTCGGGAAGAAAAAACGACGGGGTGTTATAAGTTTGACGTGTCTGTGTGTGTGCTAGTCTGTCTACGGCATCGTAGCTCCCGAACGGATGGAATGATTTTGATATTGTTTTTTTTGAAAGGTTAATTAGTCGGGAGCCATTTTGTGGCTCAAAATGGCTCCCGACTCTGACTCCTGACTCTGGCTTGCTGTCGGGGGTTTCACTAAATTTTCAATTTAATGTAGATATATTTAAATACTGAATAATGTATGTTATATGTAAAACTAGCTTTTGCCAGCGACTTCGTCCGCGTGGAATAGTTACTTTGTTTCCTAGTTTTTCGCCCGCGGTTTCACCTGCGTTCCTAAGAGTTGTAACGTGATGTTTTATAGCTTGAAACCTTTCTCATAAATCACTCATTTTCCCAACATTTCCCTTCACTGCTCTGCTCCTATTGATCGTAGCGTCATGAAAAGTATACTATAACCTGCCCAGGAGTATGAAGAACAATTAATTGTACCAAGTTTCGTTGAAATCCGTCGAGTGGTTTTTGTTTCTGTAACGAACATACATACAGACAGACAGACAGACAGACAAAAATTTTACTGATTGCAGTTTTGGGGTCAGTGAGATCACTAATCACCCGCTGATAGTTATTTTGGAAATATATTTCATGTACAGAATTGACCTCTCTACAGATTTATTATAAGTATAGATTATATGTAAAATAAGACAGCTGAGAAACGAGTGTCTGAAATTAGCTAATTGATTTATTTGCAGACATAAGAACTAATACATGCATACTGTATGAGCACAAAGTTCTCTGTATAAATTCGTTGTCACATGTAGGGTTGCCAGGCCCAAAAAGAAGAGAAAAACACAGATTCATATATAGCCGGACATTTTGCCCTAAAATACTGACGACACACTGGTTTTTTTTTAATATTGGGTACCTAAGTACTTTTATTTACGCGGGTCGATCGTGCGCGTAAGCCGGACAGGTTTGTAAAAAGCCGGACATGTCTGTCTATCGGACACCTGGCAACCCTATACTGGCAATAGGGACTTACTGAAGCATAATTATCTCTATCTGTTAAGCGGGGTCACCGTAGCAAGCTTAACTATTTTTGGCTCTGGTAATTTCTCCTAAATCGTCTGTCACATGGGGTGGCGGCAGGGTATGTCGGACTAGTACCGACTAAGTACCGTACTTTCCTTCCCTTGACCTATAGTCATGGCTATGGGATTCGTGACATTCGCCACGGTCGTGACTGGAAGTGCAGCTTAACCCTGCAGGTTGATAATTAGCGTATTTATTAATTAGCTATGAGCTTTTCTAATGCTATAAATTAACCTATTTCAAAAATACATAAATATTTTTTTATTATAAAGCCTTTGGGGTTTTTCCATTGATCTGGATTTATTATTATGCTGTGAAATTATTATTTAAATATAGAAGGAATTTTAACGATTCATTGTTGCAGGTAATGTTGTCGCCCTGAATTGAAACAGACAATTTAGTTGGGATTTCTTGCATGCCGTGGCAATCAGCCAAGAATATATTGTAAGGAAAAGTAACAACAGTAGGTACTTCTGATTCTGAAGGCTAATTCTACTGACAAAATTGTCTGTCTTCGGCTTATCACGTCCAGCTTCCACCAGCAACCTTTCGCAAATCATCAAACCTGGCTGTGGTTTCGAATCCCAATTTTCTCATAACACCCCCACATTTCCTGAACCATGACGTGTACTTTCGGAGGGGGAAGCCCGGTGGCTGTGTCGACTAGAAATAGCTTCACGTTTATTGGTGAGAATGGGGCAACAATGGGCCGATTCAAGACTGCTCTCCAGGATACTTTTCCCAACGAGGGACTACTTTTAGGTACATCCCTGTGGCTGCAGGTGTATTAGCGCTTGGGGCGTAAGAAAAGGTGGCGGGAAGACCCATGCCAGTGAGAAATTCCACGTATGCTGAATGCATCGTATATGGTGTGGCAAATCCGAGAGTACCTGAGACTTGGTCCCTCCCTCGTTGTGAAGATAAGCTACTGCAGAACGGTTGTCGGTCTGTATCAGAATTGCTGATTAATTAATCGACATGCGATGTGATGTTAAACTTTCATCCCCCCTTAAAATGTGAAAATCCAATAACTCTAAAATTATGATGAATAGCTACAATCACAATTTTCTAGTTCCTATCTTTAAAAAAACCGGCTATTCCATACAAGCTTTCGTTCCCCGTTTCTCCCCCTTAAAATCGGAAATTTCTGAAACACATTATTGTTTATTTATTCTCAGTAACTGTAATTAAAATTTTCCTGGCTCTAATTTGAAGAATAAAGACTCATACAAACATCTAGCCCCCTTAAGTTAAAATTTCCAAATATCCTTTATTAGCGGATGCTTACGTTATAAAATAAAACCATTTTCCAAATTTCAGTTTTTTTATGCTATAGGAGCAGACGGATCGCCTGATGGTAAGCGATTACCGCCGCCCATGAACACCCGCAACACCATAGGAGTCACAAGTGCGTTGCCGACCTTTAAAAGGGGATTGGGCCTCCGGTAACCTCACTCACTCGACGAAACACAACGTAAGCATTGTTTGACGCCGGTTTTCTGTGAGGCCGTGGTATCACTCCGGTCGAGCCGGCCCCTTCGTGCCTAAACATGGCTCTCCCACGTACAAGCAAGCGAGCAAGCTTTCTAGACTTTTTTTTTTAATTTTTTAAAATAAAACGTTGCCCCACACTAGGATTTTCTCCTGTGTCGTGGGTGCGTTTACAAACACAAATTCGCACATACACAAACGCCCAGACCCGGAACAACTACCTGTAGATCATACAAATATTTGTTCCGTGTGGGGATCGAACCCACAACACGTTGCGTAGAAGCCGATCGCTCAGCCGCTACGCCAAACGTGTCGTCATCTTGTAGTTTTGTAGATCAGTCAGTCAGTGGTTTTTACAAAGGATTTTTGAAAGAAAAAATAAGTAACAGATTAACGGTCCGGCGGAGCTTGGTTTGCCCACAAAAACGTAATACCGAAATAAATCGTAATCCTGACAATATTCTATCAAATTGTGTTATTATTCGGATTTGGATACCGTTAATGTAGGTTCCTACACTTCCATTTCGTATATTATTACTTCACTGGAAATAAAAAATTGGAAAATCGTTCCAAACTTGGTAAATTTACCAAAAATTGCATTCGCTTACATTTATTTCCAGTGAAGTATTTTGGACAAAATGGTAACGTAGGAGCCTAGATTAACGATATCGGAATCCGAATAATAACACAATTTGATTAAATTGTGTTTGAATTACGATTTATTTAGGTATTACGTTTGTAACAAAAATTCGGTCCGCCGGACTTTTAAATATTATTTTTGTTGAAGATTATTTAATATTCGAAAATATTAAATTTAAAGAGAATTTATAAAAAATATTATAGCAATAAAAAATGTTTAATTACTGCATTTTTATTTTTTTACTACTGTAACAACCTGTGACTACAATATTCTTACAAACATACAATATAATTATATTTTTTATATGGCAAACGCTCATAAGGATTCCACTAGAAACTTCTTTAAAGCTAGGGTGTTTTTTGAGCGATGTAATGCCTATAATGTAATACAATATTTATATTGCATTGAGTAGCGCATCTGTCTTCGGGTGATAATGTTCGAGATATGATATCATCCGTTAATCTAATTGTAAAGTCGTGGAAGTAACAAGATTCGGTAACTAAGTGCATGACGTTAAAACGTGATTATATATCGAGATATATGTACGAACGACAAGGCTACAGACTCGGAGATTTTGTCCTTTTTTTTACGTTGCCATTATAAATGAATTTTTTGTTGATAGTTTTTTTATTTAAGTATTTTATCGTTTATTCGTAGGTTATTTTGAGCGATGGAGCTTTACTTATTACCCTAATACAATTAGGCTGTATGTAATCCATGTTGATTTGTTGACCGAGTTCAATATAGCTAAAAGTCAATAAGGGTAGTACCATGAACCAGCAAGTTCATCCTTTAATAATTTCGCTCGGTGGTATGACCGCTTGGGGTCTGACTGGATAGCGACTACCCTTACGTTGGAGTCCGTCGTAAAACACCTTGGTGTGTGTTTCGACTTTAACACGTAAGAGCCAGTTCCCCTCGGTTGCTGCTGCTGCTGGAGTCTGCAGTCCGTAGTCATAAGGGTCGGCAATGCATCAGCAACTCATCTGGTGTTGCAGGTGCCCATGGGCGACCATTACTATATACCACCAGGTGGCTCGTCAGCTCGTTTGCCGCCTAATCCATAAAAAATATCGTTCATCTAGCCCACCAAATTCAATTTGTTTTTATTTATATATTATGAAATTGTACAATACATAATTGCGACATTAACTAAGTAGGTAAGTATACAATAATCACATCTGAGAACTAAAGCCAAATAACATTTTAATTTGACGGCTCAAGCGAACGCCATCACCTCAGCACAAAACAGGAATCTCAAAATGACAATATTTTGACATACCAGTATGCCACTGTTGAATTATGTCAACGGTTTTACATCTTACAAGGACTTATGGAGATGAGGGTCTAAATTATGACTGTATTTGTGCACCTTTGACTTTCCTCAACCCAAGGGCACAAATTAGCATTCTGTAAAAAATACATTGATCTATAAGCTGTACTTAGAGTACTTTATAGGTCAGTGAAAAAATATCTTGACACTGACAGATTGAATCAATAATTTTGTTTTGTTGCTATGTCAGTGTCATTAGTCAACATAAAAGCTGTTTTCTTTTGTACCCAGATTTGAAAATTAAAAGTGAATAGATACAATAATTGAAAATTTATTGGAATTTTTACATTAAATTATATTGAGTACCTAGTTACTTTTATCTATATTCTTTAAATTATAACATTACATAACGCCATTGTTATTTCGATGTAAGCGTCAACTAAGCTCCGTTATTTTACGGTAAATAAAAATAATGTTACTGATGAAACATTAAATGCTAAAATTCATTAATTTTGACAATACAACACAAATTGATTGATTCTTTTGCTGTTATTTGGTGAGTGCTGTAGTAAAAGATGTATAAATATAGGTTTATTTATCAATTTATACAAATATATACTTTATTGCACACCAATAAAAACACAATTATACAGGACACAACAGTTTTACAAATATACAATGGGCGGCCTTATCGCGTACTGCGATTTCTTCCAGGCAACTTTAGGATGGACATTACGGTACAGAAAAAAAAATAGGGTTGTCACTGGTGCAACTATTGACTTTGAAACCAAAAATAAAGTATACATAACATAACACTAATATTACTAATATGTAAATATATACAACATATACCTACATATAATAGATACACACATAAAATGTATATATATTATAATCTATACTTATAATAAATCTGTAGAGAGGTCAATTCTGTACATGAAATATATTTCCAAAATAACTATCAGCGGGTGATTAGTGATCGATACTGACGCCAAAAATGCAATCAGAAAAATTTTTGTCTGTCTGTCTGTCTGTATGTTCGTTATAGAAACAAAAACCACTCGACGGATTTCAACGAAACTTGGTACAATTGTTCTTCATACTCCTGGGCAGGTTATAGTATACTTTTCATCACGCTACGATCAATAGGAGCAGAGCAGTGAAGGGAAATGTTGGGAAATTGAGTGATGATGAACCCTTAGGAACGGGGCAACGCAGGTGAAAGACCAGAGAAGAAAAAACGCGGGCAAAGAACTAGGGAACAAAGTAACTATTCCATGCGGACGAAGTCGCTGGGAAAAGCTAGTATCTCAATAAAAGGAAAAAGTAGACGAATTAACAACGATGATGGCAAGGTTAAAGCAACAAAAAATAATCCTTCACAAGTCTCTTGAACACTGGCAGAGATTGCGCTTGTCTAATTAAAAACCGGCGGTAGCCTAAGGGCGTCGGACTTATGAAATTCAGAAACATGGTCATATTTGCTTAAACCAAATATGAATCTTACACAAAAGTTTTGGAAACGCTTAAGTTTATCGAGTTGCTCTTCTGTAAGTGTCTCTCTTCTCTTCGGTAATACACGATAGCTGACATCGGCATAATCAAGGATGGGAAGGAGTGACTGAGTAAGAGCAACTTTGGTTGTAGTAGGCAGAAAGTTACGGAGCCTTTCCAAACTCGTAGCTGCTGCATACAACTTGTGACTAACTTCCTGTAATTGAGCAGTCCAGGTTTTTTTTTATCAATATCTATAAATCCCTAAGTTCTTAACTTTATCACTATAAGGGATTACAATATTGTTGAAAGAGACTTGGGGAAAAGTTGGCCAGTCAATTTGAGAATCGGTTCTGGAGCTGCCCACCACAATGACCTGAGTCTTTGTGGGGTTAACCACAAGTCCATACCTCTTGCTCCAATCGCCGATACAAGCCAGGTCTTTGTTTATAATGTCAACAGCTTACGACAAATTTCCTAGTGGAGCCCGGCAGTAATTCTGCAGATCATCCGCATAAAGATGGTAGGAAGAAAGTAGTCATTCGGAAATGGAGTTAATAAAAACTGCGAAAAGTAAAGGGCATAGAACGCCACCCTGTGGTACGTCGGCAGAGGTATTGCTCCAAGAAGAAAAGGCTTCTTCAGTGCATACGCGTTGCCGGCGACCGAACAGGTAACTTCGAAACCAGTCAATCACCGATGGAGATATGTTAATAGAACGCAGAATACCAAGCAAAATATCGAAATTAACGGCATTAAAGTCATTACTAAAGTCTAGCAATGCCATTACCGTTAGATTGCCGATTTCCATGCCTGATCTGATATCATCCGTAACTTTGACAAGGACTGTGGTTGTGCTATGACCGGGGCGAAAACCAGATTGAAAGGAATTGAGGAGATTGTTTGTGAAGAGGAAAGTGCTTAATTGATTATTATACATACCTATATTAGCCGTTCGAGGACTTTGGACAGGAATGGTAGAATGGAAATGGGACGATATTCAGAAAAGGATGCAGGATTTGGCTTTTTTGGTAGTGGGACGATTGTGGCATCTGTTTGCTGAAAATTATGTCTAATCGTATTGATTGCCCCGAAATTCTTGGAAAAATAGGATTTAATGTCCCCGTAAAAACTGTGCGGCATCACACACCCATTAACTTTGCCCTTGCGTCATCAAACTATCGGCAGAATCCATTCTTTTGGGGTGCTAGCAGGACTTTAAACAATATCTGTAAGTCACATGATATCGACATTTTTAACGTTAACATGGCATCAGTGAGAAGGCTGCTAAGCCGAGACTTCTTTTTTGAATACCAACTCTGATTTTTATGAAATAGGGAAATGAGTGTAGAGTACTGCATACTCTGTTTTCACATTCAGTTATAGATTTATCATGGTGTTTATGAGCGAAGACCTATAATTGGCTATCTGTTATGTATACTCGTTATTGATCTATTGTAAAAGCTGTTGGTTTTCCCCAAGAAATAAAGAAATCTTTCCATGCACATGGGAAGACGGTACTAGAAATGGAAAAGTCGAGGATATACAATGGCAAATAACGGGAAGTATAATATCAAGCACTGGCAGTATCATGTTACGGCCGATAGAGTCACTACCAACTGCGTTAGAAGTAATTGATTCTACGCTCTTTTTAACATCACTTGCGGTGAAAAGACTAAATGAAAAAGAAGAATAACAGGGAGCCGGCAGAGATGAAAGATGAGTCAGTGTTGAGTTTAGTTGTCACATCAAGATTTGATGAAATAGTAAAATGCTGATTTAATGAATTTATATCTAAATCTTTTGGAGTCGTTTCTTGCACGGATTCTCCGACCCCCAATTTATTACATTTTATGTTTTGTGATTATGGTAATAATAAAATTAACTTCTGTATTTTAACTGTGACACTAGATTTACTGAATGAAATGAATAATTAAACGCTAAAATATTGTTATATAATTAAGTTTTAAATACCTACTGCATAATTAGCAACCTACTATGGTTAAGTATAACTACGGAACACCTCGACTACAAACTGCTACCTGCCTTTTAGTGTTGGCAATAAAACGTTTTTATGTGTCTCTGCTTTCCATAAAACGTAATAGATACTTTTTTTGCAAGCTACACTGACGCCAACGACGCGTTAAATTAAGCGTGGGCCTTTAATTAACACATGGCCATACGGCATGGGATAAATTTGTAAGTTTTTTTACAACGGTGCGGTAGGCAGCCGGCCTAAAGTTGGTACCTTATGTTTTTTTATAAGTAGGTAGTGGTCTGCGTTTTTTCGGTACGCCGTTTAGAAAGTCTGTGACGTCTATTTATATGTGACCGCTCCCGAGAGCCGTAGTAAAGTACACACGCAACACATCAAGCTATACCGTTGCACTTAGGGTTGCCAGGCCCAAAAAAAGTCGAACACAGATTCATTTAGCCGGATATTTTTCCCTGAAATCTTGACACATTGGTTTAAAAAAAAGGTTATTTTATTTGTGTTGGTATTTATCACTGTTATTCATTTATCATGTGTGTCCGCGTGCATCTTTTGGCGGGAGGGGGTTGACCAGAAGATTAACAAAAAGCCGGACAGGCGGGACTTTATATATTTGGCCGGACACGAGTATAAATATTGAGAATTGTGACGGAATACGTTGTCATCGTGTATATCGTACCTGCTATATATGTTATTCTGGAATTGTTCTTTGGAGATTGCTGGCCTCCTTATTAGTATCCTCCATTGTGGAGTAAGAGAGTAATAAGGAGATCGGTGATGGCAGGTTGGCATGAGATGAGTAAGTAGTGCGTAAGGTCCGTTCGTCAAGTCTTTTAAATAAAGGCAACCCAATAAAAAAAATTCTACATCCCTTTTGAAAAAAAAACTACCTAATTTGTTTTCGATAAAATATTGTTTAAGTACATACCTATTTATAGTTGTTCTAAGTGATATATATGTACATATATACATATATTATTATAAATAATCATAAGACACTTACAAGAAAATAATAATTTGTTAAAGATAAACCTATACCTACTCAGTAAAATTTTTATAAGGTACTTAAATATTATTGTCTGTCATTCATCACTAGCAATCACTCGATTTGTACGGATCTTCTGTCTCCATCGAGCGTTCTGGCGTTTCTGCCGCTGCAACATATATTATATCGTTCTCACTTGTACATAGGGTTACCAACTGTTAGTCGATCAAAAATAGTAGTACTAAAATTATTACCCATAAAAATATAGTAGATAACGAAACGATGAAAAGAAATAGTAGTACAAAATATGTACATACCTACTTTATTTCTTAAAAGACTATTTTTTGCTACTTTTAGTCTATATTATTTTTTTATTTAATTCAAATTTGAAGTGAATATTATTGCTTTGGGTTTGATGCCTTTAAAATATAGTAGTTTCGTCTACTTCTTTTGGACCCTCTAATACTGAAGGATACTTTATTTTATATAGTAGGGTTGGCAACCCTACTCTTGTACGAATTGTTGGTTATTTTATGTAATAGTATATGTATCGGCACATGCAGAGCCGGATAAAGCCATGGAGAGGCCTATCAGCTCTTGAGGTACGCCTTTCGCTTTCTACCTTCCTACAAAAAACGTATTATTCTGTCCCACGCTGGCGCGGCCCCCTAAAATACGTGGGGCCTGTAGGCAGTGTCACCTACATTTTTATAGGTTATCCAATCTTAAATTTAAACATAACCAATTTACGAATTCTATCGCGCAAGACTATTGCGTAACATTTAATTTGTCAATCAAAATCCTGGTTTTGTGACATGGATTGGCAGGTAGGTAGATAGATATATTTAAGATTCTTTAGTTGCGTAAGTACCTACATGCTACAACTATAAGAATGACTTTAGAAATGAGAGTTGCTAAATAACTAATTAATAAAAATACTGTCAAATATTTGGAGGAAATAAGTAGGATTTCCATTATAAAAAAAAAATTGCTGACCTGATGGAAAAGAGGGAAAAATAGCAGGACACAATAGAAAAACAGTTGTTACGAACCTCTGGAGGGTTATCTTTTCTAACAAATTAACGCACAAACTGCACATAGTAAACCCAGGATAGACACAAACGGCAGTGTTGCCAGATTATTTCAAGTCTCTCAAAACTCATATAAATATGAATATTTAGATCATGATAAACCTATTCCTCTGTATTTTAAATGCAATTGCCCTAAGGTTATCGGAAGCGGAGTGGAAGTGGAAAACTGGACATACCTACGTGAAGAGGTTATCAAGAAACAAAGTAGGTAGGTATGTGGGTACCTACTGTATTTATCAGTTTTTCAGCTCTTACAACAATTAGGCCTGAAGAAAAGTTGCAATAAACATTTGAATCACGTACGAATCCTAGCGAAATGTAATTAAGGAACTGAACTTTTATGATTCTTTTTTAATTGTTTACTAAGTGTTGCCGCGTTTTCACTCGCATGCCAAAGGACTTTTTCAGAAAAAAGTGCCATATAATTATTTATGTCCTTCCCAAAAGATTCAATCAATCTGTACCTATAAATACGTACCCATAAGTAAGTAAGTTCATCATCATACTGAAACTAGCACTCACGCGCAAAGATTGAAATAAACACTAAAGTTCTATACGACAGACTCCGACGTAAGGGTGGTCGCCAGCCAGTCAGATCTCAAGAGATCCTACCACCAAGCATGTCAGATATTTTCTCGCCTCTTACATGATGCCTGTCTGAATAGAAATAGGATAGTTGTAATCTAATCTACACAGAGGAAAAGACTGTGTAAAACTTAAGAATTAGCTTAAGATTAAAAATTTTTTTTATACCGGTAAGGTTGCAAACAAGCTTACGGCCCGCCTGATGGTAACCTATGAACACTTGCAACACCAGGGGTATCACTCGCGCGTTGCTAACCCTGCCCCCCCCCCCCAGCCCACTGTCATCAACACGCTTCTTCCTCGCGGAGCTCTGGCGACCTTGCTCATTAGGAACACAGCATAACACGGAGCTATGTTATTTGGCTACGATTTTCTGCAAGGTGGAGGTACCTACCAACTTCCCCAGTCGGGCAGCGCCAATTGTGAGTGGAATTATTCGATTCCACTATGCCCTACCTCTCTTAAATCCATAGATTTTGATTCCATTAATTGGCCATTTCGAATGTCAGACAGATAGAATTTCTTGTGTAAACTTGATATTTCTATATATTTCTTTGATTTAATTACCTATTTAAATAAATAAAATAAATCAATGATGCTGATACAAACATTTCTATACCTGTACCTTTGTGCAAATTCAATTCAACCCAAACCAATGATCTTATATACCTATAGTAATGTCCATGTATGTATGCGAGTCTAAGAAATATAAGTAGGTAGGTATCTACCTACTTACTGGAAGCGTGAGTTAAAAATAGAACTACCAGACTCTAAGTTGAAGGGCGACAATTGACCGCTATTCAAAAGCGAATAGCGAATACAGTGTTGCTATCATTGAAATAATAGTTGCAAACATCAATATTTATAATCTAAATTACGTGAATATAACCTACAGTTTACACTATTTATTATCCGTAAATATATCTTAATTAAACTACTTACCACTTAAATTGTATATAAAAAAAAAATATAAAAAAGAACGTCACCTTATGACGTAAATTTAGAATGTGAAGGCAAAATTTCAATCATGCGGGTAGGGTTCGCAATACCACGGCCTCACAGAAAACCAGCGTCAAACAACGCTCACGTTGTGTTTCACCGAGTGAGTGAGGTTACCGAAGGCCCAATCCCCTTTTAAAAGGTCGGCAACGCACTTGTGACTCCTACGGTGTTGCGGGTGTCCATGGGCGGCGGTAATCGCTTACTATCAGGCGATCCGTCTGCTCGTTAGCCCTTCTATCCCATAAAAAACAAAAATTGACAATCGACTGCCTTTGAATTTCTAAATTTTTTTTACCCTTTTTAGTATAGGTAGGTACCTACCTACCCAGTGTCACTCTCACATCTGAGTCAAATCTAACTCTAGCAAAAATCGCCTGCTCGCACTGGTTACCAGCCTATCAACACATAGTTAGATATTGTTTTCTTAGAAAATGTGTAAACTGAGGCAAAGGTAAACATAGTAAAGAGCCTTGTCAGTCAGAGCTAAAGCATACCTATTTAATTTATTTTAGCAACGGCGCGATTATGAACATCCTATGTTGAACAGTTATGTCTAACTCCTGTACAAAATGTCTGCTTTTAGTGAAGCTGCAGTTTTATCAAGTTGATTTTTTGTTTTTTTTTTATTTAAATGCACAAAACACATTACAATCTTAAAAATAACCATACATATCGCAGATACAATGTTTTGAACTGGATAGTAACGTAACAAATATGTGCACACAACAAAACACAATAACTAGACAGATAACAGCTCTATATTATAAGTAATATAACAGGGACAACATTAGAGTTACACGCTACTTAAGTCGCTCTGATTTTGGAAAAAGGCCCTTAATACAGCAAAGCATAAAATGCTTCAGGGCACATTATCCTTGTCTTGTAACTGTGTCTGTAATAATTACTTACAGAATGAGAATGAAATACCCAATCCATGAAATGTAAAAGGGTAGTTATATGGTACTTATATTCAGTTTGCAAAAATTTTAAATTGGGCAAACAGAGGGTCTACCCAAAACCTAAAAAATGTGAAGTGATCGACAACACAAACATAAAAACCGGCCAAGTGCAAATCGGACTTGCATACGAAGGGTTCTATACCATTATCTATAAAAACAGCAAAAAAAATCATGTCTGTTGTATGAGAGCCCCACTTAAATCCTTTTTTTATTCTGTTTTTTAGTATATGTTGGTATAGCGGCAACAGAAATACATTGTCTGTGAAAATTTCAACTGTCTCATAAACCATGATAGTTGGATACAGCCTGATGACAGATGGATGGACAGCGGAGTCATAGTAATAGGGTCCCATTTTACCCTTTGGGTATGGAACCCTAAAAAGATAGGGGACCTCTGGATGCCTTATCATTTAAAATTGCTATTATATACCAGAGTGATAAACACTATTATTATTTGTTTCTTGAAAACAAGTAAGTACTTTTATTGATTTCAGTCTTTTGTAGTTGTCTGAGTAATCACTTAATCAGTAAAGTGCAGCAGGTAGATTGCAGCTATGTGTATGTAGGTACCATGTAAGGACTGATAAGGTCATTAATAAATCCCTTGAGTCAGAACACGATTGATAAGACTTACTAAATAATACTGACGTAAACTTGAACAAAAAAATTTTAACTACATTGTAACTTTCTGCGTAATTTGGTTAAAATTATCAAATATTTCCCTCTGAAGTTTGAGGTGACAGTTCCTTTCACCGACAAAATACATTCTTTTTTTTAGATGCAAAGACACTAACTCTGATTGATTATAAATCCAAGCTAGAGTACATACTCGTTTGCGATTTAAATTGCAAATAAAAAAGTGAAGGCCTATTTATTTGGGGCACTTACCTCAGCACTTAGCACGCCAAGCAAATTGCAATAAAAAATCCAGCGATATAGCACAGTTTTTCTATTATATCACTACACACAAATCCAAATGTAGCACAATCAAGTTAGCTCGGTAATCACCGACAAAACCGGGCCCGGGCGCTTTATTCTCAGAATTATTTTGTTGTTTTCATTGCACACTATCTTCGCGAGTATTTCATGACATACGTTGTCACGTTGCGCACGAGTGGGACGAGTGATGAACGCTCCTTTGCCTACCTGCTTGGAGTTGCCAGTATGCTAAATTTAAATATCGACGTTTTTCTAATGTTTTGCCAAAAATGTTTCTTGTTATAAACAATTCATGCAAACCTACTAGTCTAGTGTAGAAAACTCGTTTCAATACTAAAATGGTATACATATTTTATTAACCCCCGACGAAAAAGAGGGGTGTTATAAGTTTGTAATATGTATCTGCGTGTCTGTCTGTTCTGTTGTATCGTAGCGCCTGATTGGGTGAACCGATTTTGATATATATTTTTTGTTTGGAAGGTGTGTTAATCGAGCATGTTCTTAGCTATGTTTAAAAAATCTGCTCAGCCGTTTGAAGATCATCACCTCTTTTCTTGGTGAAGAGAAATCCTCGTCTAGTCACTTGTCAATAATATTATAAAGTCCTGCAGCATACCCAACCCGTCAGAGTTCAGAAGAACTCCTCAACGCTTTAAGGCATCTATTTTGTGTTTGGGTTCAAATGATAAGTTTTGACGAGCTTATGAGCGGCTCCCCGAGACAATGACGCTTGGTTTAAAATATTCTAGTTATATTAAACATAAAAAGACAATATTTACATTATATTATTTCGTTCTGAAAGATTTTTGTGTTTCTTTAAATTTTTTATTTAATACTTCCAATAATCATATCTTTTTTTCAGCAAGTTCGGGATTACAATGGCCCCGCTTGGCGAGTGTTATCGACTCGTAATATCGATTATAACTTTAATCAGGGTTGAAATATTAAAATGTGTCTTGTTACACGACCGTTCGGTAGGTACCTACGATTTTTTTATTTCGTCCGTTCAAAACCTATTCAAATTCAAAATATACGAATAAATAATTTAAATCAAGTATTCTTTTGGGGAATCTATTAGGTAGAATGGTTATTCATCATATATTAGATCAGAAAATGAGAACACTTTCCGACGTTTAAATATCAGTTTATTGCATTACAATTGATCTATATCTTTATTAGCATATACATAGTATAGCACAGTATGCACACGTCCATATCCTTCGAACGATTTGACTTCTGGCGTCCACGCACCAATAATTCCGGATGTGGCGCGTGCGCCAGTATGATTAATAAAATTAATTTAAATACCGACTAATGAAACCTCAGAGGAAAGACAGACAAATGAAACGCATCACTATAAAGAGGTATCTATGTTTACTAAGTTCCTTACAATCATACTTCTTGGACTTGCTAATTGTCTAGAAATGCCACACATAAAAATATTGTCTCTTTCAGTTTAAAATTAATCGTAAATTCTAGGCTCATTATATTTATCTTTTTGTGATTATTTTGCATTGTCCATGCTAAGATTATAAAGTTATTTAGTGAAGTGAATTGAAGTTATAAGCTAAGATTATAAAGTCATTATAATTATGTAGCGAAATGTGCCTAGTGGTCCTGAGCGCGACTGCTACAACAGGCCCTGGGTTCGCTTCCCAGGTTGAGCAGTGTTATTGGGTTTTCCTAGGAAATTCTCAGTAACATACCATCATAAAATATACTATCACGCCTATATTCCCCGAAGGGTTAGGCAGAGGCGTAATAATGTACACCCACAGTTCGCCGGTATGTTTAGGACCTTAACATACCGGCGAACTCTGAGTGTACATTACTAGATACACCTCTGGCTAATGCTCTGGGAACAGGCGTATGTACGATTAAAAAACCAAGAAGAACCAAGAAGTTTATAACAGCCAGAAATCATAAAATTACCCAAAATAGAAAATATTTGCTGTAAACTGGCAACACAAACAAGATTACCTACCTGTTATTGAAATAGGCGTGCGTCATCGATTAGAAAAAGACAACACTATTCCTGATAACGGACGTGAGAAAGAGACGGCATACGTTACGGCATGAACGCCACAAATTTTTTATAAAATTTTCTAATCTCTACTCAACAAACTGATTCTGGTCAATTCTTTTGGATTCTGGATTTCAAAAAAATTGTGTAAATTGAATTAAATAGTCGCTATGGAATTATACGGTAGGTACTATAGACTGGTGCAAGGAAATGGCACCTACCTAGTTTACACTTGAATGATAATTAGATGTGAGTTTACTTCTATATTTTTAATTTTATCTATGTAGGTATTTTGTGCCAGTTGTTTTCCAAAACATAATAATAATAATGTTAAAATGAAATAAAATAAATTTATTTTATTTTAAATTTAAGACACACAGACCATCACGCCTGTAATCACCAAAGGCATAGGCAGAGGTGTGCGGGACTACTTCGGAAGATTTTCAATAAAACAGCAGGAACGTGGTAGTGTAATGGCAATATTAAAATTAACTTAAGTTTAATGACCTACTAGCGGGTCTAGCAAACGTTGTCTTGACCTGTATCATCATCTTCCTGGCCTTGACCCAATTTATTTGTGGTCGGCGCAGCATGTCCTTTTCTTCCTATCATCCAGCTGTCACCTCAAGCATTCACTCCGTTTCCAGTGTCTTAACATTAACATGTATATAAAAAAATCGTAGAACCCGTTTGCAGTGCCACTTACCGGCTCAAATTGTGAATCTAAACCATCCAGGGAACCATTTAAACATATACAAAAAAAATATTCAAAATCACACCAGCAGTTTATTAGGACTTCGGACAATACACAGAACGCCATCTACCTTACTGAAACTGAAAACCTGGATCCGTGTTTTATTTCTGTCAAATCTGTCGATCCTTTCCAGATACAAAATGTATGAGAAAATAAATTTTCTTCATGTTCTTTTTCGTGAACGTTTTAATTTTAATAATTCTGCTATTCGGGAAGGAGACAAATCCAACAAACCAAATATCACAAAAATCGATCCACCCTTTCTCGAGTTATGTGTTGGATGGAACAAACCCGACTTTGTTATAGACGAGTATAATTATGTTTAAAGGTAAATAGCTAATTAAGGCCCGGTAACCACACGTTGCTCACACTAATTGAGTAGGCGCTCGAACAGAGGTGTAGTACCGACGTGAATTCGGATCACGCCTGAAATATTTTTTTTCTCTCTCGGATTAATAAACTAAAATAAATGAGATTATAAATTACCGCGTTCGCCTAGTCGATTGGGCTTATACAAGGATAAAGGATGTATGAGTAAGGCTTACATTGAAGTGTCAAAGTTGATTTATGCATGATAGACGCTTTGCATACAAATCATTACTTATTTTTTATTCTGTTCTAAGTTTTGCATTAGTTTTTTTAAATTTTTTTTTTTATTTGAAACTTTTTGGTAATGCTGCGTCCTGCTTGCTTTTATTGTATTCATTACCAGGTACTGGTACGGCTACGGTAACCGCTTACTATCAGGCGGGCCGTACGGTTGTTTGCCACCTTAGAGGTACAAAAAAAAATAATTTGGAGTTAGTTTTAGGATTGGAAGTTGTAATTTTTTTTTTCTGGTTTCACGCTAAAATGGGTATTTAATTTGGTGATCATTTACTATTTTTGACAATATAAACTGACTTTTTGCATTAAATTTTACTAGATCTCGTGGTTATGAGTTCTCATTTTGTAGTTCTCTCTTTCATAGTTCAGATTGTTTTTATTCTTGTCTTGTTGCTTGACGGCAGTGGTGTAGCTTAAGTTTTCATTATCACAATTGTAGTTTTAAACATACCTATGCATTCTTAACATAGGGAGGAAGATAGTGACGATTAATTTTTTTTGAAATATTCACCCTTTATTCCTTACTAATATTATAAACGTGAAAGTTTGTGAGTATGGATGTATGGATGTTTGTTACTCTTTCACGCCAGAACGGCTGAATGGATCTGGATGAAATTTGGCAGAGAGATAGATTATAGCCTGGAATAACACGTAAGATACTTTTTATCCAGGTCGGACCCAATTCTGAAGTCCACGCAGACAAAGTCGCGGGCAGAAGCTAGTAAGCCTATACAAATCTTCTACTGTTTGACCCACAGAGAATTACTTACTTACATAATATTCTGTACTTTGGGCTGCATTTAACTTTCTAGTTTTTGCAACTGCACAGTACTTTATGAGCCTCTGAATGTCACGTTAACTGATTTTATCTTGATTTAAACCTTGCTTTATTTACCGCGAAATAATAAGGATAAGAGCTTCAGGTACGTAGGTTATACATGCATACCATCACGCCTTTATTCCCCGAAGCGTAAGGCAGAGGTGTACACACAGATATCGCCGGTGTGTTTTGGTGTCATATATTATGGGGCGGACCTATTACCATTAACCGAGCAAATCCAGAATCCGAGCTGCTACTGAGAATTTCATTAAAAAACCCAGTAACAACTCGATCTGGGAATCGAACCCAGAATCTAAGGCATTCCACTTAACTTGACCCTTAAATAGCGTATTTATAAGGATTTCTTTTTAGTGTAATAAAGACAGAAAAACTACTGAAGATTGCGTCACAATGTCGTGATTGTCGTCGGTGGGGTTCGAACCCGATGCTGTTTTGACGGATTGCATTATTTTTATGTTTTTGAAGGCGGTTTACCTTTTTGATAAAAGTTATTTTATTTCAACATTTTTAGTAGGTAGCGAGTAAAATTTTACGCATACCTAGACGACGTTATCATTTACGTATTATTGACATTTTGTTCTAAATTTTGTGATCAAATTTTGACCAAATTTTTTATGGGACCACCTCTTATTATTATATTATATTATATAGTATGAGCCATCGATCAAAAAAAGAATCATCAAAATCGGTTGGCGTGATATTGAGTTATTCGTCCATTTGTCGCACACATAATTAATGCAAATTTAAGACTTTTAAGGTTATTTTTTAGTAAAGGAAAAAATTCAATCGCGGGCAGGATTCGAACCTGCGTCTTCTGATTTGATATACCAGACGCTCTGACCTCTAACCCACCGCGAACCCTACCCGCATGATTGAAATTTTACCTTCACATTCTGAATTTTACGTCATAAGGTGACGTTGGTAACATCTATGAGAGGCAAGTTACCTTACTTCTCAACCGACACGACTTACTTTACAGTTAGTTCAGTGTCGTACGATGCCACCTTACCTTTTAACTAGGTGGCTTAGAGGTCAGAGCGTCTGGTATATCAAACCAGAAGACGCAGGTTCGAATCCTGCCCGCGATTGAATTTTTTCCTTTACTAAAAAATAACTTAATAATCTTAGCATGGAAAATGCAAAAAAAATCACAAAAAGATGACTTTTAAGGTTTTCTCAGGGATGCCATTGACGAAACTGGACCAAATAAAAAAAAATACAATCGAATTTAGAACCTCTTCCTTCTTGTTGAAGTCGGTTGAAAATGGATATTGTTGAAAAGGATAATCGTATCAGACAACTGGAGGCTAAGCTGTCTAAATCTCAAAATACATTAATGAAACTTCAAAATCGTTTATTTACAATGGAAAAAATATCAGGGGATCTGAACATTGAAATACATTAGGTACCGGAGAACAAGTCTGAAAATTTGATCAGTCTGTTTAAATGCTTCTGTATGGTATCCTTGAAGTTGTGCGAGAGGGATGTATGATTGATCTCAATTTGGTGCGAATCTTTGATATTTTTTGACCATTGGAATTATAGGGTATATTACACCCACCTTTTTATGAATGAAAAGCCAAATGAAGCTCATAATGTAAGTAGTTATGAAATTTGTTAGTTAATTAAGTAATTATAATTCTATTTAATTAGTGTAATTGGTTTATGACCGTTCTAGTTAAATTGTATTAAATAGATAAATAAATACATAGCATGTCGCCGCGTAGTAAGAATGGACCCAAGCTCAGAGGCCGCGGATCCTGGTGAGCCTCTCGTCGCAACACCTTCGTGATACGCTATTATCCGGTGTAATTCGTTTCATTAAGTCAAGCAACGACAAGTTAGCTACGCATATTGGTATATCTGGCAACAACTGTAGAATATATCTATCCGAGCATTTATCACCTGAGGCTAAAGAGCGGCATAGTTTGGCGCGTAATTTCTGTAGGGTTATTGACTATAAATTTGAATGGGTGCGTTTCGGCCATGTCTATATACCTACGTAAGACTGAAACGGAATCGGCCATTTTAGTTAAAAATGCGCAAATCTTCTATCTATATCTATACTTATAATAAATCTGTAGAGAGGTCAATTCTGTACATGAAATATATTTCCAAAATAACTATCAGCGGGTGATTAGTGATCGATACTGACGCCAAAAATGCAATCAGTAAAATTTTTGTCTGTCTGTCTGTCTGTATGTTCGTTATAGAAACAAAAACCACTCGACGGATTTCAACGAAACATGGTACAATTGTTCTTCATACTCCTGGGCAGGTTATAGTATACTTTTCATCACGCTACGATCAATAGGAGCAGAGCAGTGAAGGGAAATGTTGGGAAAACAGGAGAACTTACTCCATTTTTTAAGCTTCCATCGCGTGTGCAGCCTTAATGGTTAAAGCTACACAGAAATCATGTATGACGGAAATGTTCTCCTTAAAATTATATAAAAAATATTCCACGACAGCAAATGTCTATCTTTTATGGTTGACTCACAATAACACGTGTAACTCCCGATAGCTTAGCAGTTCGGAGCTTTCTGATTATATTTATCACTCTTACGTTAGGTGACTGACTGACTGACATAGTGATCTATTAACGCACAGCCCAAACCACAGGTTATAGTATACTTTTCATCACGCTACGATCAATAGGAGTAGAGCAGTGAAGGGAAATGTTGGGAAAATGAGTGATTCATGAGAAAGGTTTCAAGCTATAAAACATCACGCTACAACCCTTAGGAACGGGGCAACGCAGGTGAAACCGCGGGCGAAGAACTAGGGAACAAAGTCACTATTCCAGCGGACGAAGTCGCTGGCAAAAGCTAGTGCTAAATAAATTAGAATTATCACTTTATTATTATTGTCACCTGCACTGTATTTTTTTTACTGTTTCATAGGTAAGTTCTATGTTCCTTTACGTTGATTTACACTTAAAACAAAATGTTGACCGAATACGTAGTAAATTATTTTATTCCACCTAAATGTTTTAAATTCTAATTAAGACGTGCTTGACGAAAACGAACGAAATTTAACGGTGCAATTGTAGATACTTAGGTACTCGTTACAATGTTTTCAGAAAGGATCGCGTTGATACTATGTCTACCAAAGTTGAAGGGGGGAAATATCAAGTCATCCATCAGGCATCGTGGGTTAGTGATATGGAGGATGTCTGGGTAACTATTACATCTTCTTCGCATCTCTATTATATCGTCTTTGCTATTTGTCGCCTGACATCAGCTATCCTAACTTGGAACGCTTCTATAGCCACTGTCAAAATTTGATACACAATTGCACAATTGCTTACCTAATGATAATTTCTTTCAATATCCCTGACTATTACTCGACTTGTTTAAATAACATATTGGCTTCCACAATACCGCCTATGCAGAACGGAAAGCTTTATATTTTAAACGAACTATTGTCGCTATGCAATCTAAAGCAATATTACAATGTCATAAATTTTTATTGGATTTGGTTCTCTCAAGCACGGAAAATGTAACAGTGGAACACAATTTTAAGAAATGTAATTCGAAAAATATTGTTTGATTGCCACTCTACAAATTGGCGGGACATTTTATCTTCAAATGACATAAACCTATGCATTGAAGCCTTTTATGATGGATTAATTGAAATAATTAAAAGACACATTCCAGTTGTCGTATAAACCTTCGTCCAATCCTATTTGGTATAGTAAGCAAGTATGATGCTTTTTTATTGCTTCGCCATAGATGTAAAAGTCTTACTAAAGTATGCTACGATAAATATACATTTAATAAGTTACAGAAGACTCCTTACAGAAGGATATAAAATCATTTTGTCAGTGCCTAACACAATGAATTTTGACGGTACGTCGTCATCTAGCGGTCAGGGAATTTGCGATCTCTTTGTGCGCTACTTTGCTTCAGTTTTTGAGGTAGATACTGGTTCACAAGGTGAGAACAGCAATCGTAGTCAACTAAATTAAGTATTCACAGGCTTTCTGAATACGTTGTTGTCTATCCATTATTTATTATAAATCATTAACTAGCGGCATCTTTCCTAACCGTTGGAAAACAGCACATAATATTCCCATTTATAAAAGGGGCGATAAGACAAATTGTGAAAATTATCGACCCATAAGCATTCTATCACATCTTGCAAAAATATTCGAATAACTGGTTTATGGGTCAAACACAAAAACGTCAAAAAAAGTGTTCAGGCTACATAAACTGTAGATACTCATTATTTTAGCGTGCAGGCATTTTTTAAATTTAAGGTTATCATTTGGCCTATTTGATTTCCAAAGTTTTTCAGATTTGACGAATAAAATATTAAATAAGGATCTCTTTAGTGTTAAATTGTCCCCTTCTGTGCCCTGTTCGGATACTACGCACCTCAGTTTGACAGTGTTTTAAAAATATTTCAGGGACAATAAGTTTAATCCTTCAATTAAACAAACATTCGAAAATTAGGCAACTTTAAGAATATGAGTTCATAAAAAAAACATCATTCTTAAATTACGAATAAACACATATAAACATGATGTTCTGATATTTATAGTCTTCTTCTGTAGACACGTAAAAAATACAATATTTTTTAAATTTTGAACGCATCCAATTTTTTTTTATCTTGTTGGCATTACTGTTTTCGCTGTCAGTCATTTGTACGCAATTTTGATAAACAGTGTTAGTGTCAGTGAAGAATATTTATATAAGGAATTACACAAGATTTTGGTCGTGTTTGGTGAATCTTTCCTGTACTACGTATATTTTGGTAAGTAAATCCTTTAAAAATAAGTGTGAACTCAACTTATACGCATAATAAGTGACTGGTTGCGAAATCTATTTTGCTTTTGTTCTAACCTCAAAATTTAATACGCCATCTTTAATTTATTAACATTTGTCTCTTCTGTAGACATCTTTCCTGTAGATACATGTGTCTACAGGAAATACTATCATCTACAGAAGGGAAGCAAAATAACTTTTCCCGGGTCAAGAAACAGTCTTTTTATATAAAAATGCAATGTTGCTAGAAGATGATGTAAAAAATATTAATAGCATGTTTTCAGTTCAAACAAAAACATGTTTTCCGATGACTACCCCTCACTTTGAACGATTGCGCCCCGCTTAAGTTTGGTTTGTAATGCTAGAAATGCGACTTAGATCTACTGCGCACAGGTTATATGCTTAAAGCTATATTATGTCCCACAGTATCATGTGATTGTTACAGTTACGATGCCACGGGCAAGTAGAACAAAAATCAGCTTTCCGAGGAAGATAAAAAGAAACGTAGGCGAGAACAAAAGAAGCTCAGTATACGTCGTGCACGTGCTAAGATGAGCGAAGCAGACTTAGAAGAAAGAAGAAGACAAGACAGAGAAAGATATCGACGTAAGAAGGAACAAGGTAAAATCAAAACTATTAAAGATTACACACCTAGAGAACAACGACAAATCAGAAAAATATGGAGAGAGAAGGCTAAGTTAAAACGCCAGAAGAAAAAAAATTACGAAAATGCTTTGCGTATTGTTGAAGAAAATACACCACCGACTAGTCCCTCATTTTCACGCGTCAGCGTTGGTAATGCGGTTGTGAAACGCAATGCACGAAGATTAAGAATGGAAAATAATTACCTAAGAAAAAGAATACTGGAGTAGGAATCTAAAATGGCGAAATACCGAATGAGACATATAAGATCATCGAATAGATTAGAAAAAGACAAGCAAACATCCGAAAGAGTAAAAAAATATAAAAAAGCACAAGAAATGAGAAAAGCAGTAAGAGACTTTTTAGTGCAAAATGAACAAAGTACACTTACCTCAGGGAAAAAAGAAACCATAACGAGAAAAAAGCAAAAAAAGCAAATTCGATTTCTGAATGATTCGTTAATAAATTTACATAAAAGTTTTGTAAATCAGTTTGGAGTCAACATATCATACGAAACCTTTCGGAGATACCGCCCATTCTGGGTATTATTTCCAAAAGTCAACCTCAGAAACACATGTTTATGTTCGATACATTGTAATAATTCTTTTATAATTCAAGCACTATATAATGCTAAAATAATTCCATACAAAACTATTACGGACTTGCTCAAGCATTTGTGCTGTAATAATACGAGTACAATGAGCGTGACTTGCTTAGAAAATAAATGTTTCGGTTGCAAAGACAAAGCTTTGGAGTATAACCATTTTGATGCCAATGATACTATATTATATGAAAGGTGGATCACGAAAACAGTTCCGGTGGTAATTAAAAATACTATTAAGCAGTGTCGCAAAACAATTAAAGAAAAAGTCTCAACTACAAAGAAAGCACTATTTCAAAAATTGAAATTTAATTTACCGACTTTAAGGAAGCATGTGGCAAATATGATTCATCAAAGAAAAACCATACAACATCTCAAACAAAATTTGTCATCCAATGAAGGATTACTTCATGTAGATTTTTCCGAAAATTATAACTGTAAGTATGGGCAAGAAGTTCAATCGGCGCATTTCGGTGGATCCAAACCTCAACTATCGTTACATACATCAGTATATTATAATAGCAATTTAGAGCCTCCTAATAATTATACAAATACCACATCTTTCTGTACCGTATCGCAGAACCTGCGACACGATCCAACTGCCATATGTGTCCACTTAATTGCTCTAGTAAACAGAATCAAGGAACTCTCTCCAAATTTAGAAATTTTGCACATTTTCAGCGATGGTCCTTTGACTCAGTACCGCAACAAGTCTATGTTTTTTTTACTCGCTACGTTATTAAGTAAAGAGTTTTCCGTTACAACTATTAACTGGAATTTTACCGAGCGAGGTCACGGAAAAGGTGCACCTGATGGTGTTGGGGGGTGCATCAAACGCATTTGTGACAGTTATGTTGCGAAGGGAAATGACGTATCGAATTTAGATGATTTCATGGCATGTTTAAGCGTAAATTGTAGAGGTATAGAAACTTATACGATCGACGAGTCTAAGTTTCCTGAAGTCGATGAGGTTTTGAATCAGAGTGCTACACTACCTTTCAAAGGAACACTCGAAATACATCAAGCGTTGTGGAATATTCAGTGTCCTAATATTATCCGTGCCAGACGACTAAGCTGTTTAAATTGCACAGCCCATGAAAAATGTTTGCATTATGAATTAGGACAGATTCAAATACAGTTTAAAGTTCCAAATTCCCCAACTAATTCTATATTATCTGATCCTCGTTTAGACATTTTTTCGCCTGTTTCTCCTCAAGCAGGACCTTCCAATCATCGCAACAGTCCACCTGAAGCTATTCAATCTCCTGGTAGCCCAGGAACTAGTGAAGCTTCAACTGAGTCAATAACACCTGGTTACCTTGAAAGATTAACGCCTGATAATTTGATTCAAGACGATTTAACAAGCCAAAGACCCGTAAAGAGAGTACGTCGATTTTTTTCAGAGATTTCTGATTCTTCTGTAGAAATAAACGCAAAGAAAACGATATTGCTAGACGATTCTGATGATGAAAATATATTTTTTCATTAATTTCTACAGTAAGGATGTCCTTTGTGTGGACACATTGTGATTGGTATTTATTTTATAATATATACCAATTATATAATATTATTTACTTTACTATGGTAAAAGACTTTATTTTGAACATTTGAAATAAGATATTTCAAGCGAATGATAACAATGATTAATAAGTTACGTATATGGCTTAACCATTCTGTGGAAAACTAGATCTTTTCTGTGAAATTTCGACAGGAAAGTCTTCCATTCCGTGGACAGTTTTTGATTATTTTTTATTTTCTTAAATACAAGTATTGTCAAATTTTAATTATTCAGTAAGGAAAGTGAATATTGTTTTAAGCATATTATATTATGTTTTTCAAATGAATCGTAATAATGTGATTACTTAAATAAGGTTTATGTTATCTACTGTAGACAAGTAAGTCTTTTCTGTGAACAGATATAAGTAAAAACTGTGATTTTTTGCATAAATATGTAAGACTGATCTGTGTCGATATTATTAAGAATTAACAAAGAGTACAATACAAATAAAGGCTGATTTTCAAACTGAATATATGATGTTTTATTTTTTGCAAATTGTGAATGCCGCAATTTGTGTTTGACCCTTATAAACCTTTATAATAATGTAAAACCACTTCTTTCAGATAAACAACACGGTTTTGTTAAAAGTAGATCGACGGTCACTAATTTCTTAGAGTACAAACATTATCTTTGTCAGGTATTTTCCGTCGGTGGTTATTATTAGAGTATTCTGATACACAGATTTTTCTAAGGCCTTCGACAAAGTCAGCCATCACCTGCTTTATCATAAAATAGCATCATATGGTATCCATGGAAACTTATGCAGATCAATTTGTTCATACCTTGATAACAGGACTCAGTTGGTTGCATTAAAGGGTTTTGTCTCCTCACCTACTGTACTAACACCTGGGGTACCACAGGGTTCCCATCTAGGACCTGTTTTTTTTATCGTTATCTTTAACAATTTAATAAATCAACTATCTTGCAACTGCGTATAGTAACGCTGATGATTTAAAGGTGTTTACATTAGTATCTAAAGCAGATGATTGCTTAGCCCTTCAGCAGGATAAATAAAATAAAAGTAATAAAATTACCTGGAACTATAATATTGATGGTCACGTACACAAATAGTAAAAGATTTAGGTATCCTATTTGACGACGACGATTTCGTGCTCACTATGTTTAGAGAACGAGCTTTGTTTAGAGAACTACTAAAGATTTTATAAAGCCTCGAAGTACACTAGCACGCTTAGCAATGGCAAACGTTCTACATTTTTTTGGCGTCATTCTGCTTTGTATTGCTGCTAACTTACGATAGTTCGTTGAATAATACCATACTGATACATCGACATTGGTATTGTGCCGTTTCGTCAAGTTTCGTAGGTACTCTTGAATCCGAGATTAGCGCCAAATTGTTTCAATATTGCGCGGTGATTGAGTGAACTAAATAGGATTGGGAAACGACCCAACTATTGGCCAATCAGGATGCCGATACAAAGTTAACGGATTTGTGTTCAAGAGTACGAAATCGCCCGACGGCCAAATTGACATTGGAATCGGATCACGTTTGGATTGGTATTGTATTGTTTTCAAGAGTAAGCCTGCTGAGTGGCCTAAGTACCGCCTAACTCTAACGTTATCCCTGTTAAACTACATAAAATTTAGAGTTGTTATCTGTCTAGTTATTGTGTTTAGTTGTGTACACTTATTTGTTACGTCACTATCCAGATCAAAACAGTGTATTTGTGATATGTTTTTACGATTGTAATGTGTTTTGTCCATTTATATAATGTATATAAATGCTTAATAAGTACTATTTATAAAGATCTGTTTTTTACTTGGCCAAGTGTAAGATGGGAACTGTAAAGAAATTGATGTCGCCAACTAACAATCTAAAATTAGATTAGATTAGGTCATTTGTAAAAATAAAACCTTTTAAGTAATTGAAAAATAAAATATATTTATTGAAAATTTCTAAATAAACATTAAAACAGTTTTTTTTTCATCCTAATACAATTAGGGATTTTGAAATTGCTCGATATAAATATATATATACATATATATAGAATATTAGATTCGATTAAAATCCTCCGTGTTCTCTTATAAAGTCCTCCTTATTTCCTTAAAGCACGCACCAGCAGTGTGGCCTGCAGCGCCAGCGGTTCCTACGGTTCCAACGCCTGCGGCTAATAGACTGATCCCCACCTGACACATCATCCTCTGACCAATCTGCAGGTCCTACGTCTGGAGTATCTTCATCGATGTCGTCATCGTTAGGTACGATTACCGGGTTTACTAACACTGGCCCATGCCTGCCATATCGGCTTCTACGAATGACAGCAGTACTTCCGCTCTGTCCCGTGGCGGATGAACCCGTTCCATCGCTTTCAGCATCGGCGTAGGAGTTTGAGCCAGTGTACAATACTGTTTCTGAACCTGATGGTGCGCCTGAAACTGTGTCTCTTTTACTGGCCTGCGCATAACCTCCACCTTGTGCATGAGCGTTTGAATCGTGCCAGTCGCTGTTAGCATTGGCGTAGGAGTCAGAGCCAGCTACCAATACTGTTTCTGAACCTAAATTTGTGTCTCTGTCAATGACAGCCGCGTTGCCTGAACCTCCTGCCGAGGAACTTGCACCATTTCGGTCGCTGCTAGTATCGGCAAAGGAGTTAGTGCCAGTGTACACTACTGTTTCTGAACCTGATGGTGCGCCTGAAACTGTGTCTCTTTTAATGGCCTGCGCATAACCTCCACCTTGTGCATGAGCGTTTGAATCGTGCCAGTCGCTGTTAGCATTGGCGTAGGAGTCAGAGCCAGCTACCAATACTGTTTCTGAACCTAAATTTGTGTCTCTGTCAATGACAGCCGCGTTGCCTGAACCTCCTGCCGAGGAACTTGCACCATTTCGGTCGCTGCTAGTATCGGCAAAGGAGTTAGTGCCAGTGTACACTACTGTTTCTGAACCTGATGGTGCGCGTGAAACTGTGTCTCTTTTAATGGCCTGCGCATAACCTCCACCTTGTGCATGAGCGTTTGAATCGTGCCAGTCGCTGTTAGCATTGGCGTAGGAGTCAGAGCCAGCTACCAATACTGTTTCTGAACCTAAATTTGTGTCTCTGTCAATGACAACCGCGTTGCCTGAACCTCCTGCCGAGGAACTTGCACCATTTCGGTCGCTGCTAGTATCGGCAAAGGAGTTAGTGCCAGTGTACACTACTGTTTCTGAACCTGATGGTGCGCCTGAAACTGTGTCTCTTTTAATGGCCTGCGCATAACCTCCACCTTGTGCATGAGCGTTTGAATCGTGCCAGTCGCTGTTAGCATTGGCGTAGGAGTCAGAGCCAGCTACCAATACTGTTTCTGAACCTAAATTTGTGTCTCTGTCAATGACAGCCGCGTTGCCTGAACCTCCTGCCGAGGAACTTGCACCATTTCGGTCGCTGCTAGTATCGGCAAAGGAGTTAGTGCCAGTGTACACTACTGTTTCTGAACCTGATGGTGCGCCTGAAACTGTGTCTCTTTTAATGGCCTGCGCATAACCTCCACCTTGTGCATGAGCGTTTGAATCGTGCCAGTCGCTGTTAGCATTGGCGTAGGAGTCAGAGCCAGCTACCAATACTGTTTCTGAACCTAAATTTGTGTCTCTGTCAATGACAGCCGCGTTGCCTGAACCTCCTGCCGAGGAACTTGCACCATTTCGGTCGCTGCTAGTATCGGCAAAGGAGTTAGTGCCAGTGTACACTACTGTTTCTGAACCTGATGGTGCGCCTGAAACTGTGTCTCTTTTAATGGCCTGCGCATAACCTCCACCTTGTGCATGAGCGTTTGAATCGTGCCAGTCGCTGTTAGCATTGGCGTAGGAGTCAGAGCCAGCTACCAATACTGTTTCTGAACCTAAATTTGTGTCTCTGTCAATGACAACCGCGTTGCCTGAACCTCCTGCCGAGGAACTTGCACCATTTCGGTCGCTGCTAGTATCGGCAAAGGAGTTAGTGCCAGTGTACACTACTGTTTCTGAACCTGATGGTGCGCGTGAAACTGTGTCTCTTTTAATGGCCTGCGCATAACCTCCACCTTGTGCGTAAGCATTTGAACCGTGCCAGTCGCTGTTAGCATTGGCGTAGGAGTCAGAGCCGGCTTCCAATACTGTTTCTGAACCTAAATTTGTGTCTCTGTCAATGACAGCCGCGTTGCCTGAACCTCCTGCCGAGGAACTTGCACCATTTCGGTCGCTGCTAGTATCGGCAAAGGAGTTAGTGCCAGTGTACACTACTGTTTCTGAACCTGATGGTGCGCCTGAAACTGTGTCTCTTTTAATGGCCTGCGCATAACCTCCACCTTGTGCATGAGCGTTTGAATCGTGCCAGTCGCTGTTAGCATTGGCGTAGGAGTCAGAGCCAGCTACCAATACTGTTTCTGAACCTAAATTTGTGTCTCTGTCAATGACAGCCGCGTTGCCTGAACCTCCTGCCGAGGAACTTGCACCATTTCGGTCGCTGCTAGTATCGGCAAAGGAGTTAGTGCCAGTGTACACTACTGTTTCTGAACCTGATGGTGCGCCTGAAACTGTGTCTCTTTTAATGGCCTGCGCATAACCTCCACCTTGTGCATGAGCGTTTGAACCGTGCCAGTCGCTGTTAGCATTGGCGTAGGAGTCAGAGCCGGCTTCCAATACTGTTTCTGAACCTAAATTTGTGTCTCTGTCAATGACAGCCGCGTTGCCTGAACCTCCTGCCGAGGAACTTGCACCATTTCGGTCGCTGCTAGTATCGGCAAAGGATTTAGTGCCAGTGTACACTACTGTTTCTGAACCTGATGGTGCGCGTGAAACTGTGTCTCTTTTAATGGCCTGCGCATAACCTCCACCTTGTGCGTAAGCATTTGAACCGTGCCAGTCGCTGTTAGCATTGGCGTAGGAGTCAGAGCCGGCTTCCAATACTGTTTCTGAACCTAAATTTGTGTCTCTGTCAATGACAGCCGCGTTGCCTGAACCTCCTGCCGAGGAACTTGCACCATTTCGGTCGCTGCTAGTATCGGCAAAGGACTTAGTGCCAGTGTACACTACTGTTTCTGAACCTGATGGTGCGCGTGAAACTGTGTCTCTTTTAATGGCCTGCGCATAACCTCCACCTTGTGCGTAAGCATTTGAACCGTGCCAGTCGCTGTTAGCATTGGCGTAGGAGTCAGAGCCAGCTTGCAATACGGTTTCTGAACCTGAATCTGTGTCTCTATCGATTACTACCGCGTTGCCTGCACCTCCTGCTGAGGATCTTGAACCGTGCCAGTCGTTATGCCAGACTGATTCTCTGCTGTCATCATGTTCTTTTGGCCCAAGTCCTGAACCGTGTGGTGAATCCCAAGACACGACACCACCTGAAACGATAACGTTATCTAAAAAATTCTATATGCTAAGAAATCTAACGAATACAATCATAAGTCGGCGTAACTTTTCGGTAACACGGTAGTAAAACAGGCGATGACCTGTTTTAGTTTCAGTTTTCTTAACATTGGCGTAGTGTTGTGTTATGAGAAATTTGTGTCTTTGTTCGCGAACCAAAAGTCTATAAGCGACGACAACATCTTTTTGATACAAATTTCTTCGTACCGTTATGATAGTTTTGAAACGTCGGTCGATAAAAAGTAAAAATAAAATGGACAACACTACGTCAATGGAGACGCGCGAGCAACGCTCGTACACCGCGCTTGCTTTCGAGAACAGTTCCACGTAAATCTATGTATTGGAACGCGCCACTCTGCTGAGTCAGTAGCGGCAGTGTTGGGCATTCAAAATTAATAAGCAATAAATTATGTAATTTACTACAATTAATTGAATTGCAATTGGAATTTTAAAACACTAGTTAGCTGACGGCGGCGCGTTGTTTGTCGCGTTCGGCGTTAAGTTAGAGCATTAGCGACTGATACCTATAGGTGATGATTACCTTTGTAGTTAACATATCGGTATGGTTCCACTGGCGATACTGGCCCTGGTCCACCAACACGTGGGTATGGAAGAATCGAGGGATGAACACCGTCTGTTATAAATAGCATAAGTAATATTATTATGCTTATTTGTTGATAGGCTGTTATAGCAAACGGTGTATTGTGATCGCCACTCAATGAAATGAGATGATATTTATTTCTGTAGGCAGATCTTTTATAAGTTACTTAATGGTTTTGGTTTTTTATGTATGAATGAAAATGGAAGAAGAAGAAGAGAATATGCTGCGCCGACCCCAAATAAATTGGAACGAAGGCAAAAAGATGATGGATGATATTAACGTGTAAAGTATTTTGTGATTTTTACGTGGGAGAGCCATGCTTCGGCACGAATGGGCTGGCTTGACCGGAGTGATACCACGGCCTCACAGAAAACCGGCATCAAACAACGCTTACGTTGTGTTTCGCCGAGTGAGTGAGGTTACCGGAGGCCCAATCCCCTTTTAAAAGGTCGGCAACGCACTTGTGACTCCTATGGTGTTGCGGGTGTACATGGGCGGCGGTAATCGCTTACCATTAGGCGATCCGTGTGCTCGTTTGACCTCCTAGCTCATAAAACAAAAATATGCTAATGATAAGTTTGTAAGCTATGCTACATAGTGTTATTAGGTTTCGTGATTAATCAGTCAGTGAGTGAGTGAGTGTGTGATATTGCGCTTTTCTGAAGAAGATAGATAGTTGGCACTGCACTTACTGTAATCATAAACTTACGGCGGCACAGACTTACTCAAACCATACAAAATATTCGCCATTAACTCAATAAAATTGCCACGAGGAAAAAAAACTTGAAATGGCTTAGTCCACATTACACGTGCAAAAAAAAAAGTTTATGCCAGATACAACGCTGTTGAGCTCGCAGCGATTTTAGCTGTTTCGGCTCCATAAAGTATCACGCTTTTGTACCAAGAATATTTATCTTAAGGACATACTAGGTTTGGATATAGATTGTGAAGAGAAGCTTTGGTGAGCCTCGTGTGAGTGAGAGGTGTGTTCGCTTGTTGTCAACGTACCTGTAACAAAAAAGAACGAATTGAAACCAACTACATAAGAAAATATCTACACGTTTTTTGGAGACAGTCAACTTGCTAATTAATTTCCATGCAAGAAAAATGTTAAGTGTGTGATCCACACAGATTCTATATATTTGGATCAAATCTGAGTGTGGTTTTATGTTTGTAATGACGATGCAGAGTTCCCTAGAGCGGGAGCTTTTAATATATCAACATAATATATAACATAATCAACCCATTATACTGTTCCACTGATGGGCACGGGTCTCCTCTCAGAATGAGAGGGATAAGTCGTCGACTATTAACGAGTAAATCGCTCAGGCGTGCAGGTTTTCTCACGATGTTTTCCTCCACTGTTTTTTATTTATTTATTTATTTATATACACAGGTATTTTACACCAAAAAACATAGTTACAGACTGGACATACATCGATTTCTAAATTTCCGGCCTTTTTTCAACAATATCTAAGTATAATTCCACGAATCTATGGATGTTAGACTTATGTAAAATACCATTTTTTCATTTGAAAAAAAAGACAAGTAAAATTCAAAATAAACATGATAGTTTTTATAGTAAAAAAACTGAGATATTAAAAAAAATATATATTCAAGTAATGATCTAAGAGAAAGTCAACTTGACCGCTTGCGATAGCAACGTAGCGCGCATGCGGTAAGTATCTACGACAATTTTGGCCCTATTACATCTATATTTTTTGATATTTGCAGTTATTTTTCGAGTTGACTTTTTATTAGAATCATTACACGTATGCTAACACAGTCTTTCTAAAAGGGATAGGAAAAAACAAATCATAACACAGAATGACTACTCTACGCCTCTGGAGCAAATGGGTGTAATTTTACGTACCTACCCAAACGCTCCCTTCACTTCGTTTTAGCGTTCGTTGCTTCTAAAACGAAGGTTCTAGGGCGAACAAATCCGAAGCAAGATACCATTACATGCACACATGCACATGTATGGATACAAAGGCCTACCTGTTTACATACTCATTTGTGCAAGTATAAACGTCATCCTGCCAAAGATATTGAATTAATAGGGGTGATAGACGGGACATCGTATTATGACACAAATAGCTCTGTTGAACTGTCATATTTACATCAGCGTGATAAAGAGAGAAGTCTAATCTGTCCAAAGAGGCCAATTTCTCAAAGTTTTTATATGAAATTGTTCCCAATGTCCACTCTATAATCCCGTTAATCTCTTTGGATACAGTAAATGTAACCGTAAATTTTGAAAATCCACATGATCGATAAGATTTAATTTTAAAACTAAAAACAAGTGATGATTCTACAATGTCGTCCGGCACATCCTGTCCAGCCCTGTCAGGCTTTCTGTCAATTTGCTAACAGGCTCATCTTTCAACCACGCCGTGAACTATTGGAAAGGTCACGCTGGCAAGATGGAAAAAGAAGAATATGAGGTAGACAAACGCTTACACTTACCTTGTTCCGGTAAAAGTATCAATTTGATGACTGAGCGGCCATTTTCTTTGGTGTTGACGCTGTGTACTTTCCAACCCGAGTTCTCAGACCCTTCTGTATGAGAATATATTTTATTATAACCTACATGATATACCTTCGTACTCAAAGATGCTTGTTATCATTGATGAATAATAAACGAATGGACCTGACGTGTATAGCGATCAAGCAACCAGCTAGTTTCATATGCGCACAGAAAATAAATAATTCGTGATTGCAATCGCGGGTCCTTTAATTTTTTTTTTAAAGATTACTTGCAATGTGGGTCGCACATTACTAGTATTCTTGTTAAACCCTCGTTCTAAGTGAAATGCTTGTATTACGAGTGGGATCACATCGGTAGTGCTATGGGTAGGTTTCGAACCGGCAACCACATGATCGCAAGTTCGACGCCCTAGCCATTAGGCTACCGCTATTAACTATTATATTATATTATTCATTAACGATAATTAACCTCTCTGAGTGCGTCAGTTATAGGTTGAAACGCTCACCTGCCAAATACGAAAGTCTGAGTACAAACCCAGACTTTCGCCATTCATGTGCGGATATCATATCAGTGAAAGAAAACATCGTGGTTGAAACCTGTCACTCCAGGAATTGGTTGAAGAATTATAGCCTAACCAGGACCTTGTATTAGGTGTAACGATTCTATCAAATATTTTGTACGGAAAACTTATACAGCACCTTTAGTGGTCACTAGACGAACTAAGTTTTTTATATAAAAATACAGTTGGCGACTTTAAACACCTGGTTCAGTTACTGATTAGGCTAGTCTGGTGAACTGCCCACCCGCGCTGCGGGAGGTAGACTGCCTAAGACCTGCATCTCTGTCATTTAAGATGAGGCCCATTCTCAGCAGTAGGACAGTAAAATAACACTCACATAACATACCAAAAAGCCTCCATTCCTCGAAAGGTAGAATTGTACTATTAATGTACACCAGTTCGTCGGCATGCTTTACCAAGCGATTTGTCGGGCACTGAACCAAATTTCTACTGAGAATGATCTCGGTAGCAGCATTGCATTTATCTGGGGATCGAACCCAAGAATTCAGGCTCTCCATCCACGCTTGCAGCCTCTAGACCAATTGAACAGTTAATATCATAAAACGAATACAATAGATAACAGGAACACTGTCGGTACTTCCAGCTTAGATATCAGAATTGATACTAAAATCTAAATAAATATTTCGTTACAAATACTCCTCAAATAACTGATATAGTACTAAGAAAATCCGCCCCTCCCTAACTTTAGATACATGATATCGCTACCCGCATTTCGTTTAAAAGTCAGTGGCATTAAACATTTAATTATGCCTCACACCAAAGTACAAGAATTTGAAATGAAAAAAATAAACAATAAACATTATATAATGGCTAAGTAAGATGCTTCTATTAAAAATATTATTGATGGAAGCACGCGTGCAATTACATGGATAGAGAGAAAACTCTACAACGTACAAACACCACTTTGCTATATAATTAATTGCAGTAGTCGGTAAACCTAAGCCTACAAGTAGTTATCACTCTTAATTTAGAAATATTATAATTTTTTTTTTTTACATATTATTTATTTAGGAATTAATACCGAGTCGGATATCGCATCTGAAAGGACCACAAGGTGATTGTTATGTATTATATATTTAAAATAAACAATATTATTTACCTGGTAATGGAATATTTAAAACTGCTTGTCGAGCTGTAAAAAAGTATATTCATAGTATAATTTTATCATCGATATACCAATAAATAATCAAACCGCCCGCCTGATGGTAAGCGGTACTCCTCGTATGTTGCCACACTGAGATATCCATTCTTAAATCTAATCTCTAAATTTGCTAAACATCACTATTATATATAAATATTACTAAATACCACTACCCTTCTAACTGGAACACGATAATGTTATTTTTGACTATGCGCTGATACCCACCTAGACGGCACAGAAGTAATAGTACAGGACAGCTACTCTAAAGTTACATACCCCACTCTGCATTTCCTTGTATAGTGAGTTGTCTCAGAAGCACGTGTGCAACTAATGCACGTCAAGATGACATCGTATGCACACATGCACACGTTTCGACACAGAGGCAACCCTACCTGTTGACGCATTTACGCATAAACAAGCGTCATGGTCATCTGGCTTATGTAGTGGTAGTAGTCATTTGTTTTATGGAGTGTTTGGTGTGTGCGGCAATTTTCCGCTGGTGGAAAAGTCGGTTCAACTTACGTTTATTTGGTGGACCGTTGATGATCACGCTTTTCTTGGCCTCGGATGAGTAGTCGCTCGCGGACTGTTTTGTAGCCTCCTTCTTGACAACCCGGCCATCCCTAGACGCATAGATGTTCTTATTCACTTCGTAGTCGTCACTTGCTCTGGTTGTGATGGAAGAATCGCCCCTGTTTCTACCGTCGGCGCTGACATAGTAATCATCGTGGTCTAGAGCGTATCTTGAGGCAGCTCTGTCGCTGGAACTTTTCCAGGTACCCCTGTGGTCTGAGACTAACGCTCGTTTTGAGTGGCCTAGGTTCTCCGATTCCTCATCCAGGAGGTGGCCTCTATCTCCCCATTTGTCGGAAATAATATCCTTCTCAGAATTTCTGTTTAGGTTGTAATAGCTCCTTTCCGAAATTTGACTAGTACCCGGAGCTGTAATGATAATGAAGGAGATTCAGATCCTTGCTACGTCGTGTGTTGTTGAACTTTCAAAATTTTGGTTGAGCTAGATACACATTGAATGTTGCTAGCGTGCCGTCAGTTGGAACTGGTCTACTAAAAGGCTATTCCAGAAATTGCTCATATAATATTAACCAAGGGAAACAAGGTATCTTTTAAAGTAATTTTATAATTATTATATATGTGTTCTTCAATCTGTCTGTACTCTAAAAGAGACCATGATCAGGTGCTTTTTTTATTCAATCCTTTTGTTCATTTTTATTTTCAAACTGTTATTATTTAATTATTTGTGTCTGTGCCAAACAATAGTTTAATAAAAATAATAAATTTAATAAAACTTCTATGTTCCAGCCTGGAAATGTGTACTAGGTAACAATCTAACATTGTCTTTTATTATTTTAAGATAACATAGACACAGAATACTTTAAAGAAACCTATTACGTACGTAAAAAAGCTATATATATACATCTAAAAGACAAAGGCGTGACTAAGCGTCAAAGTATTCCTCGACATCGCTGTCGTCCGGGAAGGTGCCCAGAAGACTGGCAGCATTGTCACGCTGAATGGCAATGCTTATACGCTGTCCTAGAAACAAGCCAGCCCTTTGGTCACGTGAAGTGTCGACCAGTCTCCTTGAAATTTCCTTGAAAAGGAGGTGAGGTGAGGGTCGTGGGGTCCGAGAGGACCCCACGACCCGAGCGTTTCGACCCCAAACGGCTCAAAAATATAGTTACCCGATAGGTTACTATACTTGCGCCGTTTGAGAGTCTCTGCAGCAGCAGCAGCAGCAGCAGCGCCAGCGCAGCCAGCAGAGCTTGGAAGATGGGATGGAGCAAGGGTGTCAACACAGATTGCGTCCCACACCAAAGGCCTACCCATTTTCCAAGGCAAAAGGGACATACCATTTGGTCTCTATCCATCGTCACGTACCAAGCCATTCGGTTCTAAAACAGCTGGTACGCTGCTGGTGGCAAGAGCACGACGAAGAATGTCTTTAATGCTGGCATGTCGCGCTATGCGGCCTGCACTCCTGCAGCACGACAGGCCATGATATCCGAGGCTGTCGACAACCTCGCCACAGTGACAGCGATGCGGAGCAACACACGGAGCGCCGAGAAGGAAACAGGTAGCTAGCCGAAAGGTGGTATCATCCAATCAATCAACCAGCCCTGTTTTGGATGAAGGAAGTGCTCGAAGCTAGAGACCTGATTTCCATTCACCCACAAACATTGTCTTATGAATGTGTCATGAGAATGTATTACTATTAATTTATAAAATTATATTATTTTTTTCATTTTAAAATTATATTGATTAATTATTCGAGCTTTTTTTTTAAATCTATATATATATTTTTAAAATTGTATACATTTTTAAAAAAAGCTCAAATTTCGTTTTATAATTATTAGTGGCCATAGACATAAAATATTTTTCTTTGTATTTAGTAGACGTATGGCTTACCACTAGGGGCTGCATATACACTCAGGATCTATAAGAGAAAAAAAAACAGTGTTACTTCACAGATCACTTAATAACATACATACATACACTCACGCCTTTCTCCCACAGGGGTATTATCACTTAATAAGTTTCACCATATGCCTAGGACCTTCGAAGTCGCACAGTTCCGGCGAAATAATTGTACGTTTATAACAGGTAACCGTTCCAAACAGCTGCGATAAGTGATATTGTACAAAATAAAAAATTCATAAGGATAAATTATTTTCTTTCCTAAATATTAGATATAACACATTTTAAGATATGAAACCTCCATGGTGTCGGTACAGTGGGCATAGTATATTTTAGAAACGAGAATTACCTGACGAAATCGAATAATTTATGACCTCAACTGTCGTTACAACGAGTTTTTATCATCAAAAAATCCTTCGAATTCGAAGGGTACCCTTACCATTAAGGGTACATGGTATGAAGCTAGCTTTAATATTATTTTTTCAATATGGCAACGCTTTAGCGATTTTTCTATCTATCTCCTCATTCAGCAATTTTGTAGTAAGTATGCCTACTTAAATTGTTTATCTTTATTCATATATTTAGTAGTACTTTTTAATGTACTATATCATACGAGTACATTACAGACTTAAAAATCACGGTTAATACTTTATATTTCTAATAAGAACTTTCATTTAATTTCGATATTTCAAATAAGAACTTTCATTTAATACTTTTTTTTTTTAAATAAAAAATTATAGAAAAAAAATAGGATTAAATAATCACGGTTGTTTTCATATAAAAATAATATGCATAACTTTTTATTACTTAATATTAAAATGTTATAATAACATATTTTTATTTTATAATTCATAAGTTATGGAAAATATATTGTATTCTTTTTTTTTATATGTTTTTTTTTATGGAATTGAGTAGGCAAACGAGCTGACGAGCCACCTGGTGGTAAGTAGTCAACGTCCCCCATGGACACGTGCAACACCAGAGGAGTTGCTGATGCGTTGCCGACCCTTAAGAGCCCCTACGGACTGCAGACTGCAAGAGCCGCTGCAACCGAGGGGAACTGGCTCCGAATCACACACCAAGGTGCTTTACAGACTACGACGTAAGGGTGGTCGCCAGCCAGTCAGACCCCAAGAGGTCGGGATTACGGGATGCCTTTATGAAAGGCAGTGAGGAACAGTATTCTAACCCGTCCCCAAACGCGGAAAAAAATTTGATTTGATTTTATAATTTAAGCGTTTTTTTATCTATTAGAAAAATCATGGTGTATTATTATTATAAACAATATTTATTATATTTTATTAATTTGATTTTATACTTAATATTTTTTTACATAAAATTATAGAAAAAATTATAGTATATTTTTATTAATATTATAAAAAAAATATGAAATACTTACGCTGAGTGCGAGCACACAAACGAGAGCGTTGACTGGACCCATCTTAGTTGAAGATGGGAAGACCACAACAGGATCGAATGATGTTCAGCTAACCCAACCACAGTATATATACCCAGCGGAATCTATCGGTGCATAGAAAACACGACAACTGAACAAATACTTATAATATATAGCAATTGTTAATTTATTGCTACCTAGACCTTTGTAAGAAAGGTGCATTTAAAACAAACAAACCACTTTGTTTGCTTGATTTTTATTACTTTTGTCTACTTACAAGCACCTATTTGCCACCGAAATAGACTTAGGTCTATAGAAGAAAAAAAAGAACCATGCCTCGGCACGAATGGGCCGGCTCGACCGGAGTGATACCACGGCCTCACAGAAAACCGGCGTTAAACAACGCATACGTTGTGTTTCGCCGAGTGAGTGAGGTTACCGGAGGCACAATCCCCTTTTAAAAGGCGGGCAACGCACCTGTGACTCCTCTAGTGTTGCGGGTGTCCATAGGCGGCGGTAATCGCTTACCATCAGGTGAACCGTCAGCACGTTTGTCCCCCTATCCCATAAAAAAAATCACTGTATATCTTTGAAATAAAAAGTAGTTTTATTTCAATGTCTAATATTCGCGTAAGTGTCAGAAACCAGTATCACTCTATATCTCTCAATACAAAAAGCAAAATACTTTATTTGTAAAACTGGCCGTTACTTTGGTTTTTACCCAACACGGAACGGAAACGGTATATGCGTTAAGGGTGAGAGGGTGTTTGGTTTCTTTTTTTATCTACAAATTTATGAAAAGTAATAAACATTATCTTGAATATTTCCAGGGTATTAACGATTTTTGTGGACCTCTATATTTTGGGACACCTGTCTTAATTATGGGATAGTTGCCTAATCCATGTAAATTACATTTAGGATTAATGCCCCGCCGAGAAACAGGACATCTATCCCTCAAAAACTTTGATCGCATGCTTTCCCATGCAATCGCACAGAGACTTGAGACACGATCAACTTAGCTGGAGAATCTTTCGTTAAATTAATGAAGCACGCAAGTTTCGTCCGCGAAACTATAAATTACAACCGGGGCAACTATACCCCTGAGGCAACTAACCCTACTCAGATATGCAACAATTCAAATTGTAAAACTATTTACTTATTTCAGTAATAAGACAGGTTATAATATATTATAACAACGCTCAATCTTTTAAGCTAAGATTATGTGTATTCTTTAATAATTATTTATCTTACTACATAATTCATCCATACACATATGAAATTTACTAGCCATTTATTAACATATTTTCTATTACAAAGTTGCGGAAGCTTACATAGACTACATTAAATACGAATTTTCTACATTTCCCGTAATTATATTATATACCTAGTATATGTATATTAAAAGTAGCCCCGGTTCTGGGGAGAGGGGCAAACCGGACGGCAGTTTTATGGGCGCAAAAATGGATTCACAATTATTTAACTACCTTTTTGATTTTAAAAAGCCCAGTTGTATTTTGAAGCCATCTCAAAAGTTTATTGGCTAATTGATAAGAAAGAGGGCAAATTTAGTAATAATTCAATCCATCGCAATTAAATTAATAATGTGTTTCATGCACTTTTTTTTTGTACGGATAATCCTAATGGACAATCTGCCACCCAGGGAGGCGGCAGGGCTTTTCCTACCGACTCGTACCGACTAATAATGGCTTGCCTTTCTTTGCCCTAAACTCATGGCCATGAGATTCATGACATTCGCCACGACCATGACAGGCTGTGATCCAGTGTTCGCTGGACTCCTTCAAAGCCGAGGCTTCGCCTTGCATCCCACTTAGAGCACGCGTGCCGAACAAGCGCGCCACCTACTGGGGCCATTGTCTGGTCGGGCGGTGGACTCCCCAAGTCAATCCCCCGCAGGCCACAGCTCATGGAGACCGGAGGTCTGTCTGCGCCCTCCTGCGCCCGGTGCGTCTACTGCGGATCGGGACAGAAGTGAATAATTCTCTCTCCCTCTCCGCCGCCTCCTTAGCCAGCATAACTTGCTCGCAATAGGAAGCGGCAGCTTCCCACACGCTCTCGCTGCCGACCATAGCTTGAATTACGGCCGGAGGCGAGAGGTCACCACCTAATGCCACAATAAGATCATTAATTGTTTCATACCCTATAAATGCCTAACACTGATCCAGGCAGATTAGTTACAAGTTTTGGTTTGTAGATTCTGCATACCCCAGTGAGTGAGTGCGTGAGTGAGTGTGTGAGTGAGTGCGTGAGTGAGTGCGTGAGTGAGTGCATGAGTGAGTGAGTGTATCGATGTATGTATTGTAACTCACTGTATTTTTTTTATGGCCCATTAATGTATATTATATATTAACTAATTTGGGTTAATTAACATAATTTTATTAAGAAGCTGTTCACTTCTATATAAATAATAACATACATAACATAACATACTATCACGCCTGTATTCCCCGAAGGGTTAGGCAGAGGTGTATTAGGTACACCCACAGTTCTCCGGTATCTTTAGTTCCCATGGAATAGGGGTCCTATTTCCATTAACCGGGCACAAATCTCAAACGCCGAGCTGAGAATTTTATAGAAAAACCTAATAACTCGACCTGGGAGTCGAACCCAGGACCTCTAGCGTAGCTGTCGCGATCATGACCACTAGGCTAATAAGGCATGGTAGATGATATTAAATAGTAATTTTTACACAGTCAAACTTTTTTTAAGTCGATAAAAAAGTTAACAGAAAATTTCCTTTTAGGGACGAGTGAAACCATGAGTCGCAATAAGTGAATCTAAGTGAATAAATAAGACAAAAATAACATAATAAAATAACAAAACTGTATTGTTTCATGAACTGAAGCCTGCGTTTCTATATCAATTGTTAAGTTATTTATTTACTATGTTTGTTCATGTGTTCTGAGGCGAAATGATAGGTAAGTACTTAATACTTTATATAAATGTGTTATTACTTATTACAAATAATGCAATTATTTACTTATCAAGCAAATATGGCTGTGGTTTTTTTTAAAGAAAAATAAAAGTGCATTTCGTTATTAAAATAAAACGTTGCCTTATACCTACTACCTACATAATTATAGGATGTAATGGTTGAGTGATTGATTTTGCTGCTTCGGGTCAAGGGATTGATCCCCGCACGAAACAAATCCTGCTTTATAAACGTGAAAGGTTGTGAGCAGGGTTGTCATCTGTCCGGGTTTCCCCGGATTTGTCCTAGTTTAAAGGGCGTCCGGGGAGCGTCCGGGTGGAGTTTCATTTGTAGGCGGGTTTAAAATGAAACGGGTTTCAGCTCTCGCCGCCAGGCGGCTGCGCGACACTCGCGCGGAACCACGCCACAGGACAACCGTGCGCCCCGTCCATGTCCGGGTTCTAAGCTCCAAAATCCGGGGTTTTCACGCTTCTTGTCCTAGTTTCTTTTTTTTATGTGGTAGGAGGGCAAACGAGCAGACGGATCGCCTGATGGTAAGCCATTACCGCCGCCCATGGACACCCGCAACACCGGACACCGGACAAAGGAGTCACGAGCGCGTTGCCGACCTTTTAAAAGGGAATTGGGACTCCGGTAACCTCACTCACTCGGCGAAACACAACGTAAGCGTTGTTTAACGCCGGTTTTCTGTAAGGCCGTGGTACCGGCCCATTATTGCCGAAGCATGGCTCTCCCACGTAAAAAACACGTAGTTACCAGATTTTGGAGGGGGCAACCCTAGTTGTGAGGATGAGTCTCTATGAATGTTTGTTACTTAATCACGCAAGAACGGCCCGATATCAAAATAATCAGCCAGGAGATTTGCTTACTAGAGATAGGATTTTGACATAAGGTCCATACAAGTAATGTCAAAATCCTATCTCTAGTAAGCAAATCTATCGACAGATTTGTTAAATTTGTTTGTAAAAGGATCAGTAAGAAATTTAGCAGAGATAGATAGATTATCGTCTGGAATAGCACTTAAGGGTCCGGCGGAGCGAATTTCGCTTACAAACGTAATACCAAAAAAAATTCATAGCCTATATTGATCATACTGCAAAGACGAATCGATCGACACTAAAATATGATGAGTAGTTTTTAGGCTAGGATCGAACATCCATACGATACATACATACATATATACATACATATCCCTTCCTTTTTTCGTAGTCGGGTAATAAATCGTTATTCAAACAGAATTTAATCAAATTGTGTATTTTTTTTTATGGGATAGGAGGAAAAACGAACGTAACAACGAAACGGCACGAATGGGCCGGCTCGACCGGAGTGATACCACGGCCTCACAGAAAACAACGCTTACGTTGTGTTTCGCCAAGTGAGTGAGGTTAACAGAGGCCCAATCCCCTTTTAAAAGGCAGGCAACGCACTTGTGTCTCCTCTGGTGCTGCGGGTGTCCATGGGCGGCGGTAATCGCTTTCAGTCTGCTCGTTTGCCCCAATCCCATAAAAAAACCCATCGATTTCTTCTTCGGTGAAGATGTTTTCTTGCCTCTACAATGTGTTAAGAAAACTTTGTCTGACCAGTGAAGGTATTGTTAGGTATCGATTTAAAAAAATAATATTTCAGAAACACAGTGGCGTTTAACGGTAGGTAGTGGTTTCCAAAGTAGGCTGAGCCTGTATCTTGGAGGTTTGAGTTGAGTTTTAAAAAGTTAAGTCACTGCTACAGTAGACGAAACAATGAAATAACAATTATTTTAGAAAATAAAATCAAGTTGACAACAAAAATAATTATACTAAGTAATAAAGCAAAAACGTCAAATTTTATTGGGAGACATTTTATTTAAGAACTAGCTTTTGCCAGCGACTTCGTCCGCGTGGAATAGTTACTTTGTTCCCTAGTTCTTCGCCCGCAGTTTCACCTGCGTTGCCCCGTTCCTAAGGGTTGTAGCGTGATGTTTTATAGCTTGAAACCTTTCTCATTAATCACTCATTTTCCCAACATTTCCCTTCACTGCTCTGCTCCTATTGATCGTAGCGTGATGAAAAGTATACTATAACCTGTGGTTTGGGCTGTGCGTTGATAGATCACTATGTCAGTCAGTCAGTCACCTAACGTAAGAGTAGACAAATATAATCAGAAAGCTCCGAACTGCTAAGCTATCGGGAGTTACACGTGTTATTGTGAGTCAACCATAAAAGATAGACACTTGCTGTCGTGGAATATTTTTTATATAATTTTAAGGAGAACATTTCCGTCATACATGATTTCTGTGTAGCTTTAACCATTAAGGCTGCACACGCGGCGGAAGCTTAAAAAATGGAGTAAGTTCTCCTGTTTTCCCAACATTTCCCTTCACTACCCTGCTCCTATTGATCGTAGCGTGATGAAAAGTATACTATAACCTGCCCAGGAGTATGAAGAACAATTGTACCAAGTTTCGTTTAAATCCGTTGAGTGGTTTTTGTTTCTATAACGAACATACAGACAGACAGACAGACAGACAGACAAAAATTTTACTGATTGCATTTTTGGCGTCAGTATCGATCACTAATCACCCGCTGATAGTTATTTTGGAAATATATTTCATGTACAGAATTGACCTCTCTACAGATTTATTATAAGTATAGATGGCCAAAATTATATGTATATATGTGTGTGTGCGTGTGTGTGCATATCTAATGCCTCAAGTCGAGTTACGGTGTGTGTATTTTCTCTGTTTCGATCTAAGAAGTTCCTACCAAGCAACTTTTTTACACGAGGACTTGGTAAGGTCCCTTGTATTACTAGTCAAACTATTGTTAACCTTATTGTATACAAATGTATGAAGGAAATATCTGATATCGATCCATCATCATCAGCCTATACCCTGCTGGACGTAGGGCTCTCCCGATATGCGCCATTTCACCCTGTCCTCGGCTTGTCGCATCCAGCTTCAGCCAGCAACTTTTCGCAAATCATCACCGAGATCCGGTTCTATTTATATAGTCCAACTTTGACATTCAATGTTCACACATCCTGATATCGCAGTGAAGATTGTAACACCATATATTTTAAAAGAGTGTCCATGGAGTTTCTTGCTGGATTCTTCTCCATAGGATCAACCTTTTGGAACCGTGCAACTACATTTCATAACGCTGGTAAAAGCTTATCTATACTTATAATAAATCTGTAGAGAGGTCAATTCTGTACATGAAATATATTTCCAAAATAACTGTCAGCGGGTGATTAGTGATCGATACTGACGCCAAAAATGCAATCAGTAAAATTTTTGTCTGTCTGTCTGTCTGTCTGTATGTTCGTTATAGAAACAAAAACCACTCGACGGATTCCAACGAAACTTGGTACAATTGTTCTTCATACTCCTGGGCAGGTTATAGTATACTTTTCATCACGCTACGATCAATAGGAGCAGAGCAGTGAAGGGAAATGTTGGGAAAATTAATGATTCATGAGAAAGGTTTCAAGCTATAAAACATCACGCTACAACCCTTAGGAACGGGGCAACACAGGTGAAACCGCGGGCGAAGAACTAGGGAACAAAGTAACTATTCCACGCGGACGAAGTCGCTGGCAAAAGCTAGTTATAAATAAAAACATTTGGACAACTACAAAACTTGAAGTCTTGAACTTGAATCATTTTCAATTTAAGTACAAGAAACAAAATATTCCCTGTTTTTTTTTTGTTAAAAGCGGATACTGGAATGGCTGTCCTTACGGTGGCAGCAACACTGTCCCTGGGTGCCATACATAGTAAGGCTTATGATGGTATAACTAGTAAAATTTAAGAAAAATGCTAATTTTGGGGGTGAATGCAGCAATTTGGTCACGACAATCGCGAATTTTAAACTTAATGAATATTGAAATAAAACTACTTTTTACGGATTTTATCGCGTTGTATTGATATTATTTAATTCCTGACGTTTCAGATCCTTTACAGAATGGGTCACGGGTAGACTAAGTTGTTGGACGTCTTAATGATGCAATTACTAACAGCTACCTTACATTTTTGTTAATTATTGGCGATCCGATTCACGCAGAACCAGCTTACCGTATCCTTCAGTCTTGCAGTTTTGGGCTTGGATTTTGATTTTATGGAATCTATAATGGAGTTCCAAGCTCTCATCTATAAGGAGTAAGTAGTAATTGCAACATTAAGACGTCCAACAACATAGTCTCCCCGTGACCGGATGGATGTATGGATGGATGCGGGAATTATACAATATCAATACAACGCGATAAAATTCGTAAAAAGTAGTTTTATTTCAATGTCTAATATTCACGTAAGTGTCAGAAACTTAATTAATATGTTTAGTTTCATGAATATTTATTGTTTCTTATTTGGTGATTTGATTGGGATACCTATTTACCTTTCGGATAGGACAGGGTTTTTTAATATTCCTTTATTTCGTTTCCATTGAATCGTTAGCTCCATTAATTTTCATTTAGACTAGATTAAGAGAAACGGATGCTTTGTTAAACATAAATTAATTAGCCACCTAAAAACAATGTACTTAATTGAACTTAATCTCGTTACCCGATTACGCAGCAACAAAGGAGTACCTACCTATGTACATATATTGGTAGATTTCCTTAACAATAAAAAACAAGGAAAAAATAACATGCCAACCTCCCTCCTGTGACCTACAGTTCCCGGTATGTTGAGATCCCTTGTAATAGAGGGCCAGCGTATTACCATTAACCGGTCACAAATCCAATCTCCGAACTGCTCATGAGAATTTCGTAGAAAAATACCCAATAACATTTTACTCGACCCGGCAATCGAATCCACGAACTCTAGCGTAGCAGTCGCGCTTATAACCGCTAGACTAATTTATTTGATATAGTCTTAGGAAATACATAATAGCTTTCCGTATGGTAGAACATAAATCCTCATTGCCATTCAGATAGGCATCTCGTAAGAGCCGAGAAAATATCTGACTTGCTCGGTGGTAGGACATCTTGAGAAACGCACCAGATAATGCAGTGTGGGATGACCTCCATCAAGATGGACAGACGGTCTGGTGAAGGTCGCTGAGAGTCGTTGGATGCAGGCGCATATAAGTGGTCCTTGTAGAAGTCTTTGGGGGAGTTACTTACGTCGGAGTCTGTTGTAAAGCACCTTGGTGTGTGTTTCGACTTTTGTGCGTAAAAGCCAGTTCCCCTCGGTTGCGGCAGCTCTGGCAGTCTCTAGTCCGTAACGCATCAGCAACTCCTCTTGTGTTGCGGGTTTCCATGGGTGACGATGACTACTTACCATCAGGTGACTCGTCAGCTCGATTGCCAACATAATGAATAAAAAAATATATATGTATTATTTTATATTATTATTTAATACTAGCTTTTGCCAGCGACTTCGTCCGCGTGGAATAGTTACTTTGTTCCCTAGTTCTTCGCCCGTGGTTTCACCTGCGTTGCCCCGTTCCTAAGGGTTGTAGCGTGATGATATACACATTGATAGCTTGAAACCTTTCCCATGAATCACTCATTTTCCCAACATTTCCCTTCACTGCTCTGCTCCTATTGATCGTAGCGTGATGAAAAGTATACTATAACCTGTGGTTTGGGCTGTGCGTTGATAGATCACTATTTCAGTCAGTCAGTCACCTAACGTAAGAGTAGACAAATATAATCAGAAAGCTCCGAACTGCTAAGCTATCGGGAGTTACACGTGTTATTGTGAGTCAACCATAAAAGATAGACATTTGCTGTCGTGGAATATTTTTTATATAATTTTAAGGAGAACATTTCCGTCATACATGATTTCTGTGTAGCTTTAACCATTAAGGCTGCACACGCGACGGAAGCTTAAAAAATGGAGTAAGTTCTCCTGTTTTCCCAACATTTCCCTTCACTGCTCTGCTCCTATTGATCGTAGCGTGATAAAAAGTATACTATAACCTGCCCAGGAGTATGAAGAACAATTGTACCAAGTTTCGTTGAAATCCGTCGAGTGGTTTTTGTTTCTATAACGAACATATAGACAGACAGACAGACAGACAGACAGACAAAAATTTTACTGATTGCATTTTTGGCATCAGTATCGATCACTAATCACCCGCTGATAGTTATTTTGGAAATATATTTCATGTACAGAATTGACCTCTCTACAGATTTATTATAAGTATAGAAGATGTGATACGGCTTACGCTTGACCGCCAGTTCGCCTTATGTTAAGCGATACTGCGATCTACGATGGAGCGCGCTTGCCTGGAAGAAACCGATTCACTCGTGATTTAAAGACACCAGGATTATAGCTATCTGGGAAGACCCATTCGGGAAGCGCATGTTAACCTTACACATAAATAAATGCAGTTAAAATGGACCACCTCTTTTTTGAAGTCGGTTAAATTAGGGCACTGAGCATTAAAAGCTACGTTCCTATTTATAGGTAGGGGGTGAACAGGGACTGGTAGCGACGCATTCTAATCGACTACGCGAAAATAGATTTGTATCAATTTGCCCCTAATACTTTAATACTGAGGGGAGACTGGGGTAGTTTAGAACACGAATTCTTTCTCTCTATCGTAGATCGCAGTATCGCTTAACATCTGGCGAACTGGGAGTCATTTTAAAGACCCATTTTCAGAATAAATATGCAACAGCGATGAGACATAATTAAGTACTTATGTCATATAAAAGTTCTGGGGTTGTACTCTATTTTCATTCTACGGTAGCTAAGTTTAAATTAACCGCGAAAATGGTAAATTTCCGTACAAATTTGTAAGTACTATAATTAATTACAAATATATAGTTTTCAAATTTTTCCCTATACTGCTAGTATATGTAGGTCAACGGAAAATGCCCTATAACTTTTGTTTCCCTTGAAAGTGTCGACATATATGTTTTTTTGTGGCATAAACGGCCGTATCTTTTATTTACGTTAACTTGAACAAGTTTGATCACAGCTTCAAGGCAGCCCCGGATCTACGATTTTTTCGAAACCTTGATAGTGGCGCCCCCTCCCTTCAGTGTTTGAGAAAAACTGTTAATACTGCCAATGAGTAGCATTATTGTGACCATTTGTTAAAATAATAATCCTTTAATACATTTTATTATCTAACTAGCTTTTGCCAGCGACTTCGTCAACGTGGAATAGTTACTTTGTTCCCTAGTTCTTCGCCCGCGGTTTCACCTGCGTTGCCCCGTTCCTAAGGGTTGTAGCGTGATGTTTTATAGCTTGAAACCTTTCTCATGAATCACTCATTTTCCCAACATTTCCCTTCACTGCTCTGCTCCTATTGATCGTAGCGTGATGAAAAGTATACTATAACCTGCCCAGGAGGATGAAGAACAATTGTACCAAGTTTCGTTGAAATCCGTCGAGTGGTTTTTGTTTCTATAACGAACATACAGACAGACAGACAGACAGACAAAAATTTTACTGATTGCATTTTTGGCGTCAGTATCGATCAGTAATCACCCGCTGATAGTTATTTTGGAAATATATTTCATGTACAGAATTTACCTCTCTACAGATTTATTATAAGTATAGATGTCGGTAAACGAGTAGTATCGACCGACCGTCTGATGGTAAGTAGTCATCGCCAATCATCGACACCTGCAACACTAGAGGAGTTGCTAATGCATTGACGACCCTCAAGAGCCCCTACGGACTGCAGACTGCCAGAGCCGCTGAAACCCAGGGGAACTGGCTCTTATGTGCAAAAGTCGAAACACACACCAAGGTGCTTTACGACAGACTCTGACGTAAGGATGACATGTGTATCAGCGTTGTTCGACTCAACCAAGTTGTAGGGAATAAAACAACCCGACACACAAGAGGTCCTACCACCGAGCAAGTCAGATATTTTCACGCCTCTTACGTGATGCCTATTTGAGTCATTCAAATCAAGTCAGGAATTATATTCTAATTCTCACCCGTTAACACACAGGGTATTATAAGTTCTATGTTATTTACTCTCTTGAAGTATAGTATAGTATAGTATAGCATATATATGAATAAAACGGTGGAGTATATTTGGTTGTTTTTAAGGATTCAAGTATTTCAATCTATTTGATTTGTACTTGCTCTCTAGACCATTATTTTAACCGAGGTCTGTTCGATTTTTTATTTTCTCTAAGGTACTTAAGTGAAAATAATATACCATCTTTTTATCATATACCATATTTTATCTTTTTATTTTTTTATCTTTTACCTTCAGGCCTGTATATCCGTAAGGGTATGGCAGAGGTGTATCTATTACCATAATAATAAATAATAATAATAAAGCCTTTTTATTTCCTATAAATCCTATTTATAAAATATATATTTTTAACCTAGTGTTAGTAATTTTTGACACTTGTACTTAAACGTGGGAGAGCCACGCTTCGGTACGAATAGGCCGGCTCGACCGGAGTGATACCACGGCCTCACAGAAAACCGGCGTCAAGCAACGCTTACGTTGTTTTTCGCCGAGTGAGTGAGGTTACCAGAGACCCAACCCCATTTTAAAAGGTCGGCAACGCACTCATAACTCCTCTGGTGTTGCGGGCGGCGGTAATAGCTTACCATCAGGCGATCCGTCTGCTCGTTTGCCCCTATCCCATAAAAAAAATGTATTTCCTATTTATTTTTACAAGAATCCCTTGTTAAGGTATAGGCTTCCGCTAATTTCTTAAATTTTTTCTTATCTCGCGCTTTTGTCATCCAGTTTTTTCCAGCTACCGTTACTATGTCGTTAACTCATCGTTTCTGTGGTTTTCCCACGTTTCTTAATCCGTGTGGAAGAGTCCAACGCTGGTCGGTATATCTCGCTACATGACCGGCCCAGTTCCATTTTATTTTTAATACGAGATGTAGCGCATCTGTATTTTTCGTCTTTTTTCTTAATTTTTCTTATGGCATAAGAAAAAATTATCTATTGTCATTAACCGGGTTGAAATCTAAATGCCGAGACTGCTACTGAAATTAATGGGAACATTCAATAACACTTCTCGAATTGAGAATCAAAGTACCTCGTGCTACTAAACCAATGAAGCAGTCGGTAGTAGTTAACAGTGTGGCTAATGGGAATTTCCTAAAGTAAAATCCAATTACTCTACCTGGGAATCAATATAAAGGAGGTGTGACGATATTATGTATGTTATTAAACCGATTACATAATTTAACAAACAAGAAAAACCACATTTGGCCTCATTATTCGCGAACTCGTTCCAATAAAAAAAAATGTAAAACTTGTATTCCGCGGGATTTCACAGCATCGGGGTATACCGTGTTCTATTTATGAACTTTTGAATCTGCAATACCCTGTACTATTTAAAAAACGAATATTTAAATATAGGACTCTGTAAGGGCGTGCACGTGTCGTATTTTCCCCGAGTTCCCCGCGTCATTAGCATACAATTTCCATTTAGTTGAGTATATAAAGTTTCCCGATGTCTCCTGAGTCGTCAGTGAACGATAGTTACTCCAACAAAATGTACACCAGTTCAATACAAGTAGGACTTACAGTTATCTTCGCCTTAAGTTGCGTTCTAGCGAACAATAATGACGTAAAGGTAAGACAACTATAGGTAACTTTTACTTTATCAAATTTTTTACGTTTGCTCACAAGAAAAGAGAATTAAAAAAATAACTAATCAGGCATCCTAACTTTTTCTATAAAAAGAAGCAATACAAATAATTGTCAGTGCATTTTGGGTGCATGTGCAGGTATATCACGATTGCATGAATTTAAAATTCGAACCACCAAAATCTGAATCAAACATTGGTAAATAATTAATTAGTTCGTAACATTTAAAATGAAAATTAATAGGATACAAAAAAAATCAAATTTAAATATGACAGATAATTCATACATAATTTAGCGAAAGAAAATTATTAACCTCCTTTAAAAAATACAACATGATAAAGCGACGGAGCGCGGACTCGCGATCATCTGGTTGCCGGTTCGAAACCCATCCATTGCAATACCGTCGTGAACCCCCTCGTAACACAAGCATTTTAGCTTAGCACGAGGGGTTAACAAGAATACTAGTAATGTGTGACCCACATTGCTAGTAAGCTATAAAATATATATATATACTGATAATTATATTTTTTACAGGATGGTGGATCGGATAGGGGAGCTCACAGTGACCGGGGTGGACTGTGGTTTGGTCCCAGACTAGGAAAACGATCGCTAAGGATATCCACAGAAGATAACAGGTATTCCATTTATGCATTTCTTAATATATTCTAGTGCAGTGTGTCTCAAAGTGGGCGATAACGCCCCTTGTGAGCGCTGGGAGCCTAAAGGGACGATAAAGGGCCCAGAGAAAATTGGGGGTGTGGAAGCCGTTTAAGATGTACTTAGTAAAGCTTAAAATTATGGGGGGCGCTAAAAATAATTGATTCTCAAAGTGGGCGGTAAACGGAATAGTCTCTCTAGTGGTTCTAAGCGCGACTGCTACGATTTATTATTTACGATTACGATTATATACGATTACGAACGACCGCTATTTGCGGCTGTAGATATTTCACCGGAATGTTTAATTCCCATGTAATAGGGTGTAACTTGTTGCCAATGTTGCCATTAACCGGACACAAATCAAAACTCTGACCCTGGGTTACAAAGATAAAAAAATCCCTAAATGTTGATCAGGCTCATAATCTATCTGAACACCAGATTTCATAGAAATCCGTCAAGTAGATCTTGAGTTATAAGCGGACACAGACAGATAACAATTCTAAAAATTAACTATTTCGACTTCAGAATCGTTCAATAAGTCTCTTTCAATTAATTTATTGCAATTAAAGAAAGGACTTTTACCTATCTGATTTTTTAGGGTTCCGTACCTCAAAACGAAAAAAACGGAACTCTTATAGGATCACTTTGTTGTCCGTCCGTCTGTCTGTTAAGACATTTTATCTCGGGAACGCGTGGAGGTATCGAGTTGAAATTAAAACCATATACTCAGGTCTACAGTTCCTTGAAGCTGTGAAAAGATACGGCCGTTTATGCCGCAAAAATTGCCTATTTTTCGACACTCTCAAGGGAATCAACATTTATAGGGTATTTTCCGTTGACCTAGAACTATGAAATTTGGCAAGTAATACCGTCTTATACTACAAGTATAGGGAAAACTATACATCTGTAATCAATTATAATATGTACCTACAAATTTGTACGGATCCCCTCGGTGGGCGAGTCCAACTCGCACTTGTCCGGAATAACTTTGCCCCACACTAGGATTTTCTCCTGTGTCGTGGGTGTGTTAAGAAACACAAATTCTCACATACACAACCGCCCAGACCCGGAACAATCAACTGTGGGTTATCACGAGTGAATCGGTTTCTTCTAGGCAAGCGCGCTCCATCGCAGATCGCAGTGTCGCTTAACATCAGGCGAACTGGCGGTCAGCGTAAGCCTATCATGATTAAAAAAAATACAAATATTCAAAGTCAAAAGTCAAATTTATTTATTTCAATTAGACCAATAAAAAAGTACTTTTGAAAAGTCAAACTAATTGCACGGTTTCAAAAAGTGGGTCTTATGGAGAAGAGCCGGCAAGAAACTCCATAGATACTCTTTTAAAAAAACATGATTAGTTACAATATTAATCATTACAACTTTGTCTTAAATAGTTTGACAATTATGCAGTTTGATGTGTAAGATTTATTCAGTATAAGTAGGTGTTATATTTAGAAAGAAAGGGATTGCCACAGCAAGTAAGAGCCGACCGTATGTGTTCCGTACGGGGATTGAACCCACAACTCGCGACGCGTAACCAAAGGCCAAACGTGTCGTTCTCGTCTTATCATGAATTTCTTTTCAGACAAGCGTTCTTCAAGTTACTGGAAGCCGCAGACGCACTCAAATATTACTACAACCAGCTACCGTACGAGATGCAAGCTGACGAACCAGAGACAAGAGGTAAATATTTTTCTGACCTGGGGGCCCCTGGGGGCCCTCTCTCTCCAGCGTTTGAGATAAATAGTAAAAAAAATCACAACGTGCAACTGAATAAGCGCAAGAGTTCGAACAGGTCGATTAGAATATCGAGTCATAATTATAATAATGAAACCCTAAAGTCATTTTGAGACAGCATATTTTTTTAAATCGAAATAGTACCGTAGGAACCTAGATTAACGGTACCCAAATCCGACTAATAACATAATAGATAGAATATTGTCTAGATTACGATGTATTTCGGTATTACGTGTTTGTGGCAATTCAAGCTCCGCCGGACCCTTAATCCTGGTATCAAAGTTTAGTGATTTTTGGCCTTAAGAAGGATTTATTTTTATTTTGTTTACAGTAACAAAGAAAGTAATCTTTACTCCGAAACTAGGAAGGAGTTTGTCTTACGACGAAAAAGCTTTTGAGAATGTTGAGTTTACACCACGACTGGGCAGACGGCTCGCTGATGACATGCCTGCAACACCTCCCGACCAAGACCTGTGAGTATTCTTGTATGTTTTACAGTCAACACCAAATCGATACAAACTGTCAGATTACCTCAATGGACAATAAACTCTATAGTTTGGAGATTAAATTGAAATTCGATTGACGAAGTTTGACAGTTGACTTTACATTACGCTAACGTCACCATAAGACGTAAATTCAGAATGTGAAGGCAATATTTCAATCAGGCGGGTGGGGTTCGCGGTGGCTTAGAGGTCAGAGCTTCTGGTGTATCCAACCAGGGGACGCAGGTTCGAGAATTTTTCCTTTACTAAAATAACTATAGATCTGTGTTCAAGTTCAAATTCAAATATCTTTATTTCAAATAAGTTTTTACAAGCGTTTTTGTAACATTATGATTCTAGTTGCACGGTTCCAAAAGGTTGATCCTACGGAGAAGAATCCGGCAAGAAACTCCATGGACACTCTTTTTAAAATAAATGGTGTTACAATCTTCATTGGTACAATATTGCGATATGAGGATGTGTGAACATTGAATGCCAAAATTGGACCAAAGACGATAATTACTAGAAGGTTCTTGTCTGCAAGTGGTTATTTCGACATTTTGAATCGTTATTTTTTTATTTACTTACATGCTTTTTGTGCTAACATTAAACCTGTGCCCCACAAAACTGAGTTGTCAGACTGTGGGATTTCGAGTCTCTGTACAATATTTATACCCAGGTACAGTACATGCTCACAAGCACGCTAGGGATTATTACATTGCTGTCAACAGTACGAGCGAACTCGATACAGCCAGTGCGTGTCACTTGTTAACGACAATGAATAGAAAGAAGGTCGTAAGTCAAACTAAACGTCAAGCTATTGCGTTGTGAGATTGCCTATGGACTTTTGGTCGCCACTGTAATTACTACAGAATATGTAAAATCTATCTAGATACTTATGTAATGTTATCTAGGTAATATTTTCTTAGCTTATTCCTTATGACCTGCGGCAGGGTATTCAATGGATAAGGCCATTTTTTTTTTCAATGTTTTGTCACTGTAATAATTCTAGTGAACATTGTATTGATGATGGCCATTGAGTGGGTAAGAATGGCGAGTAGAATTTTTCATACCTCGACGACATTATCATTTATTCGGTCTGTACGTGTTATTGTCATTGTGATCTTAAGAGTCCGGCGGACCGAATTTCTCTTACAAACGTAATACCGAAATAAATCGTAATTCAAACACAATTTAATCAATTTCTGTTATTATTGGGATTCCAATACCGTTAATCTAGGTTCCTACTCTACCATTTCGTCCAAAATACTTCACTGGAAATAAATGTGAGCGAATGTGATTTTTGATAACTGCCAAGTTTGGAACTATTTTCGGGTTGTTTATTTCCAGTGAAGTAGCAGTAGCCGAAATGGTACGGTAAGAACCTAGACTAATGGTATCCGAATCCGAAAAATAACACACACAATTTGATAATATCAGATATTATCAAATTGTGTTATTTTTTGGATTCGTAATCCAAACAAGAATCTTGTTTGGATTACGAATTATTTTGGTATTACGTTTTTGTGGGCAATTCAAGCTCCGCCGAACCCTTAAGATCTTGACCTTATATGGAACCACCTCGGATCTATTCTATGACCTACAAAACAAAAGGAGAATCATCAAAATCGATTCATAATTAAATTAAAAGGTTAAAAACTCTGCGTAAAGGGAACAATTGGGGTCGTAAGTGTCGTAAAAAAGACGAAAAGTTTATTATTCAAGTGTTTTTTTATACCCCTCCTTTTCCAGGTACCGACAAGATCCCGAGCAAATCGACAGCAGGACTAAATACTTCTCCCCTCGTCTCGGCAGAAATGTCAATTTCTCTCCGCGATTGGGAAGGGAACTTGGCTATGGTAAGCTCACATATATTTTCTAGGCTTATGTTTAATTAATCACCAAGTCTAGTAAAATGTAACGCCAGAAAAACGCTTTAGGTATGTTGCACAAAAAAAGTAAATGATCACAAAAATAAATCCCCATTTTAACGTGGAATTTTACAACTTGCGATCCTACTTAAAGCAACCAACTCCAAATTAATAATAATAAATAATAACACAACAACCAACAACACGTTTGGCGTAGCGGCGGAGCGATCGGCTTCTGCGCCACGTGTTTTGGGTTCGATCCCCACACGGAGCAAATATTTGTATAATCTACAGGTAGTTGTTGAGAATTTGTGTTTGGGTCATTATATTTATCCCCTTTTTTATCCATTTCCATAAGTTGTGCTCACTCACCTCAAATAGAATGGTTGAAGATATATCAAATCAGCGAAAGGTCTGCTTGATTTATTAAAAAATAACAGACGTAGTGAAAAATTTAATGAAACTTCATAGGTATTCTGAAAAATATTCCCATCAAAAAATATATGTGAAAACTAGCTTTTGCCAGCGACTTCGTCCGCGTGGAATAGTTACTTTGTTCCCTAGTTCTTCGCCCCGTTTCCCCTCGTAGCGTGATGTTTTATAGCTTGAAACATTTCTCATGAATCACTCATTTTCCCAACATTTCCCTTCACTGCTCTGCTCCTATTGATCGTAGCGTGATGAAAAGTATACTATAACCTGTGGTTTGGGCTGTGCGTTGATAGATCACTATGTCAGTCAGTCAGTCACCTAACGTAAGAGTAGACAAATATAATCAGAAAGCTCCGAACTGCTAAGCTATCGGGAGTTACACGTGTTATTGTGAGTCAACCATAAAAGATAGACATTTGCTGTCGTGGAATATTTTTTATATAATTTTAAGGAGATCATTTCCGTCATACATGATTTCTGTGTAGCTTTAACCATTAAGGCTGCACACGCGACGAAAGCTTAAAAAATGGAGTAAGTTCTCCTGTTTTCCCAACATTTCCCTTCACTGCTCTGCTCCTATTGATCGTAGCGTGGTGAAAAGTATACTATAACCTGCCCAGGAGTATGAAGAACAATTGTACCAAGTTTCGTTGAAATCCGTCGAGTGGTTTTTGTTTCTATAACGAACATACAGACAGACAGACAGACAGACAGACAGACAGACAGACAGACAGACAGACTGACAAAAATTTTACTGATTGCATTTTTGGCGTCAGTATCGATCACTAATCACCCGCTGATAGTTATTTTGGAAATATATTTCATGTACAGAATTGACCTCTCTACAGATTTATTATAAGTATAGATAGATGGGGCTAAGTTCAATGTTAAGGCGTGATTGTCGACTTCGCTGACAAAAGAATTGAGATCTAAATGGGTGCCAAGTTCTTTATATAATCCTGCTCAAGATTTGACTTGGCTAGTTTTTACCAACAAACCAATATGTAAGAAAATCAATATGTCGTCTGTTAGCATTCGTATGACAACCGGGATATTGAACTTCAATTCTTTATTAGTAGTTAAACATTACAAAATAATATTTTTCTTTCAGAAATGTTACCCAGCAATGTACGTGTAGCGAGGAGCGCAAACAAAACGCATTCGACATAACTCCGGAGCAACAACGAAACGAAATCGCTAGTCTGACCTCAAAATTAATTAAATTTTTATATCAAATGTTATTTTGGACGAAATAATGTACTATTTTACAATTATTATTACTAGTCAATTTAAGAATAAATGATTTTAAACTAAATTTTTGTAATTTAATATATCTTAAATATTATATATTTTACTAGAGTTCCCGTGCGCAGCTTAGGGTGGATCGTTCACCTGAGCCCGCCAAATTCAAATTTCTCGTGGTTTTTCGCAGTTTGTAGGTCTTTAATAAGTTCTGCATTCACGGCAATGGTAATTGTGACATTAATTATACAAAATTTACAATTTTTATCTAAAACGTAGTATATATATAAGTATAAGTGTAAATTATATAAGTGTAAATTATCAATTTTGACCAATTACACAGATTGCGCCAAGTTTTTGGCTTGATAAGGATTTATAAGTAAAGGTTTTAGTTCTCAGTTGTGAATGTTGTATAGTTAATGTCGCAATTACAACTGCCATGAATCTAGAACTTGTTATACACCTACAAACTGCGAAAAATCACTTGAAATTTTAATTTCGCGCGCTCAGCTGAACTATCCGCCTTAATCTGTGTACTTAGGTACCTAATTTTCGTTTCTAAAATATACTACCTACCTACACCATGTAGGTACAGTGGGCATGATTGGGCACGAAATGTGATTACAAACTTAATTGCAGATGGAAAACTAACTGCGACCTCTGTCGATTTATGGGGATAACAGTTTTCCAACGGCAAAGTTAAGTTTGTCCTTCAATACAGTTTATCCCTACAAGTTTGGATCCGACTGGTTTTTTACTTGTAGGTAATGTAATAAAAAAAAAATTAACGTGGGAAAGCCATGCTTCGGCACGAATGGGCCGGCTCGACCGGAGTGATACCACGGCCTCACAGAAAACCGGCGTCAAACAACGCTTACTTTGTGTTTCGCCGAGTGAGAGAGGTTACCGGAAGCCCAATCCCCTTTTAAAAGGTCGGTATCGCACTTGTGACTCCTGTTGTGTTGCGGGTTTCCTTGGGCGGCGATAATCGCTCAACATCAGGCGATCCGTCTACTCGTTTGCCCTTCTATCCCATAAAAAAAATTTGGTTTCATATCATAAAATGTGGTAGGTAAGTATACTTTGGAAGTTAACAATTGTCAAAATGTCAAAATGTCAAACAGCGAATGACAGCTGTACCTACTATGGACGATGTCATCGTATAAATAATAAGTACCTGTAAGTTTGTGTGTGTGTGTCAAAGGCATGGTAGTGTGCGGACTGTCATTCAAACTTTCACCCCCCTCTTCACCACTTAAGGGGTTGAATTTCCAAAAATCCTTTCTTAGTGCTCGTCTACAGTGCAAAAGGAACCAGCATGCAAACTTTCAGGGATCTAGCTCCTGTAGTTTCGGCAATGCGTTGATACGTCCTTACAATAAAAAAAATATAATAAAAAAAATACAATATAAATACCTCACATACTTCTAATCTCAATAAAAGAGTATCTATGGAGTTTTTTGCCGGCTCTTCTCCATAAGACCTACTATTTGGAACCGTGCATGTAGTTTTAACATTTCAAAAGTATATGGTCTAATTGAAATAAAAAATTTGAGTTTGAGTTTGAGTTTGAATATCTCAAAAACTGTAAAATTATGTACATAAATTGTAATAGAAAATAACTTTGAATTGCTTATATATTAACTAGTTGTACGGTTGGCAAACTCCATCTAAATTACTAATTACAATTACTTACAAAAGTCACGATTTTCAATTTTGTATCGTTTGCCTACACTCGCTCACGTTCACGAACACTTAATGGTTAACTATCCACTATAATTACACATTAAACTTCGGGGAAACAGAAATTTGAAAAATAATAAAACCGACACAGTGCACTTTACATTTTCCCTTATGTAAATAGTGATAAACTAAAAAATCCAGATTAATATAATTATACACACAAATACATAAATATTAAATATGTATAATTAAACTATATTATGTATATGCCAGAGATAACATAATTACTTAAATTATCTTCAAAATGGAACCAAGAAAACGATAGTAGCTTAATTAATTATTATTTTTTAATTCTTAATAGCTTTGCGCTTGACCGCCAGTTCGCCTGATATTAAGCGACACTGTGATCTACGATGGAGCGCGCTTGCCTAGAAGAAACCGATTCACTCGTGATTTAAAGACACCCAGATTATATCTATCGGGGAAGACCCACTCGGGAAGCGCATTCAACGACTTCTGATAGTAGGTATCTATATACCTATAATAAAATCGTAACAGGCCGATGTCTGTACATAATAGATATTAAAGAAAAACAAATAAGGGGAGTCTTTATTAGGGCAACAGAAGCCAAAATAACAATTTATAGAATTTTTGTCTGTCTATCTTTAGGTTTGTACGCGCATCACGCAAAAACGACTCCATGGAATTGAATGCAGTTTTCACCGATGTATTGCTAGAGTTCTAACTTAAAATCTGGTGCTTGTTTCATCTTGATACGCCGCCTAGAATCGGTCTTATAGTATGTTAATCTTTTTGGGACGTGAATGAAACTGCGAGCAGAAGCGACTAATTCGCGAATATTAATTATCTGAGATCTATGCAGCTTGATGTGAAAGATAATTTGAATGTACTAGGTTCAATTTAGTTTCAAATTAAATTCAGAAGTAAATACACCTCTTGAACAAGCAATAAACAGATTGCAGTCCAGTCCCGTAATATTTAATATCTTTGGCAGTAAACCAGACGAAAATCGTCTAAAGTCATTTCACATTTTATTTCAATAAAAAATATTTTATTGTCAAATACAAGCTAGAAAAATGTACCGAGCTCAATTTATAGATTTAACTTTAAAATGGATTTGTTTTTACTGGTCTGTGAGTATATAAGTATTTTTAAGTATGTACTCTTTATTATTTTCTTTTGCCGCTAGAGCCACACACCTTTTTTCAAAACCATCATTAGTCCTGACTATGTAGTCCTTTTTGGTGTAATCAAATGACAATCAAAAATATGGGCTGGCTGATGGTAAGCGAGAACTGTAGCCTTAGCACGAACAACTTGCGAAAAAGTATTCGTATCGTCACGATAAAAGCGCTGGTCCAAATCTCATACAAATTGGTCTCCATGACGATGCTAAGGCTACTGTTCAGTAGCCTTAGCACGAACAACTTGCGAAAAAGTATTCGTATCGTCATGGAGACCAATTTGTATGAGATATGGACCAGCGCCTCTATCGTGACGATACGAATACTTTTTCGCAAGTTGTTCGTGCTAAGGCTACTGCAGCCTATTAGACGTCAGCAACACCTAGGGTTGCCAATTTTTTTTGAGAATATTAATAAATATATAATAATATTAATATATATACCAAAAAATAAAGTATTTGTCAGAGAAAAATAGAGTATTTTTCAAATTTATGTTTATATTCCCTTAAAATATATTTTGGACTGTTTTAACACAAGATAACATTTTTTTACTGATTTTCTAAGCTCAAAGCTAGTTTTACTATCGATAAATAATATCGAAATATACCTAAGATACAACATAAAAATAACTCGATTTTTAATAAATTTATGGACGAGATCTTCCTCTCTTCTCTTCTTGTTCTTTTATAGTTATTTATATACTTGTCTTTACTATTCAATGAATAAATTATTTCTTTCTTTCTTCCTTTCTTTCTACTGTCATTACCGACAAACTCTATAAGTGAAAGCTTATGTGTCAGGAACGAAGAACAAATGAGAAATTATCTTATTTTTACGCATCAGAATAAGATGGGAAATAAAGTATTTTCGGTTACTTTTTCTTAAAAGTTCTTTTGTTAACATAGTGTATGTTTATCCAATATTTATTGCATTACACAATGTTGTTTACATAGATAGTAAATTGAACAATAAATTAGATCAAGAAGAAAGGAAGCAACGTTTTTTTACGTGGGAGAACCATGCTTCGGCACGAATGGGCCGGCTCGACCGGTGTGTACCACGGCCTCGCAGAAAACCGGCGTCAAATAACGCTTACGTTGTGTTTCGCCGAGTGAGTGAGGTTACCGGAGGCCCAATTCCCTTTTAAAAGGTCGGCAACGCACTCGTGACTCCTCTGGGCGGCGGTAATCGCTTACCATCAGGTGATCCGTCTGCTCGTTTGCCCTCCTATAACATAAAAAAAGCAATGTGTCTCTATAATTACCTATCTAACATAACATAACATACCATCACGCCTGTACTCCCCAAAGGATTAGGTAGAGGCGTACCAATGAACACTCACATTCCGCCGGTATGTTTAGGTCCCATGTAATTGGGGGCGAGCCTATTGCCATTAACCGAGCACATAGTCCGAGCTGCTACTGAGAATTTCATAGAAAAACCCAATAACACTTTGCTTGGCCTGGGAATCGAACCCAGTCGTTCGGTACGACGAACGAGGCATTTCATTTTATATCTATAACAGATAGATAATTACTACCTACTGACTGCCTCATTAGTCTGGTGGTCCCAAGGGCGACTGCTACGCTACAGGTCCTGGGTTCGATCCCCAGGTCGAACAAAGTGTTATAGGGTTTTTTTATTCGTGATAGGTTTATGCTTGATCACCAGTTCGCCTGATGTTAAGCTACGATGGAGCGCGCTTGCCTAGAAGAAACCGATTCACTCGTAATTTTCTTTGAAAATTAGCAATAGCAGCTCGGAGTTTGGACTTTGGTTTCGATCTGTGCCAGGTTAATGGCAATAGACTCGCCCCCTATAACATAGGACCTCAACCTAGCGTTGAACTGTGGGTGTTCATTAGTAGGTTTTTTTTTATTTTTTTATTCGTGATAGGCTTACGCTTGACCGCTAGTTTGCCTGATGTTAAGCGATACTGCGATCTACGATGGAGCGCGCTTGCCTAGAAGAAACCGATTCACTCGTGATTTAAAGACACCCAGATTATATCTATCAGGGAAGACCCACTCGGGAAGTGCATTCCATATTTCAGCAGTACGCATTATAAAAGTGGACTTAAAGCGTTTCGTTCGGGCTTTTGGAATGTCCACCGTGAATCGATGACGCTTTTTCGTGCTTCTGGTCGTACGATAATGGAAAGGGCTAGCGGGGATAAGATCGTGGAGATCTGATGCACACTCTCCGAAATGTATCCGATAAAAAACCGATAAGCTAGCAACTTTGCGGTGATGTTCAAGACTTTGGAGTTTAGCCCGGACAAGGGAATCGTTGCCAATGAGCTTCTTGGCACGTTTCTCGATGGACTCTAACGCTGGTACTTAGCCGATCCATCCCAAAGGTACGAACAGTTCTCCATGCACGACAGGTACGCCTCTGCCTAACCCTTCGAGGAATAAAGGCGTGATCGTATTTTATGTTATGTTACTTAGAATTTTTTTTATACCACCTTAGTGGTATACGGCCCGCCTGATGGTAAGCGGTTACCGTAGCCTATGGACGCTTGCAACACCCAGGATTATCACTCGCGCGTTGCCGACCCTGTAAGGAGGAATAGTTGGGAGCATAGGAGATATGCTGCCATGCATGACAGCGACAGTAACAAAACACAACCGGTCCCTCACACTGCCAACACATAGCTTCCTCGCTGAGCTCACCGTTAGGACCACAACATAGCACGGAGCTATGTTATTAGTTATTTTAAATATCATAACTATAACTTTTCAGTTCTTATCTAAGTCAGCCAATCTTATTTTACAGGTTATCTTTCTATTCTTATGAGGGCAGTCAACAGTTATGTCCTGCTAGCGGCTAATCTAGAAGATTTTCGGACCATAGCAGAGAAGTTCGTGCCAGAAAATCTAGCTGATCAAATCTTTGAAATCGTACAGGGATCGGGGATGAACTTAAGGCAACCATCCAAAGATAGAGATACAGCGGAATACTCTGACGAAAGTCAACTGAGCAATCGAGAACGATCCTATGAAATTACCACGGAGAGATATCAACACGTGATGCCACCACGTAAAGCACCACAGATTGAGTTGAAAAGTGCGCCAGCGCCACCAGCAGCCCCTATAGCAGCTGCACCCCTTATGAGTCTCGACGAAATCGTTGAAAAAGTCAAACAAAGACTGCAAACCGAATTGCTCAATAGGGGTGCCGAAACTGCTGATTCCAAAAGAAACGTGAAACCAGCAGCTCGCATTGCGCCCCCACAAAGTCAAGTTTACGATTATAAAAGTTCCGTAAACGAGGCTCAAGAAGTTATACAGTATGACGAAGGTAACGATGATGGTAAGCAGACACAGTATCCGCTTAAAAAAAAACGTACTGTTGATAGAAATAAACACGTTTTAACGCAGAACGTATACATGAATCCTCATCAAGGAGCTATAATCCCTGTAGCTGGACAGAAACATATAAGATACACTCCCCAGTTCACAGTTCAACCAAATGTTCAGCAACATAATTTTATGCAACAACCAAGCAGACAGAAGATATTTAAGAAGAAACAAATGATACGCTTGCAACCACTACAAACAGTAATAACCAAGAAAGAAATTGAGACAACCACTCCAGATAACATCGGTGTCTTCCAAGCCGTTGATATGCTGAAATCTAATGACAGTTACGAAGATTATGTTACACCAGGCAAAGAAGAAGCCTTTGAAAGTGAAACGGAAGAGCCACTGAAATTAACTTCACTAGTTGTAACATGGAAACCTAAACATATAATTCGGACAAGCACAACTCCTACAGTGGCTGACGACGCCTTAGTAGAGGATGTCGGAGAAAATGGTGCTCAACCTGTAATGGATCATGAATACGAGGGCCCAGAAGCCACTACAGAACTCAAAGCGAAAGCAGAGAGCATCTCTTATGAGGAGAAAGAGACAAAACCAGATCCTAACGAAACGACTACTGCAGAGGCTAAAGGAAAAGTAACAAAGAAAAGTAAAATGGGTACGATGATTCCAACTAGGGAATTTTACAAGCTAAGCAGTCCAAATTATTACCTGAAACTGCCAACTGTTGCTGAGAAATACAATTTCGATGAACCTATTCCAGAAGAAGATAGAGAACCAGAAAATTTGAAATCTATTGGGAATCCACCGTCCAGTATTAACGGAAAAGTTGCATTATTAAAATAATAGTTTTTAATTTTTTTTAATTGTTATCATTTTAGTTGCCTGCCTTAGAAATGCCTCATTAGTGTAGTCGTCCCAAGCACGACTGCTACGCTAGAGGTCCTGGGTTCAATTTCCAGGTCGAGCAATCTGTTATTGGGTTTTTCTATGACTTCAGAATTGGGTCCGACATGGATATAAAGTAGCCTATGTGTTATTCCAGACTATAGTCTATCTCTATGCAAAATTTTATTCAGATCGGTTCACCCGTATGGCGTGAAAGAGTAACCATCATCATCCATATCATCCATACATCCTTACAAAATTTGACGTTTATAATATTACTAGCTTCCGCCCGCGACATTGACTGCGTAGAGGAATTTACAATTTCATTTGTGAAATTGTAAAGGATTGGGCGTCCGGTAACCTCACTCAGTCGGCGAAACACAACGTAAGCGTTGTTTGACGCCGGTTTTCTGTGAGGCCGTGGTATCACTCCGGTGGAGCCGGACCATTCGTGCCGAAGCATGGCTCTCCCACGTAAAAACCTAGTAATAAATAGACGAATACATTGATTTATTTATTAGGTACAGTACAAACGATATTATAATATTTGATATATTAATTTTAGACGAGGTTGTTATTATCTATACCGAACAATCCATCGATTCGCTATCACAATTCTTTGTGGTGGGTTTCGTATATCTTACTATTTTTGGTGTCAGGGTCGATCCTGAAATATAAAGCAATATTGATTATTGTTTAAAGCAGTTATAGTGGACTGCAAAGTTGTAGGTCTCGAGTTCGAATCCAAGGCACGCGACTTTTTGTAATCATGTGCATATTAAAATAATCAATTAGGTATCATTATTCTAGACTGCCTCATTAGTCTAGTAGTCCTAAGCGCGACTGCTACGTTAGAGGTCCTGTGTTCGATGCCCAGGTCGAGCAAAGTGTTATTGGGTTTTACTATGAAATTCTCAGTAGCAGCTCGGAGTCTGGATTTGTGCCTGGTTAATGGCAATAGGCTCGCCCCCTATTACATGGGACCTAAACATACCGGCGAACTGTGGTTGAACATTAGTACGCCTCTGCATAACCCTTCGGGGAATAGAGGCGTGATGGTATGATAAATTATGTTTGGATGCAGGAGAATTTTCTCGACGGCGTGTGAAGTCAACCCCCACCAGGCCAGCGTGGTGGACTATAGCCTAATCTGTCGCACTCTGAGAGGAGACCAGTGATTGATAATTGACAATTTTTTAACACCCATATATTATTATTATATATTATATATTTTATTTGAAACTACATAGATCGGATAGGTATAGGATAGGTACCCGTATTTTTTATTCAATCATTTTCATACTTATTTTCGAGTTTGAAGGTGTTTCTAAACAAATCTAAGTGCCAAATGACGTCATTTGTACGGCTAAACGAGCTAAACAGTGACATGACGTCAATTTTTGACTCGTAAAAAAATGTCTTACGTCAGTTTGGCATCTATCATAATTATTGATACATTACCATTTCGTTGTCGATTTACTATTCTTTCAACAAAGTTTCAATTTTCTCCGTTTCCGCCGTATAAGTGACATCACACGTTTTTTGGGTTTAATTTTTTTCTCTCCGAAATAAAACAAAATAATAAAAATGTTTTGGAATTCGAAAATAAAGAAAAAGTATTTTTGATTTGGTGGCTTAATAATTTTGAAATATTGTCAATTACGGTATGGAACTATGGATCGGCGACAGATTTTTTTTATGGGATAGGAGGGCAAACGAGCATACGGATCGCCTGATGGTAAGCGATTACCGCTGCCCATGGACACCCGCAAGTGCGTTGCCGACCTTTTAAAAGGAGATTGGGCCTCCGGTAGCCTCACTCACTCGGCGAAACACAACGTAAGCGTTGTTTAACGCCGGTTTTCTGTAAGGCCGTGGTATCACTCCGGTCGAGCCAGCCCATTCGTGCCGAAGCATGGCTCTCCCACATAAGAATTAAGAAACGAGCTTAAGCACATAAGAAATAAGCTTATTTTATTTTACCTTCAAAGTCAGACACTTTTATGCATGGCGGTCGGAAGATTCTCGACTGTTTGAGAAAACTCGACATATCTGATATATCCAGCTTCCAATTATTAAATATCATCTTTAATCCGGATTTCAAGCCTCTAAAATCGTGAGTACCGCCTAAAAAAAAATTCAAAACTGATAATTCAAATTAAAATAATTTATTGGATACAATAACATGTTTTTACATAAAATGTTTGTGTTCGTTAACAACTGCATTAGTTAGTAATAAACTGTGTCGCCCACCTCCAAGAAGTGAGAGGTTAGCGTTTCAATTTTCCGAAAACCTCAAAAAAAAATCCTCAAAACGAATATAATCGAATCCTGCCCGCGATTGAATTTTTTCTTCACTAAAATAACTTTATAATCTCCGCATGGAAAATGCTAAATAATCACAAAAAGATAGTTAAAAGGTAAGGTGGCATCGTACGATATCGAACTAACTGTAAAGTGTCGGTTGAGAAGCAAGGTTCATTAGCTGTCGCCAACGTCACCTTATGACGTAAATTCAGAAAGTCAAGGCAAACTTTTATCAAGCGGGTGGGACTCGCGGTGGCTTAGCGGTCAGGACGTCTGGTGTATCTAACCAGAAGACGCAGGTTCGAATCCTGCCCGCGATTGAATTTTTCCTTCACCAGAATAACTTTATAATCTTAGCATGGAAAATGCAAAAAAATCACAAAAAGATAATCCTTACTTTTTATGATGACGTTGAATATAGTTTTAATAGCTGCGACATCCCATTGAAATATCCGTAACTGCAGATTACTTATCTGGTACAAAATTGAACGAATATCATCCTTAGTGGAATCTGTGACGTTTATGCTCAGTAGCTGTGCCAACCTGAAATTAAATAAAAAAATATATTTAAAAATATTTAAAACAACTTTTTTTTCGTGACTCTGTTTTTACGTTACTAAGATGACAATTGGGATTTCTTAACGCAACCGAATCAGAAATATGGAGATCCGTAGAAGAATCAAAGTTGCCGACGTAACTCAAAGGATTAGCAAGCTTGAGTGGCAGCGGGCCCTCGTAGAACTGACGGCCGCTGGGGCAGAATGGTACTCGAGTACCACGCACCGGAAAACGCAGTGTGGGACGATGGACAGACGACCTGGTGAAGGTCGCTGGGAGTCGTTGGATGCAGGCGGCATATAACCGGTCAATACACCTTTATTTAACAGTGGACATGTTTTGGCTGATACGATGAAGATGACAAACAAGCAAACTCCCCTCAAGTTAAGCGGTAACCGCACGCTATTTTTGTTACGTGCTAAAACGTATCAACGTGGTTTACCACTGAAACAATTTTAATGATTTTTAATATCGAGATAGATTGGAACAGACTAGAACATAGGCTACCGGTTACCTCTAACGGCCAGTCCCTATATCAAATCCGTCGATAGCTTTGCTTACTAGCGATAGGATTTTGAAATAAGGTTCATACTTGTAATGTCAGAATCCTATCTCTAGTAAACAAATCTATCGACAGGTCATAAATGACCTTTGGAATGTACGTGGAACCGCAGGTAACAACTAGTCATAATTATGAAAGCGAAAGTAACTCTGTCTCTTTGTTAGGTTATCACGTTTAAACCCCTGAACTCGATTTGATAATTTTTAACTTGGAGAAGGATATGGGCAACCATTTGTCTCTAAAAGTCCTTTGGGCTAGATTTTTGGACTGAAGCCCTAATCTAGTGGTGCCAAGCGCGACTGCTATGCTAGAGGTCCGAGCAAGACGTTACTGGGTTTTATGAAATTCTCAGTAGCAGCGCGGAGTCTGGATTTGTCTGCATAGTTATAATACTAGACATAAATCAAGATTAATGCAGCCGCGTCTCGCTAAAGTCCGTACTTCCTTTATGGGATACTGTGTAAGATTTTATAATAAACTTCCGGAGTTCATTTTAAAATTACCAGAAAATAAATTCAAAAAAATGATTAAGTTTACCCTGTGCAGGCAAGCTTACTATAAACTGGAAGACTATCCTTTGGATAAAAATGTTTGGCAAAGTGCTGGTCCAGCTCCACAGGATGATGACTGATAATTTTAACAAAATACCTATGCAATTACACACATTATGATATTGGATTGATATAGGCTTAGATTGGACTTTTAATATTGTATAATTTCATAATTAGAAAATTGTAATGTGCGAGTATAGTGCAGATATTGATGTAGCAATCTGTATAAGTACATACATATATTTATCTGTAAAATTGTTGTGCCCGCGGTCTGAGCTTGTCATGCTCACATAAATGTCCTGCTGATGGTGGCGTTGTGTGTCAGGTTGTTTTATTCCCTACAATATGGTTGAGTCGAACCACGCCGATACGCACGTCATGCTCGTGAACGGGTGCTGTCTGTCGGGGCTGGTCAGCTCTTACTTGCTGTGGCAATCCCTAATTCTTTTTGTATATTGAATAAATCTTATACATCAAACTGCAGAATTCTCAACAACTAGTTGGAACAAAGTTGTAAAACATAATATTGTAATCAAGTTTTTTATTTTTTTAAAAGAGTGTCTATGGAGTTTCTTTCCGGCTCTTCTCCATACGACCCACTTTTTGGAACCGTGCAAATAGTTTTGTCTTTCCAAATTACCTATTAAGTGGTCTAATTGAAATAAAACATTTTGACTTTGACTTTGTGCGAGGCAATAGGCTCACCCCATATTATATGCGAACTGTGGGTGTACATTAGTGCACCTCTGCTAAATCTTTCGAGGATTACAAGCTTGTTGGTAAGTCCTTTGGACGGCAAGAGAAACCGCTGGCTGCTGGTAAATAAACAAATCATACCTGACAACTGTACCATCGGTAGCGGAGACGTGCTTAGAAGTAACATTATCCCTAAATCCATTAAGAAATGGAGTTATTAAGTCCACACAGTGAGTCCATTTCTGCGGCTTATTTCTCTCTTGATCATCCAAAATCATCTTCCTATAAAATATATCCCTTGGTCTTGAGAACTTTGCTTGTCTGAAAGCTTTCTTCTTACGTAGCTTCGTTCTTAAAGGTTTCCCATCTTCTTTAGCATCAACTGAAGTATCACTTGCTATATACTTATCAGTAGTTGTACTTACAATTTCAGGCAGCTTGAATTTTTCTTTCAATTTTCGTTTATCAGAATCTGGTATTGGTGTTATGGGACGATTATCGTTGTCAACGTATTGATACATTTCTAGATACTGGTCTGAGAATTGATATGCTCTGGGCAAGTTTTGGTTTTCTTGGATTTCATCTAAGAGTTCTTCTTTTAATAATTTTATTCGTGTTTCTATGTTTTGTGTCACCTCTGGTGTGGTGGTTATGAAGTGTCTTTGGATAGCTGGAATATATTTTTATATTAAGATTGACTGCCTCATTAGTCTAGTGTTTCCAAGCGCGACTGCTACGCTAGAGGTCCTGCGTTCGATCCCCAGGTCGAGCAAAGTGTTGTTGGGTTTTTCTATTAAATTATCAGTAGCAGCTCGGAGTCTGGATTTGTGCCCGGTTAATGGCTATAGGCTCGCCCCCTATAACATGGGACCTAAACATACCGGCGAACTGTGTGTTTACATCATTACACCTCTGCATAACCCTTCGGGGAAAACAGGCGTGATGGTATGTTACGTTATGTCCATTAAGACTAATTTTCGGTATTTTTTTTTTTTACTACTTTTAAGGGTTCCGTAACCTTAAAAAGTAGCCATTAATTTCAAATTCAAATTTAAAAAGGAACCCTTAACACTCTCTTGTCGGCCTGTCCGTGTGTCAACACCTTCTCAGGAACGGGTGGACCTTAAATTTGAAATTAATGCCAGATACTGAAGTCTAGTCCCTATTAGGTGTATAAAAATCAAGGTCCTGAGTCAACACGATAAAAAGATATGGGCAAATTTCGATTTTCGCGAAAACTTGTAAGTAGGTACCAAAAACCTTAATTTTCAACATTTTTTATTTTTCGGAAATTTTAATTTACTTGTGCTGTAAGACCTTGCTTTTAACCCAAATTGACAATTCTAGGTCAACCGGAAGTACCCTATAGGTTTTGAGTCGAAAACCTACGGTACCTAGTTCCCGTTATCCTAGAATCACGAAATTTGGCAAAAAGCAAGGTCTTACAGCCGATTTTATTATGGCGGTATAATGGGTAGGTACGGAACCCTAGGCGCACGAGTTTGACTCACACTTGACCGGTTTTTTATTTATTTATCAGAAGTGGGATTCTGTAATTTCTGCGTGTATGTAATAATGTGAATACTTACAGATAATTATTAAAAAAGCAATAGCACCTTTCATCTTGCTTGAGAATTACCCTTTTCTTGATTCAAAATTAAGATTTTAAAAGTAAAAAGCCATATTGTTGACCATACTCTTCCATAAAAGTAATATAAAGATTATATACATCGGCAATATGTATTTCTAAACATAATGATTAAAATTTATCAAGCGTTTGTCAATATATGTAGCTACTAGGGGCCTGTCCCGGCTTCGCACGGATGGACATTAGTCGGGATCCTTAATTTTTTCTAGTAATAAATATAGCCTATGTTACTCTGTGATAATGTAGCTTGCTAATGGCAAAAGATTTTTTGAAATTTGTCCCGTAGTTTTTATGTTTATTCGTTATATACAAAAATACAAATCTTTCCTCTTTATAATATTAGTGTCAATTTCAATATCAAAATGATTGAATCAAAAGTTTCAATAGCTTTTATTATTATACGCATTTTGAAAAATTTCAAAATTATTTGAATAAAAATTTTGTCTTTCAGGAGCAGTACGAACTTATACGACCATTTTGGTTTTTGATTGTCGATTAGAGAATATAAAAGAATTTATTATTATCATAGATTTTAAAACTTTTCAATTTCAACATTAAAATTTACACCCATTTACATTTGTAGCTTTTTTATGGAATTTAGTTGGCAGACGAGCTGTCGAGCCACCTGGTGATAAGTAGTCATCGTCGCCCATGGACACCTGCAACACCAGAGGAGTTGCTGATGCGTTGTCGAACCTTAAGAGCACCTACGGACTGCAGACTACCAGAGCCGCTGTAACCGAGGGGAACTGGCTCTTACGTGAAAAAGTCGAAACACACATTACATAACATGATTTAAACTCAAGATCGTTACATTGGTAGCTTTGTCTGATTTAAAATTCCCCCTTTCACGTTAAACCCATATTACGGTAACATTAGCGCCATCTTTGGATATAAATTAATTGGTTTTGATGGTCTAGTGGAGACACCTAACTGCAAAAAATTATCTTAGTAAAGAAATATTGTTAGAATCATCCTTTTAAGCTATTGGAATGGTGATCACAGTAAAGGTCCTAGGATTGTTCCCCGAGGAATACCAGCATAAGTTAACACGCATCTGGAAAATCAAAACACCAATGAAAACTTTAATTCTTTAAAATTGATGATTTAGTCAATATTAATGGACTAGATCGATCTAGTGTTAATAAAAAAAGAGAAAATTAAGTTTATTATTATGCTTAACACAATCAAACGCTTTAGGTTGTACTTTGACACGTTTTTGGTACGTTGTACTAGTTTTTGAATTTGATTTTGACAAAATACTAATTGGATAGTCCTTAAGATGATAAGTTACTCATAATATCTACGTATTTCAACTGTAATACTTCATTAGTTACTTCATAAGACAGACTAACGTAAAAGCTCCTATTAACGACCCCCTAAAATGTGTACTCTATTAACGATCTAATTTTTAAATCACTCATATTAGACATAATATAGGGTTCCAGAAAAGTCATACCTTAAAATTAGTTACGTATTTTTGTTGGACAACGAAAAGAGTAAAGTTTGTGTGTTTAAATAGCCAGTGAAAGAAATAATTTGACAATGAGTGGGACGCGCCCGAAGCGGACGCACTTTTCATAGTGTCGCGTCTCTGGCCACGTAAGTACACCTAAATATTACTTAAGGAAAATAACACACTAAAAATGGATTTGTCTTCTTGCTATCACATTACAACTGTAACGTATATATTCGTTTTCTAAACAAACTCATAATATAATACTTTTTATTGGTTTTTGTGTTATAAAATCATGTTTTAATTTAAGGCGGTAATAGAATCCAAATTTCAAAACTTGATTCTAATAACGACCCATGGCGTTGTTAAACTTTGAGAACATTTAGTATTTTAAAATAATATCTATTCTAAACTACCTCATTTGATTTTATATTTTTTCTTGTTCAATTCTTAAAATTATATTATTTCGTTAGATCTATTAACGACAAAGCTATTTCTTAAAGTTTTTGTGTAAAACTCGATTCAACGTTAGACAATATCCCTATTATTATAATGATATTATACTGTAAATAACCTTTATTATCTGAATTAAAGACTAACTGACATTAAAAGAAATAATATAGCAATGAGATCGAATTTAACAGTATTCCATAAAGCGGATATTTTATCTGTTTATTATTAATTTTATTGGTCGCTAATAGAATATTGAAACCTTCATACTTGATTCTATTACCGACTCACAGTTGTGACAATATTTTTGGTAATATTACAGTACACAAAAACAAAATGTATATTTTTGAACAAATTGGCTTATTTCTTGCATACGTGACGTTTTGAGAGATTTTGTCTCAGGACATATTATTAATGTAAAATAATATTTGCTATCCAGTTTCATTCATGGCTTCACGGCATTGGCTATATTTCATATGTTTTCAAATCAAATAAAAATGGCGGGACGGAATGGGGGCCATGTAACTTTTTAAAGCTTCTTTCGAAGAATTAAATTCTATATCTCTTTAAAGATTATGTTCTTTTATAGAATCATGGAGCCGCAGAAGCGCAAGCAGTACGCCTCTGCTCAACTAGAAGCTGCGCTTCTAGCTATAAATGAAGGGACCACCATATACGAAGCTTCAAAAACCTATGGCATACCGAGGACAACTCTGCGTGACAAGAGAAATAATAAATATATATAAATGAACATTGTAGAAAACAAACTGTTTTAACGGAGGAGGAAGAAAAAAACGATTTTTTATTTTATTTAATAGTATAGAAGAAGTGACAACTTCGTAGTGGTCGGTAAAAGAAGTAGGAAAATCGGTAATAGAATCTTGCCGCATTCTATGGGTCGGTAATAGAATCAACAACTTTTTTGGTTTAAATAATTATTTAGTAACTATTGTGTTATTGAATATTGAATTTTAGTACTGAAATGCAAAGAATACTTCGTTGAGATTCATTATAAATTATAACATCTTTCCTAACATAACAGCTTATATCTATTTTTTTAAAGTGAAACCTAAGACAGCTAAAACTGGCGGTAATAGGAGCATTTACGTTACTGACTCATTGTCAGCGATCAGTCCGAGTTAAAATTATTGGAACGACTTTGTAATTTCATCCATACCAGTTTAGTTTTAGATATCCATAAGAAATTCCATAATTTTAGATAACTTTAACAAAAAGTACACAAGACAGAAGGTGAACAACAGTTTCGGATGTCGGTGCCTTCGATTTGGTTTGAACTTTTATTTTCGCCACCTAACATTATTTTTATGTTTTTGAAGGTGGTTTTACGTTTTGTTTAAAGTTATTTTATTGGAACGAAGTTCCTTATCGCGCGTTGTGAAAGGGGGCTAGACGGAAAAAATTCTTACGAAAAGTTATCACGACACTTTTTGCTATAGTAAGCTATTGTAAGCTGTGCGGCGTGCGCATGTTTCTCTGTCTCTCTCTCTCTAATAAGATAGTAGTTCCTTTCGATTAATTAGTGAAGGAATTGTAATAAAATTTTATTTAAAAAAAAAATTATAATTAATTGTCTTTTTTTTTTATTTATAATTTTTTTTTAACTTCGTTCCATCCGGGGGATCCCTTGACACCTCTCAATTTTTTCAACATTTTTAGTAGCGGGTAAAATTTTACATCTACCTACAAAACCCAACATACAGAATTTAGAACCTTTAGAACCTTTTTGAAATCGGTGGAAAAAGCGAGCAAGGGCGAGAAAAAGGGTCTTGACTGACAGATGGACAACAAAGTGATCCTGTAAGGAGTTCTTTTTGCTTTTGAGATACGGAACCCAAAATAAAGGTTATACGTTCTGTCATTTATCATCATCCTTTAACTATAAAAAAGTATCTACTTATGTCATGCTACTGTTACATTGATATTTATTGAAAAACGCTACAGTAATTTCAATCAATTTTTAATTTGTAAGTTTTTATGTGTTTCGTAATCCTAAATACTTAATCTGTGTAAAAATGTGTGAGATAATTTATACTTACAAAAATATTTGTTGTTTGTTAATACTTTTGATTCTTTTTTTATTATTATAAATAGAATCGTTAGAAATGATTAACAGTGTAATTAACTTATTAATTATATTGAGTAAGTTTCTAAAATTATATTTATACCAATCCAAACTATTTAGTCACCGTGTGGGGACGGGTTAGAATACTGTTCCTCACTGCCTTTCAGATAGGCATCCCGTAAGAGGCGTGAAAATATCTGACTTGCTCGGTGGTAGGACCTCTTGGGGTTTGACTGACTGGCGACCACCCTTACGTTGGAGTCTGTCGTAAAGCACCTTGGTGTGTGTTTCGACTTTAGCATGTAAGAGCCAGTTCCCCTCGGTTGCTGCGGCTTTGTAGGTTTGTTCGTAGGGGCTCTTAAGAATCGGTAACGCATCAGCAACTCCTCTGGTGTTGCAGGTGTCAATGAGCAACGACGACTACTTACCACCAGGTGGCTCGTCAGCTCGTTTGCCGATTTAATCCTTAAAAAAAATTACCAAATTCTTTAACAGCGAAGAAAAATCTTATAATTAAACTTGTACTTTTAAGAAGATTCATAAAGGTATCAAATTAGTAGGTATAAAAATCCTACCAACCTTTACTATGTAGGTTAGCGTGGTGGCCTATAGCTTATTTCAATTATAGATAAGGCCACCAGTGCCATGATGGCCTAATGCAAGTTTGCAGACTGCACACGCCTCGAGAAAATCTCTCAGGCCTGCAGGTTTCCTCACGATGTTTTCCTTCAACGTTCACGCGTGATAATTAACTATTTATTTAATAATACTAGCGACCCGCCCGCGGTTTCACCCGCGTTGCCTCATTCCTAAGAGCCGTAGCGTAATGTTAAATAGCTTAAAACCTTCCTCTTGAATCACTCTATCTATTTAAAAAAACCGCTTCAAAATCCGTTGCGTAGTTTTAAAGATTTAAGCGTACATAGGGACGGACAGACAGCGACAGCGACTTTGTTTTATACTATGTAGTGATGTAACCATAATTCCGAATGACCCTGTAATTTTTTTTAGCATTTCAACAGCAGAAAACTGTAAAATCAGCTGTAGGCCCTAAAAGCCGCTTAGACATATTACGGCATGAATTACTTGGTGGAATAGAAAACGAACAAATTCGGTCAGGAGGATCTTCAGGGGGGGTTATTTTGGAAGACTTTTACAAATTCGTTGGCGTTGAACGTGACGATGGTCCTATAAAACCAATCATGCAACACATTGATAATAAGAAGAAACATAAACACAAACATAATACTGGAAAAGCTGCTAATATGACAGCTCCTAAACATAAACGAAGATTAAGGATGAGACATACGATTCCCACTACAAAAACTACTACGATTCAACGTACTTCTAGCAAAATAACTCCGGCTGATGTATTCATAAGAAGATTTGTTGATGATGGGGAAAGGAATAAGCCTGTGAAATGGGCGCATTGCGTGCATCTTATAACACCTTATTTGAAATATTATAAAGATCGCGTTACTTTTAATAGAGTCGGTGTTAAAGATGCAACTGTTATTAAGTACGTATGCATACCATCACGCCTGTATTCCCCGAAGGGTTATGTAGAGCTGTACTAATGTAGACTCACAGTTCGCCGGTATATTTAGGTTCTACGTAATCCCAAACTACGAGCTGCTACTGAAAATTTTATAGAAAAACCCAATAACACATTGAACGACCTGGGAACTGAGTTCAAGTCCTCTATCGTAGCAGTCATGTTTGAGTGGAATTATTCGATTCCACTATGCCCTACCTCTCTTATTTATTATTATAGTACATACGACAAGTAAATATTATTTTAATTTCAGATTAATTAAGTTACTAAGTGAGATGAACACATCAGATAATACTAGAGAAGAAATACCATCAATAATAAATGAAATAAGTAATTTACATATAAGAATAATCAATTGGGATATAAATGCGATTAATGCTCTATTCAACGTTATTATTCCAGGTAAATATCGCTCGGTATCATTATCTGTATCAGTATCATTGTGAAGTATTCATTAAATGTAAAATGTAATATTTTTTTTATTGATTATGTTGACAAACGAGTAGACGAGTCACTTGATGGTAAGTAGTCATCGCCGCCCATGGACACCTGCAACACCAGGGGAGTTTCTGATGCGTTGCCGAGCTCTAAGAGCCCCAACGGACTGCAGACTGCCAGAGCCGCAGCAACCAAGGGGAATTGGCTCTTACGCGCAAAAGTCGAAACACACCCAAGGTGCTTTACGACAGACTCCGACGTAAGGGTGGTCGCCAGCCATTCAGACCCCGGAGAGGTCCTACCACCGGACAAGTCAGATATTTTTTTACGTGGGAGATCCATGTTTCAGCACAAATGGGCCGACTCGACCGGAGTGATACTACGGCCTCACAGAAGACCGCTTACGTTCAACATCGCTTGCGTTATGTTTCGCCGAGTGAGTGAGGTTACCGGAGGCCCGATCCAATTTTAAAAGGTCGGCAACGCACTTGTGTTGCGGGTGTCCATGGGCGGCGGTAATCGCTTACCATCAGGCGATCCGTCTGTTCGTTTGCCCTCCTATTCCATAAAAAAAAGTAGCCACTTTAAGCTAAGATGGTCCACTGCGGAACGACTTACGGCCAGTCTCAATATCAAATCAGTCAGATTTGCTTACTAGAGATAGGATTTTGACATAAGGTCCATACAAGTAATGTCAAAATCCTATATCTAGTAAGTAAATCTATCAATACATTTATTATTGGTATTGGCCGTAAGACTATTCTTATTTTCTAGAGGCAGATCATAACTTCAGAACTTTGAAAGCTGGGTTGAAGAACATATTCAGCCGATGGCATCTAAACATCTCCAATATAGCCACATTTGGTGACCAAATGAAGATCATCCAACCTCCTTGTATCAAAACGTCAGAATTCGGAGGTACGTACTTGCGTCATGTTTTTTTTATGGTATCCTTGAGCGACGGGTCTACTGATCTCTATAATACTCTATAGGTACGGCATAGAGATCAGTGGACGGGTGGTTTAGCTCCCTAGATTATGGTCGAGATACACGTTAACTGATACATGTGAGCCATCAGCTGGGAATGGTCAAAGCCGTTGTGGGCTTTGCATAATTTGCTACTGCTTTTTCTGGACTTTATAAGACCATGATTCTATGAGTTTCTTTCGGTGCTTCTTCTCAGAGGTCATCAGTTAGAGTTAAAAAAAGAAAACATTGACTTAAAAACTGTCTTAAGATCTATTCAATCAATCAATCAATCAAATCAGCCTATTGCCGTCCACTGCTGAACGTAGGTCTAAGATCTATCAACAGAATGAAATATTATTTGTAGGTTACTATATTTTGCTTGTGATTTCACTTACATCTCCAAGGTAGCATACAGCCTATATACCTCTCCAAAATCCAATCTTTCTCTGTACAAAAATTTATCAAAATTGGTTGAGCATAGGTATAAACGTACGAAATAATCAGACAGACTATAGAGTTAGTTTCATATTTATAAATAATAATGGTAAAAGAACTCGCCCCCTATTACATGGAACCGAAACAAAGGCGAACTGTGGGTGTACATTAGTACCCTTCGGGGATTACAGGCGTGTTTTTTTTATACTACTAAGGTGGCAGACAAGCATACGGCCCGCCTGATGGTAAGCGGTTACCGTAGCCTATGGACGCTTGCAACACCAGGGGTATCACTCGCGCGTTGCCGACCCTGTAAATTAAGGAGGAATAGTTGGGCTGGCAGCATAGGAGACATGCTACTATGCATGACGATGTATGTTATGCATTTAGTTTATTGTTCTTAATTTAATTTAATTGATTTAATTAGGTACACAAACAGTATACATATTATACAATGGATTGAAAAGGTACATAGAAAAGGTGTGATACTGCCAATTACATGTACACAACATTCTTGGTAGGCTTACGCTTGACCGCCAGTTTGCCTGATGTTAAGCGACACTGCGATCTACGATCGAGCTCACTTGCCTAGAAGAAACAGATTCAGTCGAATTTTAATTTTTATAATAATTAAAATATTTTTTTCGTTTGTTTCAGGTTCAACAAAGTCTCCACTGCGGCCTTCGCAGTACACAAAACCTACAACTAAAGATTCTGATGACGAAGACTCTGATTAAATTGACCACTCCTCTGCACACGTGTAGTAATATCCAAGAACCATATATACCTACCACTGGATTTTGCACGTAGAACATTTCTCTGAAGACTAAAAAATGACCTCTAGTCGTTGCTGCATCTCTTTCTTCCAGTAATTATTGTCACCCGGAAGAAAGAGATGCTACTTAGGTACTTATTATTTTATTTTGAATATAGGTATCTATATCTCATCAGCAGAGATCGGAATAGGTAGAGCTATTTTTGGTACTTGTGGTATGATGTAATAATATGGACATGCCCTACGTCCCGGAATTAATTGCTAATAGAAAATTGTAATACGTTAGAAAGAAACGATACATACTTGTCGTTAGGCAAAGAGTGTCCCGCATTCCCGCTATTGTTCTCTTTTGTTTCCACAAGCTGTGTTTTGCATCCTGCAAGGACAGCAACAACGCGCGTGTATGCATTGAACTTTTGCAACTTCGGACATCCGATGTTGTTGATGTAAGTTTGGCAACGTCGCGTGTGGTTTACTTAAAACAAACTATTACATTTTTCTGTTTCCTACATTCATTTATTTTTAAAATCCCGGGATTGTAGTCGAAATCCCGCGGTAGGTATGTCCATATTAACATATATGTTTGCGGTCAATGAACCAAAATAGCTCTACCTATTCCTATCACTGCTCATCAGATACAGTTTGAGATCATCTGTCTATTAGTTTGACTTTTGGAAATGGGGAAAGATCGAAACTTATATGTCCTTCTCACCCCGTCAAATATTCATGGTGAAAGACGGTACTGTAATAAATCTGAAAATACAAAAAATACTCTTAATTAGTTATAATAACATAACTAAGAATTAAAAATAATGAGTAAATATTCCAATAAAATACTCGTACCTACCCAGTGTGCAAAGTTACAGGACACGGGGTAAGAAAAAAAAACTCGATTAACTTGCGAAAAATGTTATTTCGCAGATATTTGCGTTTTTTTAAACAACCAATCAAAGTGGCAAACCTTACCTACTACGAGTATACTCTTTGCAGCAAACGCTGACTGGGGTGTGTGGTGTGTTACGTAATGAAATGGTGGTCCTAACAATGTTGCCATCACTGTAAAAGTATCACTGTACAGTAAATCTGTTGTTGTACGACTTTTTATGTTACCCCGTTTTTCACCTTGCCCCCACTCACCCTATATAAGGTTCTTGAGTAATACCATGCGTAGGTATTTAATAGCATGGCAGAATAAAATCTTATTTCCAGGTATTTCTTTTCCGCGATGGAACTCAGCGACGTCACGAATTTTACGATCAGTCACTGTTGTTTGATAGCTTCGATACCATTCTTAATTCATGATATAAAATAAATTGCTTTCTAGCCAATGATATAATACTATTAGATACGCCATGTTCATAGTAAATGTCATTTAAAATTGATTCGCGCTACATGTCCATACCTATAATCCTAAACATTTTAGGCTTTCCTAATGAGCGCCCGCATAGATACAGGCAGCCGAAGATGAAAAGAAATAGCACTAAGCAGTTGTCTTAAATGACAGACTTGATATGTCCAGTATGTCCGTATATAGTGACGTGTGACATAAAAAGTATTGGGTCCCTTTCTCTCATACTAATAAGGCATGCGCTGACTCTTTCTTTCATTTTAAATTTTATTTGCAACGAAAACAATGAAATAAATTGTACGGAAGCTAAGAATTTATTATTTTACTTGTGATAAGATACTCCATGCTCTTTTCTTACTTTAGTATTATAATTTATGTAGTATCTCAGCACAAGACGGCACATATAAAATTAAAATTTATTGCTGTCAATAGCGCTGTCAAACACACTTCTGCGCCTTAGGTCGGTCAATCGCATAAGTGACACTACAAATTACACATTGCCCACGAAACAATATTCGCATTTGAAGGATGATAACGTGTCTACCTCTAATTAACTATTTATTGTCATTGTTACTAGCCCTAACTATTTTGTCTCGTATTATTCATCTATTAAATTAAAAAAGTAAACTGTATGAAATTACTCATGAATATTCCATTAATATATATAGGAGCAAGAATGTAAAAAAATGCATCTTGCTCAGATATTCTATTTAAATGGTTTTTTAACGAATGATGACGTCGACGGGTTCCAATGACGTCTAGCTGTCAAGGAAAGAGAAGCCCGTGTCCTTCTTCCGTGTCAACTTGACCGCTTGTGGCAGAAACGCCCCAGCGTTGCGGGTGGAGTGCGGCGGGCGTCCGCTCCGTTTCATTGTTGAGCATAGGGGAAAAGGGGCAACATTGCACAATTTTCAAATTTGAATCATTTTATAATCACGGCCTATTTGATCCGACAGGCTTTCTCTCAGAATCAGAAGGTTATCTTAGATATTCGTAATTAGATACTACATACTAATTTACACCTAATAAAATTTTATTTATTTATTGTGTAATTATTTTATCTCTTATTAACCTAGTATTTATTACCTGTCAGTATGAGACTTATATGTTTTATTGTTTAGGTTTATCAACAGATAATGCAATGTTATAATAGGTACCGTATTCAAATGAAGTTTTTGCTTTTATTCACAAAGTTTATCTCAAATATAATTGCAGAACTAATTTAACCCTCTAGTTATTCGCTACCTATGCTAAATTATTTTAAAAACATGTATTATCATTTATTTATTTATTAGTTATTAATCTAAGAAGTATTAGACCGATCAGGGGGCTTACTCTTGAACTCAATTCCGATACATCGACATTGGAATTGTGCCGTTTCGTACTCTTGAATCCGAGACTAGCGCCATATTGTTTAAATATTGCGCGGTGATTGAGTGAACTAAATAGGATTGGGAAACGACCCAACCATTGGCTAATCAGGGATGCCGATACAAGGTTAACGGATTTGTGCTCAAGAGTACGATATCGCCCGACAGCCAAATTGACATTGGAATCGGATCATGTTTGGATTGGTATTGTATTGTTTTCAAGAGTAAGCCTACTGGGGGCTTGCTTTTGAACTCAAGTGCTATACATCGACATTGGAATTGTGCCGTTTCGTCAAGTTTCGTACTCTTGAATCCGAGACTAGCGCCAAATTGTTTCAATATTGCGCGGTGATTGAGTGAACTAAATAGGATTGGGAAACGACTCAACCATTGGCCAATCAGGGATGCCGATACAAGGTTAACGGATTTGTGCTCAAGAGTACGAAATCGCCCGACAGCGAAATTGACATTGGAATCGGATCACGTTTGGATTGGTATTCTATTGTTTTCAAGAGTAAGCCTGCAGGATTTACCTGCCAAAAATGACGTTCAAAATCTTGATTATTATTTAAACAAATACTTTAAAGAAACCTATTAATAAACAAAATAATCTCTAAATAAAATATTAAACTAACTTATATAAAACTAACTAAATATAACTAAAAAAGGGCATCAAAGAACTCCTCCGCATCACTATCAGCCGGAAGGGTACCCAGAAGGCTGGCCGCATTGCCACGTTGGATGGCAATGCTGATTCTCTGACCTAAGTATAGGCCAGCCATTGGGTCACGTGAAACATCGTGCAGGCGTTTAGCAATAGCCTTAAAAAGAGAATGTGCACTCGGACCCCATGGCCCTAGCGTTTCAACCCCAAACGGTTCAAAAATATAACAGTTAATAAAATTGTTATATTTTCGCCGCTTGTTGGTTTCCGCAGTTGCAGCAGCAGCGCCAGCACCGCCCGCCGAGCTAGGAAGATGGGATGGCGCAAGAGTGTCGACGCATGTCGCGTCCCACACTAAAGGTCTACCCATCTTCCAAGGAAGTAATGACATCCCGTCCGGTCTCTTGCCATCGTCGCGAGCCAGGCCATTCGGTTCTAATATGGCCGGAACGCCAGCGGTGGCAAGAGCACGGCGAATGATGTCATTAATACTGGCGTGTCGTGCTATGCGACCTGCGCTTCTGCTACAAGACAAGCCATGGTGTCCGAGGCTGTCGACAGCCTCACCACACTGACAGCGATGCGGAGCACAACAGGGAGCTCCCAGACGAAGGCAAACAGCGATCCGGAAAGTTGTATCGTCCAACAAAGTACCTATGTTGGAGGAAGGAAGTGCTTGTAGCCACAGCCCTGACTCCCATTTACCCACAGCCAGCAGGCGTGCTCGCTCTGCAGTATTGATTGACGTTTTAATAAGTTCATTCCGTATCAAACTGCAGAGCGGCTCATCCCACAGCCTCTGGGAAAAAGGGTTCAAGGGAGGGTCGGCATTCGGGCAAATGCTACCCCAGGCATTCTTAGCCTCGGTCACGTATGGTATCTCGAAATCAACCAGTGAGAAGGCTAGAATATTCCTGGTTAATTTCTCGGTACTGAGAACCGAAGATAGGAATGCCGGTAAACTTATACTGGAAATTTTGCGGACGCCAAGGCCTCCAAAACGGATTGGCAAGGAAGCTTGTATCCAGGCTCGGTCGTCCAGAGCTACATTCAAAATGTTGGTTAGGGTTTCACGGATAATATAGTCTATTTTTTCTAAAAGTTCCGGACGTTTCCATAAAGGGGAAGAGCGAAGGAAATAAGTGAATTGGGGTCCAAAGCAACAATACCGAATAATAGTAAGTGCCGAATGCATGTTAATTTTTAAGAGTTTTTCAGAAATGTTAAAATTTTGAATTTTTTCTTCTATAAAATTTGGGTATGACTCATCCAGAATTGGAGACCCTAGGAGGCGAAGAGAACATTTATCGGTTAATTTAATATAAGGAGCTACACTGTCAAATTTCTTAAAAGTAGTCTGTCTGTCAATGGAGTCTGATAAATATATATTTTTTTTTTTTTTTTTTTAATTATAATAATTCGCACTTGGAAGGGTTGAGTTCTAGGCCAATGGATCGAAAATGATCTTTTAAAAATATTAAGTCTTTTAAGACTGTATCTACATCGCCACCTAGAGTGCCATCATCCAGATACCACACATTAAATTTAGAATTTAGCTGACGAATAATGGGTTGAATTGCTAAACTAAAAATCATTGGCCCGAGAGGGTCTCCCTGTTGGCAGCCTACTGAGGAACATAATAGATGGTCTTGATAAAGTAATTTTGAAGGATATCTATAACACTGCCAGAGAAAACTGTAGATTTTTGGAACTTCTTTTTTAATCTCTGCCAACAAAGAGTCCCTGTTAACCGAATTAAAAGCGTTCTTTAAGTCAACCTTAAGAATAGCCTCTCCTTTCCCGCTATGAAGATAAGTAGACAGGGCATGTACGGCAGCCTCACAGCCCCCTTTCGAACCAAAACCGACCTGTAAGGGCTGTAATTTCGATGAAATAATGTCACTGTAATGCTTACAGCAGATTTTGGCTGCCGTACGACGATAGGTACTACCTACAGCAATGGGACGAATGCCGCCATCTTTTTTGCGCAGGGCACATAAATTTGCTCCATATAAAACGTCGATGACGGCCTCGTGCACATTACCGGAGAGCATGAGATTGGTCAAAACCGTAAGCTCCTTCAAAAGCGTCTCACCGGCCTCACCAGCGCTGGCACTCGTGAGGTCCTTTAAATGCTGGGGAGATAAGCCATCGAGACCACCAGCAGAGCCGCTTCGAAAGGAGCAAATAGCAGTGACCAGATGTCGAACTGTAATTACAAGTATGTCAGAAAGGGGGTCAGGGGGATCGGGAAAAGAAAGGTCATCTGGTGGAGATGGATGTTTGCTCTCCAAAGACGCAAGGGTTTCTGGAGAGCATGGTGCGACCACGTCACTACTAAAAATTAACCTTGCCGCACCACTTATATCACCTTCACTTAGCTTGGATTCTACACGGGTACAGATATCTCTTGAGGAGTATTTCTGCGTTGATAATTTCGGATCTAAATATTGATTTGGATTGTTGCAATTTTCTTTGATTAGAGCCGTTAATGATTTTGTGTTAGCTAAATTTTTTTGGACGTGTAAAATCCTATAAGGGAAGGTGAGTAGATGCTCCCAAGCACGAAGCGAGTTTTCCCTGGAGGCGAGACGGACACATCGTGCTAAGTGCGATGCAACTAAGGGTCTGGCTCCTCGGGGAACTCGCTTAAGAACGGGTACTAAATGTTTTAATTTTGAAAGCCTTTTCCAAAACGGTGAAATAATGGGAGAAACGGGTGATGGTGGAACTGGCAGGGGGATGGAGGTGGAAACATCATTACGGTGGTGATGAACCTTCCCAAAATGGATATTTAGACCCCGCTTACCTTTAAAAAAACGTGCTTGAGGGCAATGGGGACATCTCACCAGATCGTTCGACGACGATAGGTAAGGCTCACTTAAAACTTGTGAATCCGCATCGCTGTTGCCGCTTAACATAAATGACACAAGACTTACAAAGGTACTTTACTAACGTATAACTAAAAATATAATGTAAAAAATTTAAAACCGAAAATACAACTGAAAAGAAAACATGTCACTGTAACCAAATTATCTGAAATTTCACAAAAATAGTCGCCACCAATCGACGAACTCTGTCTTGCCGTTAGGGAACCGCACCAAAACAGATCGCACCAATCAGCAACAAGGGAATAGATGGCTTGAAATGCCTTAGCAACGGGCACTGTTATTTATTGAATTGTCAGAATGGGCATAAAAGTGTCAAATTCGACGGTCTCAATCACGATGAAATTTATAATTATTGCGCATGCCCCACACTGAAACTAATAGGTGAGCGCCTAGCTGATCACTACACGCCCTAGCACGAACATCTATCAAATTCGTGATGTAAAGGTATCGTGTCCTCGACACGTTAACGGAGATGACAAAAGTTGGTAGCACGAAGCACACTGGCGACCATCGAAATCTCGTTAGGATTCCTTTAGAATCCTAACGAGATTCCTTTAATAATTAAATTATTCAAATCTTGATTAAAGGGTCGATTTTCAATCACCAGTCAAATAAATCGGAGGAATAAATTTGATTTTTTTACAGTTAATCTATAGAAAATCTGTCAAATGTCAATTTTATTCCTCAGATAAAATTTATCTGGTAATGGAAAATCGGCTCTAAATTGTTTTGATTTTGACTATGCGTGCGAGTATATGCTTGCTTTAATTTATATGAGTGCTTGAATTATCGTAAACAATTTATAAAGTCATACAAATTATGATTTTCAACCGACTTCAAAAAGGAGGAAGAGGAGTTTCTCAATTCGTCTGTATATTTTTTTTGTATTATTGTAAATATCTCTCTGACACTCAACAATACTTAATTAAGTAACACACATAATAGATACAATTTTTAAACGACTAATTATAAAAAATTAAACGATAATTTAAGAGTCGTCGGCATATTTTTTTTATTAATTTAAAGACAGGTAATTGTTCACATTCATAGAAATGAACTGTCCATAATGATTTCGATATTTTTGAATCACTTAGGTATATGTAACTTAACTAGATAGTTAAGTTATTTGACCCTGTGCGGCTGTCAGCAACGGTTAACTTCACACGTGCGTTTTTATTTCGAAGATACTGTTCTTAAGAGTCCGGCGGAGCGTGAATTGCCCACAACAACGTAATACCGAAATAAATCGTAATCCAGACAATATTCTATCAAATTATGTTATTATGCGGATTTAGATACTGTTAATCTAGGTTCCTACGGTCCTATTTCGTCTGTTACTGTACTTCACTGAAAATAAAAGAAAATCGGAAAATCCTTCCAAACTTGGTAAAGTTATCAAAAATTGCATTCGCTTACTATTATTTCCAGTGAAGTCCTAGATTAACGGTATCGGAATCCGAATAAATACAGATTTTGATCAAATTGTGTTTGAATTACGATTTATTTCGGTAATACGTTTGTGAGCGAAATTCGGCCGGACTCTTAATTACAGAGATAATGTAACATCTATTGTCTTGTACATCGTAGGCCGTTACGGGCTTTGCTGAAATAAAGTAGTAAAATCTTTCGTTTTGCAGTTATTACTTAGGTATTTGTAGTTAAAGAAAAACATGGAACGAATATTTCCATGAATTCTTAATTTATAAATGTCGTAAAAATATTATTTTTTTAATTACTTTTTATCAACATACTGATTATTGAAAGTAAACAGAAATATTTAACTTGGTATGTATATGTGCTATACATATCGTCCTTTTGAATTTAGATTTTAAAACTCAATCTGATAATTATATCACCATTCGCAAGATGAAGTTTGCAAAATGGACAATGTGTAGTAAGATTAAACTTAGCTAGTACCATCTAAGTTATAAAAATGATAAAATATATTTGTGGATTGATGGTGTTACAAATATGTAAGTAGGTAATTTTTTTTATGGTTTCAATAAATTTGTCTTGGAGGAATCTTTTGTTTTTATCGGTTATGTCGGCAAACAAGCTGACGAGCCACCTGGTGGTAAGTAGTCATCGTCGCCTATGGAAAATTGCAACTCCAGAGGAGTTGCTGATGCGTTGCCACGCCTTAAGAGCCTCTACGGATTGGAGACTGCCGGAGCCGCAGCAACTGAGGGGAACTGGCTCTTACGTGCAAAAGTCGAAACACACCGAGGTGCTTTACGGCAGAATCCGACGTAAGGGTGGTCGCCATTCAGTCAGACCAGTCCTACCACCGAGCAAGTCAGATATTTTTTTCGCCTCTTACGAGATGCCTGTCTGAGTGGCAGTGAGGAACAGTATTCTGACCTGTCCCCACACGAGGATTAAGACTGTTTTTGAGAGTGTTTACCCAATTTAACAATGACTAGAATTGGACCATGCCTCTACACACCAAACGCAACGCGTGTGACAATAAACTGTTTCTAATTATTCGATCAGAAAGTACCTACATTATCATCAAGCATAAAAAAGCGACATCGTTTCATGGTGGTAATTCCAGATACCCGAACGAAACGCTTTGAGTCCAATTTTATCATGCGTACCTGTGAAACGTGGAATGCACTTCTATCAAGAATAGAAAAAACATCAACCCATATACCTACCTACTGTCCTACAGGATGATTCGGGTCTCCTCTCAAAATGTAAGGCGTTAGGTTATAGTCCGCCACGCTACCCTAATGCGGGTTGGCAGACACAGCGTCGAGAAAATCTCTCAGGCATGCAGGTTTTCTCTCGACATTTTCCTTCACCGTTTAAGCGCGTGATAATTAACTATTAATACGCACATAACTTCGAAAGTCAGAGGTGCGTGCTTGATTTGGCAGCCCAATGGTTATAATTATATGACAATACCCTATGGGCTATGGCCTTCTACTATTAGAAGACCACCAGGTATCGTATTCCGGTGACAGCTAGGTGAGCTAGGTCACGTAGTTGGCTCGCGACGACGTCATTGTTTGAAATTATACCACTTTAATTTATTTAAAAATATTTATTTATATTTATATTTTTTATTTACCAATTTAATTAAATACATAAATTAGCCGAGCAAGACGCATTTTTCACTTTCTTGCTTCTTTTTTAATGGAGTTTTCAATTAATAATTTTATACAGTTTACTTTTTAACCAAAAAGACGATTAACACGAGACAAAAATAATTGGGCTAGTAAGCAATTTATGTTATTAATGAATTAAAAATTTCCATTGGTATCGAAGCTGTCAATCAACGGCAACATTGATCGTAAAATTTGAGTTTCGTGACGTCATTGCGAGCCATTTCGGGAATGGAATACCTGGTCCGTAAGCAAATCTTATTCTTTCATGGACAAGGTTATCTCTGCTTTTAGGCTCTTCGCTATATAACCCTTCTAAATCTTCTTATTCCAAGTAAAATTATTGATGTATTTTCAGCATTATTTCAAAGTAACGTATCTCCGAAAAAAACAACAGAAGTCAAAGAATTGAGTATTCAACAAGTCGTAATGTTGCTATCAAAAATTGTGAATGAAAAGGTGAGAGCAGAAAAATTTGCAAGAACACTTATATCTGAGGAATTTTATGATATAGACAGGTTATTTCCGCCTGTCAAAATGAAACCGATCCGAAACTCTGATAGATGGAAGCTTAAACACAGATACCAATTTCGTCCTATAAGAATAGAAAAATAAAAATGACTGCGAATATTTGTAATTTGTAATGTTTTTAACAAAAATATCTAAATTAGGATAATAAGTCTCTCGAAGCGGCGGTAGATTAATGGCTAGGGCGTTGGACTAGCGATCATGTGGTTGCCGGTTCGAATCCCACCCATTGCACTACCGACGTGAACCCACTCGTAACACAAGCATTTAGCTTAGCACGAGGAGTTAACAAGAATACTAGTAATGTGCGACCCACATTGTTGGTAAGCTTAACAAATAGTCTAGGGGGCGTAAGTACGACTGATACGCTATTACATGAGATCTAAAACATACAGGCGAACTGTGGGTGGACGTTGTGGAGGGGCGAGGGTGGGTTGCCCCTCACACCAAAGGATCCTCCGATGTTTAGCCTAGCGGGCCACGGCCCGACGACTGATGTCGGGCGGTTGTATATATTATGCAAGTTGCGTTGCAAACTTCACTTGCGCGATTCAGAACTTGTCCGTCGTAGTTTGTATGTAGCAGCGGTAGATGTCGCTACGGTCGCTTGTTGCCAGATATATATTTTTTTATTCATAGGCTTACGCTTAACTGGCAGTTCGCCTGATGTTAAGCGATACTGCGATGGAGCCTAGAAGGAACCGATTCACTCTTGATTTAATTAATAACACCCAGATTATATATATTGAGGAAGACCCACTCGGCAAGCGCATTCCACATTTCAGCAGTATGCATGATAAAAATGGACTTAAATCGTTTCGTTCGGGTTTTTGGAATATACACCATGAATCGACGTAGCTTTTTCGAGCTTCTGGTCGTCCGATAGTAGAAAAGGCAAGGATGTGAAGATCTGACGCGCACTCCGAAATGTACTCGATAAAAAATCGATAAGCTGGCAACTTTGCGGCGCGGCGGCGATATTCTATAGGCCGACCGTTTAACTCGCGTATCGCCTGCGCGGTAAGAAGAAATAAATACTTAAAAAACATACTTATTATTTTATTCTTTACCAACAATGTCTATCTCGAGATAAATCTTTGGATTATTGACTCCGTGTGTAGCGTTACCCGCCCCCGCTCCCTTCTTACCGCGCAGACGATACGCGAGTTAAACGGTCGGCCTATAGATTACAATGTTACATATTGTAACACGTCAACATTATTACCAGTTTAAACATTTTGCTCAGTAACACTTGGAAACGTTGCTCTACAAAAAGGAACTACGGTGTGGATGCACCTTTAGAAAAAAAAACAGTTGTCAATGTATCAATGATTTTATTGAATGTATTTAACTTTTTCTGGGCCGGAATTCTTGATTGTATATTCACATATATCCATAAAAACATGGTCGTATTCTGAAAAATATAAATATCTTTTTGTGTTTTTTTTTTGCATTTTCCATGCTAAGATTATAAAGTTATTTTAGTAAAGGAAAAATTCAATCGCGGGCAGGAATTCGAACCTGCGTCTTCTGGTTTGATATACCAGACGCTCTGACCACTAAGCCACCGCGAACCCCACCCGCTTGATTGAAATTTGCCTTCACATTCTGAGTTTACGTCATAAGGTGACGTTGGCGACATCTATTGAGAAGCAAGTTACCTTGTTTCTCAACCGACATGACTTACTTTACAGTTAGTTCGATATCGTACGATGCCACCTTACCTTTAACCTATCTTTTTGTGATTTTTTTGCATTTTCCATGCTAAGATTATAAAGTTATTTTAGTAAAGGAAAGATTCAATAAAAATAAATAATCTATAGAATCTATCTATACTTATAATAAATCTGTAGAGAGGTCAATTCTGTACATGAAATATATTTCCAAAATAACTATCAGCGGGTGATTAGTGATCGATACTGACGCCAAAAATGCAATCAGTAAAATTTTTGGCTGTCTGTCTGTCTGTATGTTCGTTATAGAAACAAAAACCACTCGACGCATTTCAACGAAACTTGGTACAATTGTTCTTCATACTCCTGGGCAGGTTATAGTATACTTTTCATCACGCTACGATCAATAGGAGCAGAGCAGTGAAGGGAAATGTTGGGAAAATGAGTGATTCATGAGAAAGATTTCAAGCTATAAAACATCACGCTACAACCCTTAGGAACGGGGCAATGCAGGTGAAACCGCGGGCGAAGAACTAGGGAACAAAGTAACTATTCCACGCGGACGAAGTCGCTGGCAAAAGCTAGTAATTAATAAATAAAAATAAAAAATTCAACGGGTTCGCGGTGGCTTAGTAGTCAGAGTGTCTGGTATGTCAAACCAGAAGACGCAGGTTCGAATCCTGCCCGCGATTGAATTTGTCCTTTACTAAAATAAAAATATAAATAACTAGCGGACCCGACAGACTTCGTCCTGTCAAAAAGATTGACTCTTTGACGTTAGGAACACACCTACATTGCTTAGACAACAATGAGTGCTTTTAATTTAATATGAACTTTATGCAATAGCAATAAAGCTCAAATTGACTTAGTTAGAAATCGTTTGTATGGGAAAAAGAAAAGGGCTGTTTTTAGGGTTTTTCCGGCAATTATTCGAATTTTTCTCGTAAAAACCATCCTTGAACTTCAACGAACATTTTAAAAAAAGAATTGGCCAAATTGGTCCAGGCGTTGTTGAGTTATGCGCTTACCAACACATTTTGCGATTCATTTTTATATTATAGATTAAAAATAACGTCATAATTGGATAGGTGGTGTTTGATTTATTAAAAATATATAACAGGCTTATATGACTGCCTCATTAGTCTAGTGGTCCCAAGCGCAACTGCTACGCTAGAGGTCCTGGGTTCGATCCCTAGGTCGAGCAAAGTGTTATTCGGTTTTTCTATGAAATTCTCAGTAGCAGCTCGTAGTCTGGATTTGTGCCCGGTTAATGGCAATAGGCTCGCCCCCTATTACATGAGACCTAAACATACTGGCGAACCGTGGGTGTACATTAGTACGCCTCTGCCTAACCTTTCGGGGAATACAGGCGTGATGGTATGTATGTATGTATGTTTATCAGGCTTAGTTAAAAATATAATCAAATGCAGTTCTGTTCTCATAAAGTTCTTTACTAGGTTTTAAAGTTTTTGGTGGGGTTGGAAAGGGGATGCTTTGTCCCTGTTGGTGCCAGGGTAAAGGGAACCCCAAAGGAAACACAGATGCGAGCCAATAGCAGCGAGGGAGCGCGAGCCCTGACCGGCCGTTCGTTGTGAAGCATTGAGAAGCACTGAGCAATAACTGAAAATTATTCCTTATGGCGGATCGTTTCGCTTTGCCCGCGAAATTCAAATTTCGAGTGGTTTTTCGCAGTTAATGTCGCAATTACCATTACCAGGAATGCAGAACTTATTATAGACCTACAAACTGGGAAAAACCACTCGAAATTTGAATTTCGCGGGCACAGCGAAACGATCCACCTTAAGTAGTTGTTTTATTTTAAACTTTTGATATCAGTTTCTAGAATGTTCTGAAGCACGCACTGACACCGTGCGCGCGTCAAATTCTAGAATAAACCATGTGACAGTTGCCTGCCAGTGTGGCTGCAGCGCTGTCTTTCCTCTGAGCTGCAGCGCGAGCCTACCCCCGCGTGTTTCTCTTTAGTTCAGCAACCCGCCTTTAGGTGGCATTGGTTTTTATCAACTTATGTAATACAACCAATGAAATGAAATGAAATGAAATGAAATGAAATGAAATGAAATGAAATGAAATGAAATGAAATGAAATGAAATGAAATGAAATGAAATGATATTTATTTCTGTAAATAGATCTCTCAAGGATGCTTTTACATGTCTTTTTTTTAAGTACTAGATGGTGTCGGCATTTCCTAGCTGACGACCTCTGAGAAGAAACACCGAAACAAACTCAGAGAATCATGGTCTCTTTTGAAGTCCAGACATAATATTGTAAGAATATGTGAGTGATACAATGCAGGGCAGTGTCTGAAATGGCCTTTTGAAGAAAGATCCATAGCGGCTTTGAGTAGACCAGTCCCATCCGACGGCACGCATGCATCAGACATTGTGTAGCTCGACCATATTATAGGGAGCTCCCTAATGCCACCTATAGGCGGGTTGCTGAACTAAAGAGACAAGCGTGTTAGGTTTTTTTTCGTTTCGGAATTTCTGGATTCGGTCCCCACGCTCAAGGGCCGCGATAGAAGCTATGCAATAGCTTAAAAACAACGAAAACCTCTTTAATTTCTTATCAGAAAAAATATAAAAATACTACAGTTAGTTGTGACGTCACATTGTCTTTATTAAGTTCTCTGTTTAACATAATATTATTTTTTTTGTAATTCTCAGTAGTATCTCGGAGTTTGGGATTTGTGCCCAGTTAATGGCAATAGACTCGCCCCCTAAATATACCAGTGGACTATGGGTGTGTAAATAGTACATATTATTAAACCTCTGTCTTACCCTTCGGGGCATACAGGCTTTATGGTATGTTATGTTAAAATAAATTTTACCTTGGAAAGTAGAGTTTCTACAGTTTGCAAAGTCCATAAAACATTGGTTTTTAAAGATAACAATATGTCCATCTATTGAGCTCTGTCCGCACATTGGCGCTATCTCATCACTACATTCCTCCATCTTAGGGCATCCAGCACGAAGGAACATCACGTACGCCCGACAGAACTTAAGTTCTACCATGTCAAATTCTGGAAACCAGCATTAGATAGCTACGTCTGATGTCTCTAAGTCTACCTACTATTTCAATATGGGCTACCATTTTTAAGCTTACCAGATGGCGTCACTATCGAGTAAGATGTTGAAGTATTGCTTAATGGCGGATCGTTCACCTGAGCCCGCGAAATTCAAATTTTTAAGTGATTTTTCGCAGTTTGTAGGTCTATAACAAGTACTAGATGCATGGAAATAGTAATCGCGACATTAACTATACAACATTCACAACTGAGAACTAAAACCTTTACTTATAAATCCTTATGCCAAAAACTGTGTCAATGGTCAAAATTGACACTTTACACTACTTTTAGCTACAACAATGATTTTTATGCAATGGTTTTAGTTAGGCGTTGTGAATTTTGTATAGATAATGTCGCAATTACTATTGCCATGAATGTAGAACTTATTATAGACCTACAAACTGCGAAAAACCACTCGAAATTTGAATTTAGCGGGGTCAGATGAACTACCCGCCTTAAAGTTTGTGATTACTCGCGTGAAAACATACAATACATTAAATCATATTTAATATTTTTAAAATAAAAGTATCTAGCATGCCGCAGAGATACGTAGTCCCGTTTTGTTCGGGACAAAAAGAGGACACAAGTGCCAAAACACTAACGACTAGTCCCAATATCAAATCTGTCAATAGATTTGCTTACTAGAGATAGGATTTTGACATTATTTGTATGGAGCTTATGTCAAAATCCTATCTCTCGTGAGCAAATCTATAGACTGATTTGATATTGGGACTGGCCGAAACCAGGCTTGTGTAGTACATGTACTAAGTACTATTAGGAATTAATTCCCGACACTGACTAGTACGAACTAGTCCTTTTCCTTTTTAGTACATCATTCATTTAGTACTTCGTCATTCGCGGAGTATTCTTAGTCTCTGGTTCTGTACGAACTACGCGAGGAACTACGAACTGGCCTAGAACCCTAGAACTGTCGCTCGCTAGCACAATTAACACGGAACCCGACTGAACGAGCGAGAATGATTATGGATGTCATTCATGGATTCATAAAGCTATTTTGAACGTTATGATCATCCTAATATCACTATTCCTTTAGTGTGCTACAGTACTAAATGTACTAATAGTACTAGAAGACCCTAGTACATTTGAATGATTGTACTAGTACGGAGCGCTCTGCTCAATGTCCGAGCAAGAACAAGCCTAGCCGGAACCCGTAACTCATATTTTAATCTCAAATATTGCAAAAGGTATATGCGCGCGCACAAACTTTAAAAGCTATACTTCAGCACCATAAACGTGGGAGAACCATGCTTCGGCACGAATGGGCCGGCTCGACTGGAGTGATACTACGGCCTCACAGAAAACTGGCGTTAAACAACGCTTGTGTTTCGCCGAGTGAGTGAGGTTACCGGAGGCCCAATCCCCTTTTAAAAGGTCGGCAACGCACTCGTGACTCTTATGGTGTTGCGGGTGTCCATGGGCGGCGGTAATCGCTTACCATCAGGCGATCCGTCTGCTCGTTTGCCCTCTTGTCCCATAAAAAAAACCTTACTGGCCAGTGGCGACATCTAGTAACCGGTAGCTCTCATTCCGAAAAATAATTTACAAAGATTTGGTCGGCTAAAAGTACGCCATTATCTTAAACTTACTCAAAGATCCGCGAAAATTAGAACATTGGTTGTTTAGAATGACGTGACAAATGCTTTGGAAATATTTGAACTTCATTTTTCTCCTGTTCAAGCCACAGGCGAGTCTGTGGTAGTCATTACAGTGGTATGGATCACAGTAGTCCATCCATGCTGGGTCAAATGACTGCCGGTAGCGATTAGCCCAAGTCGATGGCATCTCCGGTTTTTTAATTATATCTGAAATAAATTAACATTATATACACCTGTATTGACGGGCTCGTGGCTAAGTAATAACTGAGCTGATCAACTGATCTGTAAGGTTAAGCTGCGCTCGCTGCGGTCAGTCTGTGGATAGGTGACCATTCTTAACACTTCGAGACCCTCCGAGCCTCGGGGAGCTCGTAAAGCCGTCGATCCCGGTTGTCATACGAACATGTAGGTTTACAAGGAGGAGGTCTGATAGCGGCCGCTTCCAGTATTAAATACCAGTATTTTTCAATATACTTATATATAATACCAGTATTTTATTTACATATATTTTATTCAGCAGCATCTGGGTAATCTGTAAGCTGAGAATTAAAAAAAAACAATAATACTGCTCGAATGGGAATCGAACCCTAGTCTCGGATTTAAGTATTTTTCGAATCGGGGCAAAATCTTGTAAGTGGCGCCCTCTCTCTAGCGTTCAAGACAACATAATCAACCCATTATACTGTCCCACTGCTGGGCACGGGTCTCCTTTCAGAATGAGAGGGATTAGGCTATAGTCCACCACGCTGGCCTAGAGCGGGTTGGCATGTAGGTTTCCTCACGATGTTTTCCTTCACCGTTTAAGCGCGTGATAATTAACTATTTAATACGTTAATTATCATTACTTCGAAAAGTCAGAGGTGCGTGCCTTGTTCGAACTCGAGACCTTTGACTTGGCAGTCCAATGGTTATACCACTACATAATCAACCCATTATACTGTCCCACTGTTGGGCACGGGTCTCCTCTTAGAATGAGAGAGATTAGGCTATAGTCCACCACGCTGGCCTAGTGCGGGTTGGCAGACTTCACACGACATTTAGAAAATCTCTCAGGCATGCAGGTTTCTCATGATGTTTTCCTTCACGGTTTAAGCGCGTGATAATTAACTATTTAATACTCACATGACTTCGAAAAGTCAGAGGTGCGTGCCTTGGGTTCGAACTCGAGACCTTTGACGGTCATACCACTAGGCTATCACTGCTTATACCACTAGCGTTCAAGATAATTGTTTAACATCTCAGTTCTGGGGCCTTGAAGCTGCCGCCCGGGGCAGGTGCCCCGGTTTAGGATCAGCGCTTAGGATGCGTAGGCCACAGAAAATATACTATAGACCAGCATAACGGAATCTCTCATTGAGTAATCAGTGTTAAAGAATTACTTAGGAACCGCCACTTACTTCTTTTACGATCTCGAATGAAATTCGGATTGTCTCTTTTGGGCACCACCCTAGAAAAAATGTTCAGCCTTACAAATAATGTTCTTCTTCTTATCGAATCGACAGCAAACGGAAAGAGAACAGAAAATAATAGAAATAATTGAAAACATGAAACTAGATATACTTACATAATCAACCCACCACCAATTATACTGTCCCACTGCTGGGCATGGGTCTCTGGGACAATATTCTATCAAATTATGTTATTATTCGGATTAGGATACAATTAATTTGGGTTCCTACGGAACCATTTCGTCTACTACTACTTCACTGGAAATAAAAAATAGGAAAATCGTTCTAAACTTGGTAAGGTTGTTAAAAATTGCGTTCGCTTACATATCCAGTGAACAATTTTAGACGAAATTGTAGAGTAGCAACCTACATTAATGGTATCAGAATCTGAATAATAACAGAATTTGATTAAATTCTGTTTGAATTACGATTTATTTCTATTACGTTTGTAAGAGAAACGCAGATCCGCAGGACTCTTAATGCGGGTTGGCAGACTTCACACGCCGTCGAGAAAATCTCTTAAGCATGCAGGTTTCCTTACGATTTCTGTTTCCTTCACCATGTGATAATTAATACGAACATGATTTCGAAAAGTCAGAGGTCAGAGACTTTTGACTTGGTAGTCCAGCGGTCATTATATATTTATCTTTATATATATAATTCTTCTGTGGGTGTGTATGTCACTGAACTTCTCTCAAACGACTGGACCGATTTTGATGAAATTTTTTGTGTGTGTTCAAGGGGATCTGGGAATGGTTTTGTCCGCTGTCCGCTGTATTTCGCTTTATACGTAGCGAAGCACGTACCGGGCCGCTAGTAGAGTTATATAATTCTTCTGTGTTTTTGTCACCTAACTCCTCCTAAACGGCTGGACCGATTTGGATGAAATTTTGTGTGTATATTTGAGTGGGTCCCTAGATGGTTTGTAAATACAATTGGATCCGGTAGGAGGCACTGCAATCGGGATTTAAGATGTTTGTTTTTTCCTTTTGAAGTACGGAACCCAAAAAAAGGTTGGAAATCACGCCTTAACAAATTACTTACGGATTTACTTGAAGTGGCTCCCTTTGCATATCTGAGATAAAATTATATATTTTTAATCTAGCAGGACTGTTACGCTAAAGGTCCTGGGTTCGAATCCCAGGCAGAGATATTGGGGTTTTTGAAATTCGCACTAGTAGCTCGGAGTTTGGTTTTGTGGCCGGTTAATGGCAATAGCCACGCCTCCTATTACACGGGACCTAAACATACCGGCGAACTGTGCACATTACGATGTACATTATTTACCTCTGCGAGATGGTATGTTATATCTTTTTAATTTACAACAAAGGTTCTATTACATTATTTTGGTTACCGTCCATTTTAAAAATCAATATTATACCGTTCCGTATTTTTTTTTTACTTTACCACAAACGCTTCAAAACCCGCAATTGTCTCCAAGCCCTTTACTCTGTAAAGGGCTTGGAGACGTAAGTGGCTGTAAGTGGCTTCCTGTGCCCACAAAAGGGGGGATTTCGCCCACTTTGAGAAAGACTAATCTACAGATTTGAGTGATGTTTTTTTCTTGGCGGGCCAAATTCAAATTGACGGGTTTTTCTCAACTAATATTATAAAGATTTGTTTGTTACGATTTAACTCAAAAACTACTCGACCGATTTTAAAAATTCTTTCACCGTTAGAAAGCTACTTCTTCACCGAGTAACATAGGGTATATAACATCACGCTACGCCTCTTAGGAACGGAGCAGCGCGAGTGAAACTGCGAGAGGGTCGTTATTTATTATAAGTACATTTAACTTCAAAGATACTAGTATTTTGTAGACACTTACCTATAACAATTAATAATTGCGAAAGAAGTAATATTACAAGCTTCATTCTCGTGATGAGGACTAAAGTTATAATTTAGACTAATCAGACGATTGGTTCGTTAAAATCCAATTAATATTGAAATCATACCAGAGTTTACTTTTAATTATCTTGATTGCTTTTTTATTAGAGCTAATTATGTAGATCAATTATTGAGCGGGGCTCGTAGCCAAGTTATAACTACGCTGACGCACATGTTTGCAGGTTAAGCTGCACCCGCTGCGGTCACTATGTAGATGCCCTTCCCTTTTGCTCTTTCTACTATCGGACGACCAAAAACACGAAAAATCGACATCGTTTCATGGTGGACATTCCAAAAACCCGAACAAAACGCTTAAGTCCACTTTTATCATGCATAAGTGTTATTCCAGGCTGTAATCTATCTCTGTGCCAAATTATATCCAGATCCGTTCAGCCGTTCTGGCGTGAAAGAGTAACAAACACACATACAAACTTTCGCGTTTATAATATTAGCAAGGAAGTAGACTTTTTTTTTTATTTATTATTAACCCTAAACACTATATTTACAAGTGAAATTACCTAATACAATAGTGTACATACCATGGAATTACAACTAAGTATTACTAACTATATGCTACTGTTTACGTGGGAGAGCCATGCTTTGGCACGAATGGGCCGGCTCGACAGGACGGATACCACGGCCTCACAGAAAACCAACATTAAACAACGCTTACGTTGTATTTCGCCGAGTGAGTGAGGTTAGCGGAGGCCCAATCCCCCTTTAAAAGGCCGGCAACGCACTTGTGACTCCTCTGGTGTTGTGGGTGTCCATGGGCGGCGGTAATCGCTTACCATCAGGCGATCTTTCTGCTCGTTTGCCTAAAAAAAATACCTATAATACGTGGCGGAATTAATAAATAAAACAAAAATATATGTAAAAACATTTTATTTAAAAAACGGACCATAGAACATATAGTACCTAACTACAACATTATGTATACAAGTATATCACAATACATTATTTTTAAAATGTCAACATAAATGACGGTCAAAATAACTGTACAACTACACTGTACTACGGTGACTTGACAGGTGAGCGGCTGTTCGGAACACCTAACTTCAGACGAGCACAGATATTTCGACCGTAAAGAAATAAAGAAAAAAAAATTGTTAATAGACATGCAAACAAACAATTAACCGTACTGGGGGCTTACTCTTGAACTCAATTCCGATACATCGACATTGGAATTGTGCCGTTTCGTCAAGTTTCGTACTCTTGAATCCGAGACTAGCGCCAAATTGTTTCAATGTTGCGCGGTGTTTGAGTGAACTAAATAGGATTGGGAAACGACCTAACCATTGGCCAATCAGGATGCCGATACAAGGTTAACGGATTTGTGCTCAAGAGTACGAAATCGCCCGACAGCCACATTGACATTGGAATCGGATCACGTTTGGATTGGTATTGTATTGTTTTCAAGAGTAAGCCTGCTGGAGTCTATTACATTTTCTTATAAAATTCATCTGAATCAATTTCTAAGCCTAATATCACATTTTTGATACGAACTCACAATCAGGGCCGTCTTTAACCTATTGAAGGCCTCGGGCACTCTAGGATAATGGGGCCCCAGTCACAATGTTGTGTCAGGGGACTATTTTTTAAACAAATGAAAAAAAAAAAAACAAAGCAGTTGGTACTAGGGGGGGCCCTGGGAATTTGCCCATAGTGCTCAATGGAAAAGAGGGGCCTGCTCACAATCCCACCAAGTTCAAATTTCAATACAAGGAATATCAATTGGTTGGAAATCAGTATAAGAAGTGATCATTTTTGCCCCACTGTACAGTCAAAAACTCCACTGTACACTACTATCGGACGACCAGAAAGCACGAAAAAGCGTCATCGATTCATGGTGGACATTCCAAAAACCCGAACGAAACGCTTACGCTTACGCATGAGCCGACCGCTGAAATATGAAATGCACTTCCTGAGTGTTTTTCCCTGATAGATATAATCTGGGTGTCTCTAAATCATGAGTGAATCGGTTTCTTCTAGGCAAGCACGCTCCATCGTAGATCGCAGTCTCTCTTAACATCAGGCGAACTGGCGGTCAAGCATAAGCCTATCACGAATAAAAAAAGGACCGACAATCACTGGGGTAGATGTATTCTTGAGTGGAGACCGCGACTCGGCCAACGTAGCGTAGGAAGCCCTCCGGCAAGATGGAGAGATGATTTGCGAAAGGTTGCTGGCGGAAGCTGGGTGCGACAAGCCGAGGACAGGGTGAAATGGCGCATATTGGGGGAGGCCTACGTCCAGCAGTGGACTGCTATAGGCTGATGATAATGATGTACAGTCAATGCAAGCAATCACCAATCTAAAGCTTCTCTACCAAGACTCTCACTCACTCTCTTACGGTCTCTAACATCTCTTTCTCTTACCACCTTCCGCTTTTTCGGTGCTATACTAAACTCCTCCAGAACTGTTTGTGGGAACTGTTCTTCTAATACATTTAGGTTATAATCGGCATTATATTCTTCTGGAAACCCAACTATTTTACCTGGTTTAAAATAATTGATGAAGTGAATCAACTCATCTCTACCGCAATGAGTAGAAAAACATACTTCTATTCTGTTCTCCTTTACAGTGAGAAATTCTTCTAGAATATTCCTCCTATCGCCCCATTTGAAAGCGGAGAAGTATACTTGTAGTGTGATGGGATTTGGTTCTTCTTTATAACGATATTTGGTAGAAAGGTATATTCTTGACGATGGGTCATTGGTAATACCATAAATTTCTTTAGGGAATTGGCTGCAATTAACATTAATAATGTGATTATTTATTAATATTACTGTCACTGGCGGTCAAGTGTAAACCTATCACAAATGAGAAAACACATTTTTCTAGTTCAGAGGTCGGCAACCTTTTGAGTTGGAAGAGTCAAAAATTACAATTTACAAAATTTTAAAGTTTTTAAAGAGCCACGTTTTTATTCTTGCCTACAATAAATAGTACTTGCATAAAGTTTTTTGATACAAAAACTAATCTATTTATTTATTTGTGGCTGAGAGATAGAGATGATGCCTCGTTAATCGATTCAGACCATTTTTAAATGTTTTTTTTTTAATCACAAAAAGATAGTAGTATAACATTTAAGCTCTCTCTCTCTAAATAATCATTAAATAGCAGTCCACGGGTAAGATGTTATAATTAATAAGGTATTTGACTAATGTCTGAATAATTATATATACCAAGCTGAGTGAACACTGAAATTAAATACAAATCATATTCTGAAAAAATAATTTAAATTGGTTAATAAAGTTCAACAATATAGGCATTTAAAGTTTATGGTGGGGATGTTTTGTCCCTTTCCCCCAAATGAGTGTTACTATAAGATTTGTCGCATTGGTTTGTGACGTCATAAACAAGTATAGGGCGTTCTCTGTCTAGCATAAAATTAAAATGCTTGTAACTTTCTTATTTTAGAGCCGATATTAATTTTGTTCTCGTTAATGGGTTCTATTTATGGTAAACATTTGCGTAAGATTATAAAAAATAATCAGTCAAATAGCCTATTAATTGTAGAGTACAAAACTTACCTATAGATACGCCAATATGAATCCTCAACATAAGTCTTCAATTTCGTCTCATTATAAATTTCATTGCATACATATTCATACCCAAACCCTGCTGATGTCAGCAACACCACCCGGTGCTTCTCGTTTAGATTCAACCAATTCCTGACATGAATTACTGCATTCCGCACAACTTCCGACCTTTTAGGGAATGATGGAAAGCTTTGAAATGTCGTATCCACATACATTACATCTATGTGAATTGGTTCTCCTTTAGAATGAAAATGAGAGTATTTGGAAACACTATTTCTGGAAATTCGGAAGTCTCCTGTGTACAGGATCTTCTTTTTATTGTACTCAAACAGGAACATGACAGAGCCCAATGAATGGGCGGCCGGTAATGTGGTCACAGATAAAAATTCTTCACCATCATCTGTTTTTATTGATAATGTGTCAGAACCTGTAAATTAAAAATAACATCTATCTGGATAATCACCTATCTGGTAAGGGAGTAAAGCAACAGTCTTATAATAAAGGTTGATGGAAAGAAAATGACATTCATTACATAACACACCAGTAGATCTGTATTCCTAAAAGGGCTAGGTATTGGGTTTTTAGGGTAAGTTTAAGGGGTAGGTTATATTTTTACATAAAATGATGGTGATACAGGCCATTTAAGGTTTGTGTGATGTCACAGTTTCATAAAATTTTTACAAAATAGGTTACAACCTCCTACTCCGGAACATGGATGCTCTATAAATTTGTCAATATGATATTTTTTTAATCCACTCATCATCCCTGTTGTACTACGGTCAATAGCACATCATGGTATCCAAAACTGTCAAATTTCTTTAATCAATTTTCAATTTAATCTCCAAATAATAGAGTTTATGATCCATTGGGGAAATTTGACAGTTTGTGGTAACTCGATGTAGGTACTGTTGACTGTACACCCACAGTGGGTCTCATGTAATTGACATTGACCGGGCACAAATCCAAAAACCGAGCCGCTACTGAGAATTTCATAGAATACCCAATAACACTGCTCATCTCATCACTGCTGAATCGAATCCAGGACCCCGAGCATAGCAGTCGCGGTGAGAACCACTAGACTAATGAGACTAAATATATAAATATTATTTACTGTGTTATTTCTTTATGAAACACACAAAATGCAGTCCAGTGTCAGGGAAATAATCACAATTATATTGCCGGTATTCTTAGTAGTTTTTCCAAGGACAGAAGTGTGTAGTGTAGTCAATACATACCTAACTTCAAAACTTTTAAGTAAGGGGACAATCTTGGACATTCTTCTTTAATTATTGCAACAGTTACTTTAGAGGCATAGATAAATACATTATTCTTCTTCAATCTTCTACGAAATAGGTCGGCAGCCAAGCCAAAAACATGATCTCCATGATAATGGCTCAGAAAATAAGCGTCTTTGGTCAAATCGTTCTCAAAATTGTCGACGAGAATACATGGAATTTCATCTATGTGTCCAGCGAAAGCACTGCGCATTTTGCCTTATAAACAGTTGAAATGTATAATTGTATTATTGATATACACGTTTTTTTGGTAAATATTTCATTACAATAATAAATTCTGATGTTAAAAAAATTCATTCGCAAATCACAACACAAAATCACAAATCAAATCAACACAACAATTTCTTCTTGACAATTTGACATTGACATTGGCATTGACAGACATTTGCAAACTGTCAACTACTTTTCATTCCGTTTTTCAGTTTTGTACTAAGATGGTTTTTTAATTTAGTTTATATATTTTTTAGTATATAAATATTTTTTATAATATAGTTTAAATTCTACAATAAACTATATACACAATAAAAATAAACCTACTAATAAACACTATTTACATAAAATACATTCTTTTTTATTGTGATAGGCTTACGCTTGACCGCCAGTTCAACAACGTAAAAAAAGATATAAAAATCTAAACGACACTCGACAGAGGCGTAAGTCGGCGTGACTAGGCGTCAAAGTATTCCTCGGCATCCTCAGAGATCGTTGTCGTCCGGCGACGTGTCCAAAAGACTTTACTCACAGACTACTTTAGAGATACTAGAATAAATTACTGTTCTAAATAAATTGTCCGTTTAATTATAATGTACTCTGTGGTTTATCTAAACCACTTTCTTTCTTGTGAATATATTTTATTTAGGTAGGTAAAGTACCCGCGAAATAACAATGCGCGTCTGAAGTTATCCGCAATTGGCTTTTCCTTGCTAAATTGTTTGGTAATACATATAAAAATAATACGTGTTTTGTGCATCAAATAAAAAAAAAAACTGTGTAAAGAAAGTTGGCGTCGTAAGTGTTCCGCAGTCGTAATTATTATCCCTGATTTGGATATTATTGCATAATAAATACTTATAGTAGATACTGCACCTTTACCTGCAGGCTTACTCTTGAAAACAATACAATACCAATCCAAACGTGATCCGATTCCAATGTCAATTTGCCTGTCGGGCGATTTCGTACTCTTGAGCACAAATCCGTTAACCTTGTATCGGCATCCTGATTGGCCAATGGTTGGGTCGTTTCCCAATCCTATTTAGTTCACTCAATCACCGCGCAATATTGAAACAATTTGGCGCTAGTCTCGGATTCAACAGTACGAAACTTGACGAAACGGCACAATTCCAATATCGATATATCGGATTGAGTTCAAGAGTACCGCGCCGTTCGGTACGTACGACTAAATTCAGACGCTCAGTTATTTCGTCGGTTCCTACTGAATCCAAGCCTTTTTTTTATAAACTATCGAACCTAGGTACCCTACATAGAAGTTGTTTATGATGAAGCTGTGTACTCGTATTGTTTTATTTCGTTTTGATTGAATGTGTAGGTAGATACTAAATGATTGGGTTCTTACCTATATTTTTTACTAACTAATCTTCCTTCCTATCGGGATGTCATGTTTCTTTCAGGCGCTTAGCACGCCAAATTGGTAAAGGGAATAAGAGAAAAAGTGAGGTTATGTGATAATAATAATAAAATAAAAAATCAAGCGATTAATTTTATTAATGCAGTTATTGCTGTCTTTGGTGCGATTGCGACCGCGACTCTGTCTTATCCATTTCCTTTTTCAGAGCGCGATAAACAATTGCAGCTTCTTTAGAGAACCTATCTAGGTATCTTCGAACCACCTTGGATTGTAAAACGTCCTTTAAAACATTGATTATAGATTTGGAGTTTATTTCGAACATTACAGAAGGTTTGTCACTCCTGAAGTGGATTATTTCGGGCTCTGAAAATGTGGGTATATTTATAATGAGCATAGAAAATTAACATAAAAATACCCTACACTCAATATCCAATAAGTATGATACGGGCGCCCGCTTGACCATTCATAACACGTCAACATACACTCCAATTGTCCATACGAACAGAATAGACAGAATAGAAGCCCAAAATGGCAGACAACCAAAGGCCCAAGTCTAGGTACTTAATAGGTATTTCAATGTATCAAAATGGTCCTCGATCCAATAGCACCAAATAACATAAGAACTATTTTAGTAAAGGAAAAATTCAATCGCGGGCAGCTTTCGAACCTGCGTCTTCTGGTTGGATACACCAGACGCTCTGACCTCTTAGCCACTGCGAACCCCACCCGCCTGATTGAAATTTTGCCTTCACATTTTGAATTTACGTCATAAGGTGACGTTGGCGACCGGTTCGAATCCTGCCCGCGATTGAATTTTTTCTTTAATAAAATAACTTTATAATCTTAGCATGGATAATGCAACAGAAATTACAAAAAGATATCATAAGAACTAACAGATTTCGAAGAAAAAACTGTTAAAAATTAACAATTGGACATGAATGGAACTGTCTATCCATAGAATGTTGGTATTTTACTTACTAATATCATAAGCCTGACCCTTTGTCCTGTAAATTGGATCAGCATTCTTCGCAAAATTTACTATGGATTTCTCAATAGTATCAACGATATCTGGTCGAGATTTTTCCGCCATAAGTTTTTTGACACCTGTATCTATGGCTAGAACTACGCTCTCCAAGGTGTCCGAAATATCTGCGAGGTCGCCAGACTTTTTGGAGTATCTTTTTCGAGATTGTTTTTCGTCTGGCTCCTTGTCGCTGGGTGTGTCGTCATAGGATTTGTCATTTTTATTCTGGGTTTCCGGCAAGGGGATGGAGTTTATGCCTTCGAAGATGAGGAGACCTGGAATCAACTTAACAATCTGGAATTGATGCCAAAATATTCCTAATATTTATTATTATTACGTACAAAGCGGCCACTTTCCATTCCTCCACAACATTAGATAGGTACCTACTCTCCACTCCCCACTTTTTTACCGTAGCAGAGCCATGCTTCGGCACGAATGGGCCGACCAGAGTGATACCACGACCTCACAGAAAACCGGCGTGGAACAACGCTTACGTTGTGTTTCGCCGAGTGAGTGAGGACACCGGAGACTCAATCCCCTTTTAAAAGGCCGGCAACGCACTTGTGACACCTGTGGTGTTGCGGGTGTCCATAGGCGGCGGTAATCGCTTAGCATGAGGCGATCCGTCTGCTCGTTTGCCCCCCTATCCCATAAAAATTTTCAGATAATATATCCTTACTTCCTACTAATATTATAAAGGTGAAAGTTTGTGAGTATGGATATTTGTTACTCTTTCACGCCAGAACGGCTGAACGGATCTGGATGAAATTTGGCACAGAGATAGATTATAGTCTGAAATAATACATTAGGCTTTTTATCCAGGTCGGACCCAATTCTGAAGTTCACGCAGACAAAGCCTCGGGCACTGGTTTATAATCTAAAAAGCTAGGAATCGCCGGCACCTTCTGATGTAGTTTTAAAAATCTAAAACAATTACTGGTAAAAGCATTTTGAGTTGGGAATAAGATCATACATAAAACGTATCTCAGTGAAGAATATAAACTGTAACAACTGTAAAAATTTTTTGGATGAAAAAAAAAAACATAAAATTATTGACTTATCTCTTGCGTTAGTTCTGCACATCCTGCTTGGGTAGACATGATAATAATATAGGAAGGTACCTAAATCTGACAGACAGGCTCAATTTTAAGTTAAACCTGATGATTAACGGCCAGTCCTACTCCTATTAAATAATCCGTCGATAGATTTGCTTACTAGAGATAGGATTTTGACTTTACTTGTATGGACCTAATGTCAAAATCCTATCTTTAGTAAGCAAATCTATCGACTGATTTGATATTGGGACTGTGGTTCCAACCAACCTAATGAAATAATGAAAATTCAATCTCTCACATACGACAGAAAAAAGATCATTATACCTAAATAACATCGCCGCGCAGTGAAAACCTCGTGAAGCACAAATTCTTTTTTTTTTAAAGAAATCCTTCGTTATGCACCAATAGAACAAACATATTTTTTTTATGGGATAGGAGGGCAAACGAGCAGACGGATCGCCTGATGGTAAGCGATTACCGCCGCCCATGGACACCTGCAACACCAGAGGAGTCACAAGTGCGTTGCCCGCCTTTTAAAAGGCGAAACACAACGTAAGCGTTGTTTGACGCCGGTTTTCTGTGTGGCCGTGGTATCACTCCGGTCGAGCAGGCCCATTCGTGCCGAAGCATGGCTCTCCCACGTTAAAAATGGCTACTTACTTACTTCGTCACGAGTGCCGATTGCCGACCTTTTAAAAGGGGATTGGGGGTCCGTTAACCTCACTCACTCGGCGAAACACAACGTAAGCGTTGTTTAACGCCGGTTTTCTGTGAGGCCGTGGTATCACTCCGGTTGAGCCGGCCCATTCGTGCCGCAGCATGGCTCTCCCACGAAGAAAATTATGTTCGTTTTTACTGCACGGCGACGAAACGTCGACTGAATTAAATATTCGAATAAGTCAAAATATTGACATTTTGAGATTTTCCAGCTTGCTGGTTCATAATTTTTTGAGTATTGAATTATGCCTGTATTGAATAAGTCAACGGTATCAACTGGAAATTGGAGAGTTTAAGCGGGAAAATGTAAAGTGCACTTTGTCGGTTTTATATTATTCTCCAAAACTTGTGTTTCGCCGAAGTTTAATGTGTAATTATAGTGGATAGTTAACCATTAAGTGTTCGTGAACGTGTGCGAGTGTAGGCAAATGATATAAAATCGAAAATCGTGACTTTTGTGTTCACTCCTAAACTTCATCGAAGCCTAGTGAAGTTTCCAATGTTTTACTGGGGATTATTCTATATACTTGACACAGGCAAACACAAAAAGTGTGGCGCCATATCCCGTGACGGGATTACAAAAAAAAACTGGAAAATGTCATATTTACCAAACAAAACAAAAACCAGGCGATACATTTCAAAACAACAGTTTGCCGTTATAATAATGAAATATTTTATATTATGTACTGTTATCTACTAATTAATTTTTTTATAGGTTTTAATTCGCTAATACCGATTTTCATATTCAACATAAAAATATTAATTACCTACGGAGATTGTTTTCTGTATGAATTAATGTGCAGAGATGTAAGGGATAGAGGGAGACCAAAGAAAAGATGGATGAATAGGGAATATGCATGTCTTTTTATTTTTTTTATCAATAGTTGTCGATAATCGACATTATTATAGCTCTGGAAAAATATTTCATTGACACAAATCATAAAAATAAATATTCAAAACTGCAATCAGATTCAGAAGATTTTAATCGCCATCTTGGACGCGTGTACTGTGACGTCAAACAGTCACTGTTTTATCATTTTTAAAATGTATTGATCGATTGTCCGTTCTAGCGTGAAAGAGTAACAAACATCCATACTCACAAACTTTCACGATTATAATATTAGGAAGGATTAATTTGTCGTGTCTATTACATTTCATCCTGTATATTCTTGATAGCGTATGAAGTCTACCAGGCCGCATTAGGCCAGCATAGTGTGACCATTAGTGGGTCAGTAAATGGTTGATGAGCAATGATATTATACAACAAAGATAAATGTGTTTAATAAGGGCATGGTGTAATTGAATAATTCCACGCATAAATGGAGCTGCCCGACTATTGGGGAAGGACCTCCACCCTGCAGAAAATCGTAGTCAAATAACACATATTAATAAACATACATACATACATAATCACACCATTGTACTGTCCCACTGCTGGACACGGGTCTCCTCTCAGAATGAGAGGGATTAGGCTATAGTCCATGTTTAGTAAAGATAATGCATAAAACGGAACGCTCATTACGCGTTTTTTAAATTGGACCATTTTGATTGGTGGATTGCAGCCGCCCGCCATATTCCCTTCCCTTCCCCCTTAAAAATCCACACACACAAAAAAACTATGAATTTCTGACGCGCGTCTCTCTTAAAAACTTAAGTAAAAATCTGTGAATTGTGTGCCCCTGTCATCCTGCTGATCTCCAGACATCCAAGAACCTGATCCTGGCTCTACCGGTAAGTGGTTGTGATTTTTCCTAATCAAAGTTGGTCCATTCGTAGCCGAATATTGAAATAGGTGCGGTAACCGGCCGCCATAAGTTTTTTCGTGGAAACTTTTCTTTCGTAAATTTGTACCTACACATTTTTTACGTAAAATGGCTAAAAGTAGTCAGATGGTGGTATTAAAGTTTGAATTTTACATAGAAAAGATTCAAAATATCTATAGTTCGCTTTCATCTAGTAATTTAAATGATTCGTTAGAAATTGAAAAGTTCAAGTTAAAATGTACCGATTTAGACAGCATAAAACAAAGTGTTGAAGAATGTTATCTTGGCATATTAGGTCAATACACGACAAATACTGAACAGTTAGAAACGTACAAACTAAAATATGTTAAATTCGAAGAGCAATTTCTAGAAGTAAAGGTCAGGTACCAATCAATTGTTCCGAGTTCTGAAGGTAGCTTAAAATCTAGTTACAAATCGTTTGATAGTACTGACAACAATGTTAAATTACCGAGAATAAGTCTGCCGCATTTCTCGGGCAATTATTGTGATTTTCCTAACTTTATCAGTTTATTTGATAGTCTAATACATGGTAACCAGTCGCTGAGCCCTGTCCAGAAAAAGCATTACTTACTTAGTTGTCTTTCACATGAGCCGTTAAACTTAGTTAAACATCTAACTAATATTCCACAAAATTATGAGGTGGCTCGTTCAATATTGATAGATAGGTATGAAGATAAAAGAATGATAGCCGACTCACATCTGAGCGCAATGTTATCCTTACCTAACGTATCACTTAAAAATGTATCACAATTACGTAATTTTGTAAGTAATATTCAAGAAAATACACGCGGGCTTACTAGCCTCGGATTTCCTGTCAGCGAGTGGTCATTATTGTTATTACACATATTTTTACGAAAACTCGACAATGAGTTGCGATCTAAGTTCGAAATTGCATACCAAAATATTAAGATACCTACTTTTGATAATTTAGTGTTATTTTTAGATAAAATATGTAAAACCTTGGAGATGTCAGGGATGCAGGATGTTAGGGCTCATCAAGTACAACAAAGCGGAGGTAAATCTACCCCCCAGAACAGAGGTCATTCACCTAAAACTTCTTTAGCGGCTTCATCTCGTAATCAGTCGATCGAGTCACCAAATACGAAATGTCCACTATGCAACAGTAATCACTGTTTATTTAAATGCACACAATTCATGAACATGGATACACAGGCCCGTCATGAATTTGTTACTTCCAACAAGTTATGTTTTAATTGTTTGCGCCCTCACAGGGTATACGATTGTTTTTCAAAGTCCCGTTGTCAAGTTTGCCAACGAAAACATAATACATTGTTGCATAAATCTAATGAACAAACGCCCTCAAACACTGTTCAATCAGTACAGTTAACTAGTAGTCAAAATTTACCTTTTTTTCCAAATAATTGTCAAGATTATAATGTAAACATTGACAGTAATGCATCCGATATTCGTTCGTCGCCGCCAAAATTACTCTCGGACTCCGCACACGGCGAAACAAGCACGCAATACATAGATCCATCTCACTCACACTCGTGTGTTTCGCATGGCGCGAACATCCCACGCGAAAGCGGTAGGCTTCACTCGCTCCTCGCAACAGCCATTGTAAACGTTTCCATAACTAAGGACGGCTGTACTCAACAAGTGCGTGCGTTGCTCGATCCGGGTAGTATGGCTAACTTTATTTCTATGAATTGTGTTCAAAGACTCAACGCAAAGTATAATAAGTCCGACATATCAATTACTGGTATAGGCGCTGCTACTAGCTTTGGCGCAAAGGGGCAGTTAAAGGTCTATTTAACGGGCAATAATAACAATGTTGCGTCATTATATTGTGTTGATATGTTTGTGTTGCCACGCATTACGACCGACCTACCTACAGTGTCAATAAATAGTAACTTTTTAGAACGATTTCGAAACTTAAATCTTGCTGATCCGCAATGTAATATTAAAGGTCCAATAGATGTATTGCTAGGCGCTGGAGTGTGTGCTCAAATATTTCAAGGAAATAAAGTAGTTCTCGGTGATAATTTACCTATTGCTTTTGAAACTTCGTTTGGTTGGGTATTAATGGGAGATTTTAATTGCAACAATTATAGTACAGGGAATTTACATTCGTTTTCGTGCATTACTAATGTTGACGCGACTTTAAGACGTTTTTGGGAGATAGAGGAGATGTCTCAGAATAAAATACAACATCCTGACGACATTTTTTGTGAGGAACATTTCAAGCGGACGCATTCGCGTACCCAGGACGGGAGGTTTATAGTGCGCTTGCCCTTCAAACAGGGTGACCACAATTTAGGCGAGACTAAGTCTTTTGCAACGCATAGATTAATTTCATTGGAAAGAAAATTTACTCGGGATCCTATTTTAGAGGAAAGATATAAATCTTTTATGCGAGAATATTATACTCTGGGCCACATGCAGCCAGTTGAACCCTCAACTGCACAGCGTTCTCCAAAATACTACATTCCTCATCACGGCGTGTATAAAAAGGACTCTGACAAAATTCGTTGCGTTTTCGACGCGTCCTTGAAGAGTACTACGGGAACCTCTTTAAATGATGCTTTATTAGCTGGACCCAAACTTCAACAAGACATTGTAGACATTATTCTCCATTTTAGACTGCATGAAATAGTTTTTTCCGCTGACATACGCCAGATGTATCGTCAAATATTAATTCATCCCGATGACCGTAATTTCCAATTGATCTTGTGGCGTGATGATAATCATAACGATAGTCAAATTGAAGAATATCAACTCAACACAGTGACTTATGGTGTCACTTCGGCTCCGTTCTTGGCCATGCGTTGTGTACACGAACTTGCATGTTTAGGACAACATTCTCATCCGCGCGCGTCTGTGATTTTGAAAAATGATATTTTTGTTGATGATTTTGTATCGGGCGCGTCGTCTCTTTCTGAAGCACGCAAAGTAAAAGCCGAGCTCATTGATTTGTTAGCAAAGGGTGGCCTGGAGCTACGGAAGTGGACTAGTAACCAACCGCAGTTACTTTCCGATTTACCTTCAGAATTTTGTGAAATCCAATTTACAGATAACGAAAACCCGTCACTAAAAATATTAGGTTTTAAATATAATCCAGTTTCAGATAATTTTAGTTATCAAGTTTCTATTAATTCTACCAAATGCACTAAACGAGAAATTTTGTCTAAAATTAGTGGGATTTATGACCCAAACGGTTGGTTAGCTCCGTGCATTATTAACGTTAAGATTTTGATGCAAAAATTGTGGAAAGTGGGTATACAATGGGATGAAGAACCACCTGAATCTATTAGTTCTGTATGGAGATCCTTTTGTGTTAATTTAGATTATCTTACAAACTTGTCCATTCCGCGACAAGTTTTGTCAAATGATGTCGTTTTCTTTGATTTGCACGGTTTTAGCGACGCATCCGATGCAGCGTACGCGGCATGCGTTTACATACGAACCACATATGCTGATGGTAGGGTGACCATACATCTTCTTATTTCTAAGACACGGGTTGCACCTATCAAACAAAAACTTACAATTCCTAAACTAGAGCTTTCAGGTGCCTTATTGTTAGCTCGCTTGTTGAAACGCGTTTCCGATAGTCTGCGATTAAAAACAAAATTATTAAGACACATAAATGCTTGGTGTGACTCATCGATAGTTCTATGCTGGTTACGTACGGACCCACATGCACTTAAGGTGTTCGAATCTCACCGGGTAAGCGAGATACAAAATACGGTGTCGCCTGAGTTTTGGAGGTATGTGCCGTCAGAATTAAATCCAGCTGACTCGGCATCGCGCGGCATCTCGTCACAGGACCTTGTCCATCATGACCTGTGGTGGGGCCCAAAATGGTTAACCCAAGATGAGTCCACTTGGCCCAGTCCGTGTGAGCAAATTTCTTGTGATACATTACCTGGCTTGAGAAAACAAAAGGGTGTTACATCTTCCGTGGTTAAAAATAATTTTCTCGAAGATCATTTTATGTTCAGATATAGTTCCTTTACACACCTCACTCGTGTAACAGCATGGTGCCTGCGCTTTGTGCACAATTGCAGAACAAACATTAAAACTAATAGAAATGTTGGTCACCTGTCTAGTAAAGAAATAGAGAGTAGTTTGATAACGTTAGTCATGGTAATTCAACAACAATACTTTATAGGAGATATTAAACTTATTCAAAACAAAAGGTTATGCAGTACGGGTTTAAGACGCTTGCACCCCTTTATTGATGACCGTGGTTTGTTGCGTGTAGGGGGTAGGCTAACGCATTCGTCACTTAGTTACACAACAAAATATCCCCTTGTTTTGCCTCACAATTCTCATTTCACGAATCTGTTGATAGATTATTATCACCTAAAGTTCTTGCACGCAGGTAACAACCTATTAATGTCATTACTTAGGGAAAGGTTTTGGATTTTATCAGCTAGGCGTGTAATACGTACCAGAGTTTTTAAATGTTTGCGTTGTTTTCGTTTAAAGTGTCAGCCGCCTGAAACGCTCATGGGTGATTTACCTCCTGGCCGAGTTACTCAGTCTTTGCGACCTTTCTTATCCATCGCGATCGACTTTACAGGTCATTTCAATATTAAACTAAGTTCAGTTAGAAATGCCAAGATTGGTAAAGCCTATGTATGCGTGTTTGTGTGCTTCACAACTAAGTCTGTTCATTTGGAATTAGTCAGTAACTTAACTACAGAGGCATTTTTAGCTGCATTGAAAAGATTCGTGGGCAGGCGTGGTTTACCTAAAGAAATTAGAACTGATTCTGGTACAAATTTTAGAGGCGCTAGTAATATTTTACATTCATTTGCAAATGATATCCGTAGGGATCCTGTTCTGAACCAATATTTGTCTGAAAATTTTATTGACTGGAGTTTTTCACCGCCACTCAGTCCACATTTTAATGGTTTAGTCGAAGCTGCCGTAAAGTCTTGCAAATCTCATTTGAAAAGAGTTATTGGTGAACGTAATTTAACTTTTGAAGAGTTAACTACAATTTTGGTTCAGATAGAATCTGTACTTAATTCAAGGCCACTATACCCTATGTCTAACGATCCAAATGATTTGTCAGTTTTGACTCCGGGACACTTCATAATTGGTGCACCTCTGGCAGCTATACCTGAGATGCCTACTACTAAAAAATTAACTTTAATTTCGCGTTGGCACTTATTGCAGTCAATTGTAACGGACGTGTGGAAGCGTTGGAGTCATGAATATCTTCATACATTACAGCAAAGAAATAAATGGAACTCTACTACATATGATATAAGGGTCAATGACCTGATATTGCTTAAAGAAGACAACTTACCACCCTTGCAGTGGTGTATGGGTCGAGTTGTACGAGTTTTGCCTGGACAGGACTCGGTTACTAGAGTTGTTGAGGTCAAAACCTCTAAAGGCTTATACGTTAGGTCGTTGTCCAAAATCTGCCCGTTGCCATGTAATGACAATATAGATTCCCGCTCTTCTTCATTAGAAAACAAATAAAATTAATTTCATTCATATTATTATCTTAGTACCTACCTATTAAAAAAAAAATTGTTTCGAAACGTAATTCTGTGAAATTTAGTGATTACTTAAACTTATACAGTCCACTAAACATTGTATATTACAACATAAGTATTTTTTTGCTAATATTTATTAGTACCAGCATCTGACTATTAGATAAAAAGGGGTAACCCCCTTTTGGGGCGGGGTATGTTTAGTAAAGATAATGCATAAAACGGAACGCTCATTACGCGTTTTTTAAATTGGACCATTTTGATTGGTGGATTGCAGCCGCCCGCCATATTCCCTTCCCTTCCCCCTTAAAAATCCACACACACAAAAAAACTATGAATTTCTGACGCGCGTCTCTCTTAAAAACTTAAGTAAAAATCTGTGAATTGTGTGCCCCTGTCATCCTGCTGATCTCCAGACATCCAAGAACCTGATCCTGGCTCTACCGGTAAGTGGTTGTGATTTTTCCTAATCAGTCCACCACGTTGGTCTAATGCGGGTTGGCAGACTTCACACGCCATCGAGAAAATCTCTCAGGCATGCAGGTGATGATGTTTTCCTTCACCGTTTAAGCGCGTGATAATTAATTATTTAATACGCACATTAAATAATTAACGCAAAAAGTATTTAATATCAAAGATTAAACATGTATTTAATATTAAGGTACAATTCTGTAGTGGACATTTAATTAAGGCAGTAAAGTATAATGAAAAATACAGTTAAACAAAACTTATAACAGTTCGACTCGCGACACCACCGCCGCCGCGTCAGCTCATGATTAAGGACTCCTATTGAGTCTGAAACTAGTCGGGCGATCCCGAGAATGCGCGTGAGTAAACCGTGTAGTCTTTAAATAATTATAAAACTTATAATCTGCAGTGTTATAATAATTATCTTTAACAGCTCCATTTGATTACGTGTAAAATCAGTACCCAGTAGCAAAACCTTTGTTAGTAATTACCGCTTGACACCGATGTGGCATAGACATTATCAGTTTCTGACATGTTTCGACAGGGATGTTTGCCCATGCCTCACAAAAAGCTTCATGAAGTTCATCCAAATTTTTATTACGATAAGTGGCAACATTTTTCTTGATTTCGTGCCAAAGGTGCTCAATCGAGTTGAGGTTCGAGCTATTTGCTAGCCAATCTAGCACCGATACAGACTGACTGGTAAGAAACTACTTGACTGAATGGGCGGTATGTTTCGGGTCGTTATCCTGCTGAAACGTCCATATAATAGGGAGATGCTCCTCAGCATAGGGAAGCATAGTTTCTTCCAATATTGCCTTGTATTGATGTTGGTCTAAGTTACCCTGAACTTTCCTCACAGGTCCCACTCCACGTCCAGAAAATGAACCCCACATTTTAATGTTTCCACCGCCATGTTTCACCTGTTTTTTTGTGAATCTTGGATTTATTTCCGCTTTTACAGGACGCCGTACATATTGCCTTCCATCTGAAGAAATCAAATTAACCTTGGTCTCGTCAGAGACCGTAAATGTTGCCATTGGGCGTAGGTCCATATTTACGTGCAAACGCCAAACGAGCATTTGTATGTTCTTTCTTCAACAACGGTACTTTGCGAGCCACTCTTGCACAACCCTGCTTCTACCAAACGTCGTCGAACGGTCCTCGCAGATACACCGGCTCTTTCGTTTGCACCAAACACTTCGTGTTTAATTAAAATAGAGCCTAGAAACGGATCTTTCTTAGCTAAACTGGTTATCATTCTATCTTCTTGCGGAGTCGTTTTTCTCGATCTTTTTGTTCTGGACACATTTAAAGCTGTGTTATAGCGCTTGAAATGTTGCACTGCATTGCATACCATAGTTTTTGAACAATTTAAATGTTGTGCTATCCTTTTGTATGACCAACCACGCTCGACAAACTTCATGATAATTTTTCGTAGTGTTGGATCGCAACTTTTATTTTTGCCCATTTTTCTTCAAAATAATTCTCAAAACTTAAAATAAAAAATCTGGATTGCCGCCAAAACGACCACGAAACAATAAGAAAAGAAAAAAAAAGTATTAAAATTCAAATTTTGAAATTAGAACGCAATACCTCAGTGTCTCTAATTAAATTGCCAGCCAGCATTCTTTGAACAAATAGCACTATGATAATCTATCAGCTATACTGTAAAGAGGTTTAATGTTTAAGAAGTTATTATTGTTTGTATAATCGCGCACATAAATGAATAATTACACTTACATGTAAAAGATATGAAATATTTTTAAGACTCGTTGGAAAATAAAAAATAATTCACAATTTGGCTTAACTAGAGATTGTCCCTAATTAGTTGACCACGACTGTATATCATGGCTGCGTGTGCGGTCGCTCGAAAATTGGTATAGAAAATATATCGTAATATGCCTAGCTATAATTTATATATTATAGCTAGGTGTGTGACGGACTTTACGGTGAGCAAGGTCGCCAGAGCTCCGCGAGGAAGCGTTGTGTTGACAGATAGGATAAGTATCACGCTATTGTCTTCTAAGCTGCCAGCCTAACTATTCGTCCTTGATTTACAGGGTCGGCAACGCGCGAGTGATACCCCTGGTCTTGCAAGCGTTCATAGGCTACGATAACCGCTTACCATCAGGCGGGCCGTAAGCTTGTTTGCCACCTTAGTGGTATAAAAAAATAATAATTAGGGTAACATACCACTTTTTTGCTTTAGTGATTGGCTCACTCCACGTACCATTTTGAATGCTAAAGAATGGTCACCCATCCATAGACTGACAGTAGCAAACACAGCTTCATCTTACAAATCAATCGGCATACGTTATTTATATATCACGGACAACCCTATCGTTGTTCCTGATTTAAATAATGATGCATTATTAAAACATAAAAATTATTACACCGACGCAATTGATTCTCTACATATAAATTGAATAAATACAAAGTAGGTACAGTAATGAATTCACGCATTGTTATTTTAAACTTCGTAGTGGTGTGTTTTACAAAAAAAAATGAATAAATCATTTTGTCTATTCTTCATAATTTTTTTTAGTATTTTGTCTTCTTTGGACGCTTCGAACTATACGTGTGACTATTCATTTGGTAAGTTTAATATTTTTTTTTATGGATTAAGTCGGCAAACGAGCCACCGGGCGGCAAGTAGTCAGCGTCGCCCATGGACAACTACAACACCAGAGGAGTTGCTGATGCGTTGCCGAGCATTAAGAGCCCCTACGGACTGCAAACTGCCAGAGCCGCAGCAACCGAGGGGAACTGGCTCTTACGCACATAAGTCGAAACACACACCGCGGTGCTTTAAGGCAGACTCCGACGGGTGGTCGCCAACCAGCCAGACCGCAAGAGATCCCACCACCGAGCAAGTCAGATATTTTCACGCCTCTTACGGGATGCATATCTGAAAGGCAGTGAGGAACAGTAGTCTAACCCGTAAAATGAAACTATGTATATAATCTACTATCACGCCTGTATTCCCCGAAGGGTTAGGCAGAGGTGTACTAATATACACCCACATTTCGCCGGTATGTTTAGGTCCCATGTAATAGCGGGCGAGCCTATTGTAAGTTTAAGATTCAAAGATTATCTGACGATGCTTTTGAATCATCTAAGTATTATCTAAATGGAAATGTACCTTTTAAGTAAGAGATTTTTTTTATTAGGCTAGCTATCTGAATATTGTTTATGGCTTCGTGAAACAGTTTACTACAAATAGAGACAATCCACAAAATTAAAACTGGCTCTAAAATGAACAATCTCATTTTTTTTTTCCTTCGGGGAATAGGTAGGTAGTAATTAGTTTGATCATAGCTTGAAACGCGTGCGTGACAGATGTCGGAGTGACATTTCTATTTTATTTCATTGGAGAGTATTGTTGGAAAAGAACGATAAACGTACGATATGAGTAAAACAATCGATAATAGCTCAAAAAGATGAAACCATAATCTGTAAGTACCGGAAAAAAATAAAATAAAATTGGTCTTGTGTCTTTAGGGTCCGGCGGAGCTTGAATTGCCCACAAAAACGTAATACCGAAATAAATCGTAATCCAGACAATATTCTATCAAATTATCTTATTATTCGGATTTGGATGCCTACCGTTAATCTACGTTTCTACGATACTATTTCGTCTATTACTTCGCTACTACCGGCGGGCGGACCGAATTTCTCTTACAAACGTAATACCGAAATAAATCGTAATTCAAATACAATTTAATCAAATTCTGATATTATTCGGATTCCGATACCGTTTATCTAGGTTCCTACGTAAACATTTCGTCCAAAATACTTAATATGTAATAATGGAAATAAATGTAAGCGAATGCAATTTTTGATAACAATACCAAGTTTGGAACTATTTTTCGGTCTTTTATTTCCACTGAAGTGGTTGTAGACGAATTAGTACCGTAGAAACCTAGATAAACGGTATCCAAATCCGAATAATAACATAATTTGATAGAATGTTGTCTGGATTACGATTTATTTCGGTATTTCGTTGTTGTGGGCAATTCAAGCTCCGCCGGACCCTTAAGCTACGTTTAACAAAATAGGTAGGTAAATTGTACGATTAACACTCAAAAGTCCATAAGCACGCTAAGGATTATGCTATGAACAGTACGAGTGAGCTCAATTCAACCAGTGCGTGTCACTTGTTATCGACAATGAATAGGGTCGTAAGTCAAACTAAACGTCAAGCTATTGCGTTGTGAGATTGCCTATGGACTTTTGGTCGCCACTGTACGTCTGTAACTAATTGAATGGAGATAGCGTTATGAATATCATAAAGGCAGAAATTTTTGTGACAGGTGATCAAACAGAGCATTATGAAGAAGTATTTTTTGACAAGGAACTCACTATACCTGAAGGAATTAAGACATGGAATTACATTCTACCGGTATGTTATATTGCTTACTACTAGGAACTACTGCCGACTATCTTTTTGTATTTTTCATGCTAAGATTATAAAGTCATTTTAGTGAAGGAAAAATTCGAACGACGAACCTGCGTCAAAATGTGAAGTGAAAATTCAAAATGTGAAGTGAAGATTCAGAATGTGAAGTTCAATCAGAATGCGAAGGCAAATTTCGACCTGACGGGTGGGACTCATAGTGGCTTAGTTGGTCATAGCGTCTGCTGTGTCAAATCAGAAAAATCAAATTTTTCCTTCACTAAAATAACTAGGTAAGTACCTAGGTACTGCTGACGTCACCTTGAGACGTAGCGAGTAGAAGAGAAATTTGACGTCGCAGGCACGCCTCGGTAGCTTAGCGGCTATTGACAGTTTCAGACTAGCGTTTTTTTCTGCCTATATACGTATCATATCCGTGTATCTGATGCACACTCTCCAAAACGCGTGAAGGTAACTGTGTAAGTAACTTACACACTTACCTTCACGCGTTTTGGAGAGTGTGCATCAGATCTTCACGAGCTTATTTCCCCTTATCCTTTCTACTATTGGATGAACGGAAGTACAAAAAAGCGTCATCGCTTCATGGTGGACATTTCGAACTTAACGCTTTTATCATGCGGAGGTACCGCCGAAATGTGGAATGCGCTTCTTGAGTAGTCCTCCTCTTCCTAGATATAATCTTGGTGTCTTAAAATCAAGAGTAAATCGGTTTCTTCTAGACAAGCGCGCTCCATCGTAGATCGCAGTGTCGCTTAACATCAGGCGGTCTGGTGGGCAAAAAACCGGAGTCGTGTACACGAACATATTCCGTTCGAACTGGTAGTCGTGAGTTAGCTTATACGAACTTATAGAACTTGTAAGCGCGTGAACGTTCGTAGGTACGAGTTTTGCGTGTGGCAAAATATGCGTATATACAGTAGGTACCTACCCTCGAAATAATAATGCGGATCTGAAATTAGCCTTTACGAACAGCCGCACAGGTTTATTAGCAAAAATATCTAAATCAGTAACAATAATCACGAATGCAAAACAATTACGATCCCAACCGTCTTTTACAGTCAAATGTATTTTTAAAATTTTATTTTAAATGCGAAAGTCAGTTGGTTTGTTAAGCTTTCACGCCAAAACCGATTTTAAAAATTAATTATTTATTAATTAATAGAAAACTACATTATCAGGGAGTAACATTTGCTGTATTGTTTTTTAACACTAAATCTAATTAGGTACAACGTAAAAAAGCTATACATCTAAAAGACAGAGGCGTGACTAAGCGTCAAAGTATTCCTCGGCATCGCTGTCGTCCGGGAAGATGCCCAGAAGACTGGCAGCATTGCCACACTGAATGGCAATGCTTATACGCTGTCCCAGAAATAAACCAGCCCTCTGGTCACGCGAAGTGTCAACCAGTGTGTGTTTTTTTTAATTAGATCCATACAAAAATGTAACCCAAGGTATCAAAAATTTGCATATTAATTAAAGTCATTATTTGACGTGCGCTGCCATTTTATTATAAAATTTTAGGTTATTAAGGAGATCCATTTGACACAGATGTCGATGAAATGTAATCATAGTCTGGAATAGCACATACGAGTAGTTACGAGTAGGTTCACGTCAGTAGTGCAATGGGTGAGTTTCGAACCCCAAACCACATGATCGCAAGTTCGACGCCCTAGCCATTACGCTACCGTCGCTAATAGGTACATGTCGTGGGCCGCTCGTTTGAAATGGGCCGATCGAGATTTGCCTGGGCAGATAATGATGTGCATTTCGTAATATGTCCGATTACTTCATGATTTGCCGAACCTAATTTCTTCTGTGTAGGTAAGTAAGTATGTACAATAGCTACAATTCGGTTCTGGCATTGTGGTCACAGTTCTAACCTGATAGGTATATTTATATTTCTTTCATCGACCATATCACTAAATGCGGCACATCCTGATCTGCCCATTTAAACGATCGACCCACGACATTCATATAAAATAATATGTACTATCGGCCAACTCCATATCTAGCCACCGAAGCTATACTTGCTTGAAGCGGTCGGCTGCTATACTAGCCTAAAAATCAACACCGCCGTGTGCACAGCATTTTGTTTTCAAAATGGCAGGATATGGAGTTAGCTGATAGTACATCAGCTAACTCCATGACGTAAACTCAGAATGTGAAGGCAAATTTCAATCAGGCGGGTGGGGTTCGCGGTGGCTTAGCGGTCAGAGCGTCTGGTGTATCTAACCAGGAGACGCTGGTTCGAATCCTGCCCGCGATTAAATTTTTCCTTTACTAAAATAACTTGATAGTAGGTACATTGTTTTTTATATTTTCAGATGGAAGGACAAGTCATGGTATATTTTCTTTGCGTAAACATAACAAATGTGAATAAAGAGACGACTAATATATATTTTAAATCCATGTTCCATGAAGTGAAAGTAGCAATGGCTGAACCAGCCTCAAAGGATATCCCTATAAAAATACTGGCCAAAAGTCATGGATATTAATTTATTATTGTACTTCTATGTAATTAATTAATGGAGAAAATAATAAGATTTTTTTACAAGATTATGAAACATAATGTTTAATTTGGTGTAATATAATAAATAATAAATAAACATAAAAATTATAAACTTCCTCGTGATTTTTGTATATTCACTCTTCCCTTTGTGTGGGTGACACCGACACTGATTTCTTTCACAAGTGTCGGTTAACACGAGTGGAGAATAATTTTAGTGAGGGAAAAATTCGACTGCAGGCTGGATTCGAACTTGTGTCTTCTGGTTTGATACACCAGACAACCAACTAACGGCCAGTTTGTATATCCAATCCGTCGGTAGATTTGCTTACCATAGATAGAATTATGACATAAGCTTCATACAGTTACTGTCAAAATCCTATCTCTAGTATGCAAATCTATTGACAGATAGGATATAGAAACCGGCCGTAAGCCACCGCGAGTCCCAACCGCCAGGTCGAAATTTGCCTTCACTTACGTCTTAAGATGACGAGAGTAGTGTCTTAGCTTAATTCGATAGTATGATATATTAAAAATTTATTTATTTAAAATTTATGATTTTACCATGTAAAATTATTGTTATTCTTATCAAACATCTGATGGCACTGTAGGCGTGTCATTAATTTCTCATTTGACGCTACTATTGTGTCATAAAAAGTTAGCCGCCACCAAGAATCCTATAGGTACTTATACCGCCACCGACAAATTTGAAAAACTGGAAACTTCGTTTGCGTAAAATTAGCACGCATTAGTGGTCCCGTGTAATTCCCTATTACGCGAGCCTATTGCCATTAACCGGTCACAAATCTGGATCAACTACAAGGATAATAAGGAAATTCACTCCCAAGAGTTTGCATTGAGAAGATTGAGTGGGAAGATTTTAATTCACACTTTCAAAGAAATAATAAAATTTAATTGTTTGTTTAAAAATACTCTTTATTTTATACAAAATGTTTCGTATCGTGTATTTTACAATCTACATTATCATTTATAAAATCTCATAATATTTTACACCTTAGCTTATATGCAAGACAGAAACGGCGCTAGGAGTCAGCGACATCGGCCCCGACAAACAAAAAAACTTTACAATGTTATCATGTTCTAAAAGTCGAAAATTCGGTTGTTTTAATTTGTGAGTGTTTATGTAATTTTTGACAAAATTTAATTAGCAATAAACCTATTAAACTCATACATCAGTCCCATTCTAGGTATTTATCGTTTTTTTTTCTGATTGAAAAATGAAAGAGGCCTCGCAAAGCTGATGTCGCCGCCGTGTACTATTGTCTAGCGCCGCCATTGATGCAAGATAATATAGGTATTTACCTTTTATTTAATAAGCGAATTAAAGCCGACAATCGAACTATTCGAATTGAAATTTTGCATAAACCTCTTCCTGCAAACGAGTACATTCAAACAAAAAAATATGCCAATAAAATACAGTGTACATTTGAACCCCAAGTCATTTTACTTACGGCTAAACATAAACACTCCATAGGTATATCACATTAGTTTACAAAATTTTTGTTCACAGGGACCCGGGGTACCCATTTCGTAGAATGTCAGAATTTGGATACCAATCTCAAAGTGCTAAGAGAAAAACGACTCGAAAAAAGAAGCTCATAGCGAAGGAACGAAAATGGATTCGAAAGGAGAAGAGTAGTACTAAAGAATACTTTAGTTTGAGATGACCGTGAAAAATTGCCTCAAATCGTCAAAAATCATTTAAGATTGGTATATATATCTCTAAATTCAGACGTCCTACAATTCTGCGTCAAAAAATCTACAAGAAAATGTGTCTCACCCTGTGAACAAAAATTTTGCATCCTAGTTTTATTTCCGAAATCGATGCATCGAATCTACACACGCGCAGATGTGTGCATGAACACTAGGATTGCCTCTGTGTCCATACAATTCTATCTTGTTTCGAGTTCATTCACCCGCTGACCCTTATTTATGATATAACGAACATTATAACGTAGAAATGTAGACAGCAATCTACGTAGTAACAATAGTGCTATTAGTTATACTTACTGTGGCCAAATGTCTAAATAACAGTGCTATAATATTAACCCGCAGTAGACTAACGTGGTAGACTATGGCCGCCCTTAGACCCGTGCCCAACAGTGCGATAGTATAAGGGTTGATGCAATAATGCACAAATAGGTACGACATGGTAATTGGCACGTAAAGGGTCCGGCGGAGCTTGAATTGCCCACAAAAACGAAATACCGAAATAATTCGTAACCCAGACAAAATTCTATAAAATTATGTTATCATTCGGATTTGCATACCGTTAATCTAGGTTTCTACGATAGTATTTCGTCTACTACTACTTCACTGGAAATAAAGTTATCAAAAATTGCATTCACTTACATTTATTTCCAGTGAAGTATTTTGGATGAAATGATAATGTAGGAACCTAGATTAAAGGTATCGGAATCCGAATAATAACAGAATTTGATTAAATTGTGTTTGAATTACGATTTATTTCGGTATTACGTTTGTAAGAGAAATTCGGTCCGCCGGACTCTTATGTACAGTTAACATCACATCAAGTTAGTATCACAAACTGTCATTATGTACTGTGTGTAGAGGCAGCCCTGACTCTACGCACACATCTGCGCATGACCAACGTCATCTCGTTTAGGTAGTGGTAGTACGCATTAGAATCGGAGCGTTGCTATGGAGTTTACGTGCAGTGACTTAATTTCAAATGTAACCTCGTAAAAAATAGCCTAAATAAGTAAGTTTACGTTCACATAAAATAAATATAATTTCACTTAAAAAAATAGGAATGAGAACTTATATTTTTAAAGCACCAAATGTCTTAAGTACTATATTTACATAGCAGTAGCGATTGACAGGACCATAGAGCAGACATCAACTTTTTAGAAAATGAAAAATCTTTTAGATCTCTTTTACACTGAGCTTTTACAAGTCAATATTTTAAATTTTAACTAGATGGCCCCTGCATTTTCTAAGTGAAGACCTCTGAGAATGAACACCGAAACAAACTAGGAGAATCGTGGTCAAATACAATAACATTGTGTGAATTACAATGCAGGGCAAAAAATGCAAATGACTAATTACAAAATGTTTTTTTTTTAAATTAAATGTCTGCTCAATCCCGTATTAAGTCAAGTGTTTATAATAATATTAATCTTATTTTTATTATCTTTGATTGCTGATCTGTCAATTACAACCGTGTAATTTACGCATGTAATAATTCTGTGCAGAATAATTGGGTACTTGACTGGTATTTGATTTATTAATAACTAGCTGCTCTTGCCCGCAGTTTCTGGTGTATCTGTGTACCAAAAGACGCAGGTTTGAATCCTGCCCGGGATTGATTTTTTTTTTATGGAATAGTAGGGCAAACGAGCTGACGGATCGCCTGATGGTAAGCGATTACCGCCGCCCATGGACACTCGCAACAACATAGGAGTCACAAGTGCGTTGCCAACCTTTTAAACGGGGATTGGGCCTCCGGTAACCTCACTCACTCGGCGAAACACAACGTAAGCGTTGTTTAACGCCGGTTGAGTGAGTTATAATCTTAGCATGGAAAATGCTAAAAAATCCCAACTTTTTTCGATGAAGTACTCTATTATGAGACATTTTCATTATGAAATAAAAATAGCCAGTTAGTATAGAATTTTCATGACCCATGAGAGATTTGACGTCATCTCTTACTACACCGTCACATTTAAGTCGTTTTAATGCTGAAAGGACGGTATTATACTCATCACCAGGAATAACTTTTACTATGGAACCAACCCTGAAATCACAAAAAAAAGCTGTTCCCATACATTTTGTGTACTCTGAACTCGTCAGAGTGTATGGAACAGCTGTTTGTTTTTTGTGATTTCAGGGTTGGTTCCATAGTAAAAGTTATTCCTAGTGATGAGTATAATACCGTCCTTTCAGCATTAAAACGACTTAAATGTGATGGTGTATATAGCGTACTCTGTCTAACATAAAATTAAAATGCTTATAACTTTTTGAACTGATTGTAAGTTTGTTTTCGTTGATCAACTAGGCTATTTGATGCTGCAGGTCTTTTTCATTGGTCACTCTGAGCAAGTTCCCAGGGCCCACGATCTATGGGGTCATACTACTCCTTTTGCCTGTTGTTGATAAAATAGTCCTTTGTCATTATCATAGTCAAAGAGAGCCCCCAATAGGTTAAAGACATCCCTGGCTGTAAGCGAGCGCATTTGCCCAAATCCTTGTATGAAAATTCTAATAAACATTACAACCCGAACGAACGCTTTAAGTCCACTTTTATCATGCGTACCGCTGAAATATGGAAAGCACTTCCCGAGCGGGTCTTCCCTGATAGATATAACCTGGGTGTCTTTAAATCACGAGTGAATCAGTTTCTTCTAGGCATGCGCGCTGCATCGTAGATCGCAGTATCGCTTAACATCCGGCGAACTGGCGGTCAAGCGTAAGCCTATCACGAATAAAAAAAAATTAATGACATTATAAATTTTATAGAGATTATAATAATAAACCGCAGTAAAATTTTGTAATTGACAGATCACCATAAAGATCACTTGATTGGTTAAAAGTACGGTTAATTTAAGAAGAAATAATTTAAATTATGGCATATAAGATTAAGATAAAGGTTTTTACACAAAAATATAAGCAATACATACCTTTACACGTTAAATATACATAAAATACAAATAATAATATTAAAATCTAAGTAAGTAGGTAGGTACCTAAATTATATTTGTATAAATTAGGTAGGTGTTTAGTTTATTTAAAATATTTTCTATGTAATGTTTATAATTCTGTGTAAATAAATAATAGCGTATTTTTTAATTTTAAGTATACTTAAATGACTATTTACAATCCTTGGTCCAAGAGACAGGGTTTTAACTAAAAGATGTTTTTTTAAGAGCCCGGCGGAGCGTGAATTGCCCACAAAAACGTAATACCGAAATAAATCGTAATCCAGACAATATTCTATCAAATTATTTTATTATTCAGATTTAGATACTGTTAATATAGGTTCCTACGGTCCTGTTTCGTCTGCTACTACTTCACTGAAAATAAAAGACCGGAAAATCGTTCCAAACATGGTAAAGTTATCAAAAATTGCATTCGCTTATTATTATTTCCAGTGAAGTATTTTGGACGAAATGGTAACGTAGGATCCGAGATTAACGGTATCGGAATCCGAATAATAACAGAATTTGATCAAATTGTGTTTGAATTACGATTAATTTCGGTATTACGTTTGTGAGAGAAATTCGGTCCGCCGGACTCTTAAAAATAAATAATGTTTATAGTATCCTATGTTGTGTCAATACAAACAATTTTTATTACAATATTTATAAATTCAGGCTTAAGTAGATACTCGAATAGCCTGCCAAATTTAATTTGGATTTTACCAAATAATATCAAGATGATGAAAAAATAATACGGCTGATAAAATTCGAAAATGTAAGCGTTTAACCCCGCGGATCCACCCGCTAAAATATCACGTTGTCCCATTCAAACTTAGCTCCCGTTTTTCACCCCCTTAGGGGTACAATTTCGGAAAATCCTTTCTTATCGGATTCCTACGTCGTACAAAGAACACACCCTCCAAGTTTCAGGTCTATACAATCAGCGGTTTAGGCAGTGCGTGGATCCGTCAGTCAGTCATTCAGGATAAAGATTTTTATATATATACTAGCTTTTTTCCCGCGACTTCGTCCGCGTGGAATAGTTACTTTGTTCCATATGAACTTTCATCCCCTATTTTATCCCCTTGAGGGTAGAATTTATCAAAATCCATTCTTAGCGGATGCCTACGTCATAACATCTACCTGCATGACAAATTTCAGCCCGGTCCCTCCAGTGGTTTGGGTTGTGCGTTGATAGATCACTATGTCAGTCAGTCAGTCAGTCACCTTTGAGTTTTATATATATAGAGAAGATTGAGGGGGTGCTTTGTCCCTTTCTCGCAAAATGAGTGTTTTTATAGAATTTGTACGGCGCACTTATGACATCTGTCACTATAGTAAGCTTTCTATCTAGCATTAAGTTAAAATGCTTAAAATTTCCTTACATTTTAATTTTGTTTTCTTGTTTGGCTATTGTCAAGCTATTCGTGTGCTCATCAAAATAATCAGTCAATTCAAATTCATTTGGCAGGCAAAGCAGGCGTCAAGCACTTTCATGTAAAACGTGCACGACATTCAGAACTATAGTAAGAATTATAGTTTAAAAAATGAAAATATAAATTCATAAAAACATAAAACGTCTTATAAACTTTACAAGGTTATATTTTGTCTCCTTTTCCCTGTCACAAAATATCAGGTGTTAATACAAGACAATACTACACTAATATTACAAAGAGATAAAGTTTGTGAAGTTGTAGGGGTTGAATCTCTGGATCTACTCAACCGATTTTGAAAACTCTTTTTGTGTTGGATAGTCCATTTATCGAGGAAGGTTATAGGCTATATAACATCACGCTATGCATCTTAGGAACGGAGCAGCGCGGGGGATACCGCGAGCGCGTCACTAGTCCTTACTGTGTGTTTGTTACTCTTTCCCGCCAGAACGGCTGGACGGATCCGGATGAAATTTGGCACAGAAATAGATTATAGTCTGGATTCATACATTAGCTACTTTTTATCTATCCAGGTCGGACCCAATTCTGAAGTCCACGCAGACAAAAACGCGGACAGAAGTTAGTATAGCTATAAAAAGATTATAAGACGTATTTTATTATTTATCTATCTATACTTATAATAAATCTGTAGAGAGGTCAATTCTGTACATGAAATATATTTCCAAAATAACTATCAGCGGGTGATTAGTGATCGATACTGACGCCAAAAATGCAATCAGTAAAATTTTTGTCTGTCTATCTGTCTGTCTGTATGTTCGTTATAGAAACAAAAGCCACTCGACGGATTTCAACGAAACTTGGTACAATTGTTCTTCATACTCCTGGGCAGGTTATAGTATACGTTTTCATCACGCTACGATCAATAGGAGCAGAGCAGTGAAGGGAAATGTTGGGAAAATGAGTGATTCATGAGAAAGGTTTCAAGCTATAAAACATCACGCTACAACCCTTAGGAACGGGGCAACGCAGGTGAAACCGCGGGCGAAGAACTAGGGAACAAAGTAACTATTCCACGCGGACGAAGTCGCTGGCAAAAGCTAGTTAAGAATGAGACAGAAAGTCTGTAGCGTTTTAAATGATACATTATAGATGCGACACACATTTTCACATTACAATCACATCTTATTAACCAGTAGGTACAAATTTTTGAAAGTCAGAATTAATTTTAAATTTTCTCCAAATGACAATAAGTTATACAATTCTAGAGGAAGAATTAAATAGCCCGCATTGTCTTATATCAAAATTTACGAATAATTACTAAGCCAAAGCAAATAATTAAGCCAAAAAAATTCTGAATCAATCAAATATTTATGTCATAAGGTGACGTAAATTCAGAATGTGAAGGCAAATTTCGATCTGGCGGGTGGGACTCGCGGTGGTATAGAGGTCAGAGCGTCTGGTGTATCTAACTAGAAGACGCAGGTTCCAATCCTGCCCACGATTGAATTTTTCCTTCACTAAAATAACTTCAAAATCAAAAACCATTCAACATCACCCTATTCTCCGATAATTTATTACTTAATAACATACCATCACGCGTGTATTCCCCGAAGGGTTAGGCAGAGGCGTACTTATGTACAGCCATAGATCGCCGGTATGATTAGGTCCCATGTAAGAGGGGACGAGATCCTATAGAGGCTATAAAATACCTGTTATGTTTAATTTTTCCTCTAAACCCAAGATATTTTGTACAAAATACCTTCATAGTCTTGCTTTGTATTGATACTACTAAACCCATTAAAACAATAGATATAACAACAAACTCTCATACAAATATAAAATAAATAGAATGACGTATAAAATCACATTTTTTATCCAACCGTTGACATAAAGCATCAAAAGTTGTAAAAAATAATAAAAACTTTAAAATAAGTAGCTTTATGGTGTTAAAAAATTAACTTTAAGAAATTTAATGAGTCGTTTCAAATATTATAAATTAGCTTCTGCCCACGACTTTATCTGCGTGGACTTCAGAGTTGGGTCCGACCTGGATAAAAAGTAGCCTATGTGTTATTCCAGACTGTAATCTATCTCTGGATCTTCATCCAGATCCGTTCAACGGATAGTATCGTTTCGAAGATATCCACAAATTCCTTAATATGCAACTGTAAGTACATCGTTCGCCGGGGCCTGGACGGCTGCTTATCGGCCATGCCGAAACGCCAAGTTTCGGCATGGCCGATAAGCAGCTCCGCCGTACAATTGCATCAAAAATGCTTTACCTAATAAATTTATTTCGCTCAAAAATTTTTTTTCTGAGCAACTTCACGAAATTCTTGGAGTAAAATTTTTAACACCTTTAAAAATACATCGTTTTGACTAAAATCGCCAATCGTTTTGACAACTTTGAGGCAACAAATATTGGGCACAAAGTTTTTAGGCAAAAATTGTTGTATTATGAAATCTTGTAAAAAAGCTAGTAAAATCTATAAAATCAACTTTGCCCAGCACTTACTAGGAAGGTGTTTCTCCGTATTTTCAGAATCACATTCATTATATTGTTATGCACATATTGTAAACCAAATTGCCCATGTGGTAGGCTAACTTATCTATTTTTTTTTATAGATTAAGTCGGCAAACGAGCTGACGAGCCACCTGGTATACCTGGTATAATAGACACATGCAACACCAGAGGAGTTGCTGATGCGTTGCCGATCTTTAAAAGCCCCTACGGACTGCAGACTGCCAGAGGGGACGAGAGGAACTGGCTTTTAAGTGCAAGTCGAAACACACTTCGCGGTGCTTTACGACAGACTCCGACGTAAGGGTGGTCGCCAGCCAGTCAGACCACAAGAGGTCCTACCACCGAGATTGTAGGGTAAATTTAATTTATCCCACATTAAACAACATGTTTCTAAAAAAGCGCAAGACCTCAACGCGTCAATTAGAATATCGAATCATATATTTTTTTATGGGATAGGAGGGCAAACGAGCAGACGGATCGCCTGATGGTAAGCGATTACCGCCGCCCATGGACACCCGCAACACCAGAGGAGTCACGAGTGCGTTGCCGACCTTTTACAAGGGGATTGGGCCTCCGGTAACCTCACTCACTTGGCAAAACACAACGCAAGCGTTGTTTAACGCCGGTTCTCTGTGAGGCCGTGGTATCACTCGGGTCGAGCCGGTCCATTCGTGCCGAAGCAGGGCTCTCCCACATAATATAATAAAGAAACCCTAAAGTCATTTCTAGACGCGTAAGCATTTTTTTTTTTCAAGAAATTAGATCAACTAAACGCAAAACTTGTGGCCTTACCACAGTCGTTCTGACTACGGCTACGATATCGGCGCGTACGCACACAATAACAATTTGTGCAAATAGGTTTCAGTTTTGGATCCATTGATGGATCAGGGGGCCAAAATTTCAGGTAAGTATTGTAATTCTCTTTTTGGCAAAAAATTTACACGTAACCACTGTAATCGATTCAGTATTCGATTCCGAATAAACTACTTTCAGGTGTAGCGCTTATTCTGTTACAGGTTGTATAATATGCTATATTGCTTATAGGATATTAGCGACCCGCCCGCGGTTTCACCCGCGTTGCCCCATTCCTAAGAGTCGTAGCGTAATGTTAAATAGCTTAAAACCTTCCTCTTGAATCACTCTATCTATTAAAAAAACCGCTTCAAGATCCGATGCGTAGTTTTAAAGATTTAAGCATACATAGGGACGGACAGCGACAGCGACTTTGTTTTATACTATGTAGTGATGATTCAAACCCTCATACGGTTATACATACGCTGCAACAGACTATTGAAAGGTTGAAGTCTATCAACGTAATATTTTGTATCAACGTAGTATTGACTTATATAAAGGACTTTGGGTAATATTGAGATGAATTCTATGCCCCATATTTGTCACCCTCAAACCATTTTTAAATACGATTCTCGCGAACTTATATGAAAATAAATAACTCAAGTCGCTATTTTCTCACTAAAAAGAGAAATTAAAGTACAAAATTGTCTATTTATATAAATAGTGTAATAAAATCAAGATGGTGGATATTAAAATGGCGGTCGGTGTGACATTGACAGCTGAGCAAGTTAAAACGTCATTTGGATATAAATTTGGAGGTAGAGGCTCTTCACCGCCCTTACAGTATTCATTCCTCGACTGAAAAAAATGCAAATATTTTAATCACCGATTTCCACTCTAAATGTAAACATACTTGTATCTCCTAAAGGTTTATCCAGAGGTGTACACCCACAGTTCACCCGTTACGTTTAGGTCACATGTAATAGAGGGCTACTATTGCCCTTAACCGGGCACAAATCCAAACTCCGAGCGGCTACTGAGAATTTCATAGAAAAATCCAATAATCCTTTGCTCAACCTGGGGATCGAATCCAGGACCTCTAGCATAGCAGTCGCGCTTGGGACCACTAGACTAACGAGGCACGCTTTTTCTGTTTTTACGTTGCGGTCAAAAGGTCAAAAAAGGATGAAAGGTACTTACGGCGAATTCTTCTGCGCACAGTTCTCTGCAAGGGGGGCAGACTACACCCCCTTTATGCAACCATCCCTTCTTGATTATTCTTACTTGCAACACTTGACCGGCGTGGAAACACGTGTAGGAATAGTTGCCAACCTAAAAAAACACATTCATTAAATGAGTGATAAATAGATCTTTTAAAGACATATTTCAAACTAGATGGCGCCTTATTTTACTAAAGAGGTTCATACGCGCGACAGATGTCAAAGTGACATTTCTAGGATACGGATATTGTTGAAAAAAACCGTACGATGTTGAAAAAAACATCGATCATCGTTTAAATCTTATTCTAAACACAATAATTGTTAAAACAAGAAGAATATTAGAATATACAGTGGTAGGTATATTAATGTTGTCTTTGTAGTAAGTCTAAGTATATAAGGCATCAGGACTCGTACTGACTAAAATAAATTATTCGATTGATTTTCATGTACGATTTACAACAGTCGGATGATACATGACACAATAAAGTATAACATTGTCGTGTTGTTGGTACATTTGGACTGTAAATAATAAGGAACTTCATGCGCATGATCAGCTGTCACACGTATCTCTAACGAACTTTATGTGGTTTTGTGCAAAAAGATCGAAATCAGTAGGACAATAATCACAAATGCGAAACATTTACGAGCCCAATTAACTTCACAGCGAGATTTTATATTAAAATTGACAATTGCACCGTACTAACAAAAAAATATTTACCACTATATGCAAGCGTCCGCTTTCACATTTGTATTTATAGCAACCGGAGCCCCAGTGTTGCCACTCTCTTATCTGAAACAGATAAAGAAAGATAGAAGAAAAGAGAGAAAACATTATTGTTCACTACTAGCTTTCGCCAGCGGCTTTGTTTACGTAAAATACGTACGTACGAAAGTATCAAAGAGTTAAAACAATAAAAAGTACCCTAAATGTAGACCAGGCTCATAATCTACCTTTATACCAGATTTCATACAAATTCATCAAGTAGATCTTGAGATATAAACGGATATACAGGCATACATACAACAATTTTAAAAGTTCATTCATTTAAGTCCATACAGTACCTATATTTTGCGTGAAAGAGTAACAAACGTCCATACATCCTCATAAACTTTCATATTATACAATAAATTACTAGGGCTTACCTGTCTGCATGACTTCTGTTCCCAGACTCTGTCACTATGGTCGAAGCATTTGGAATGCGCGCCATAATTTTCTAATGCAAAATTAACATCCGTTTCTGAAAAAAAAAGAAAATTATTTTGTGAGTTAATCAGATATACAATCTTATTTATTGCTAAATTCTGCCCGCGATTTTGTCTGCGTGGACTTGAGGATTGGGTCGGACCTGGATAACAAGGCTATGTGTAATTCCAGGCTTTAATCTATCTGTGTGCCAAATTTTTTTTATCCGTTCAGCAGTTCTGGCGTGAAAGAGTAACAAACATCCATACTGACAAACTTACTCGTTTATAATATTAACATAAATATACACTCAAACCTCTCTCCCACAGGGGTAGGCAGAAACTATAGACTGCCACTTGCTACGATTCTTGCATACTTCTTTTGCTTCTTCCACATTCATACATCTTCTCATACATACACGCCACGTGCTACGCACCTGACCTTTTTGAAGGATTTCGCCAATAAGATCGGCGTATGTCCTTCTAGGACGACCTCTACCGGCGCTGCCGCTGACATTCGCCTTATAAATTCCTTTCGTTAATCGTCTTTCATTCATTCTTTCAACATGTCCAAACCATCTCAGCATATTCTTTTCAATACGCGTCACGACAAGTAAAAGTACTGCGTTTATAATATGAATAGGATTTATATTTATTATTTACTTGAAAAATAATGAAAGGGGCCATAACTATAAAAAAACTTAACTACTAAACCAACTATAAAATCATCATCAGATCATCATCATCATCAAAACCATCATCAGTTTCATACATTTTTATCAGTAAACTTTTGTACGAAATTGCAATTTTTTTTTTTTGGTTTTCGAAGTGTTCAGGTTAGTCTTATAGTGAAAGTCTTCTACGTTTCAGTTTTAGTTTGTTTTTTTTTTTTATTCGTGATAGGCTTACGCTTGACCGCTAGTTTGCCTGATGTTAAGCGATACTGCGATCTACGATGGAGCGCGCTTGCCTAGAAGAAACCGATTCACTCGTGATTTAAAGACACCCAGATTATATCTATCAGGGAAGATATTGTCTTATGTTTCAGACATTGTCATCGATAAATAATGCACGTTTTAATTTTAAATTATAATGTCGGTGAGCAGGTGATCCACGTGATGATGGTAAGTAGTCATTTTTTACGTGGGAGAGCCATGCTTCGGCGCGAATGGGCCGGCTCGACCGGAGTGATACCACGGCCTCACAGAAGACCGGCGTCAAACAACGCTTACGTTGTGTTTCGTCAAGTGAGTGAGGTTACCGGAGGCCCAATCCCCTTTTAAAAGGCGGGCAACGCACTTGTGACTCCTCTGGTGTTGCGGGTGTCCATGGGCGGCGGTTATCGCTTACCATCAGGCGATCCGTCTGCTCGTTTGTCCCCCTATCCCATAAAAAAAAATCGTCGCCCATGTACACCTGCAACACCAGAGGGGTTGCTGATGCGTTGCTGAGCCCCTACACGGCTCTGGTAGTCTGCAGTCCAGACTACCAAAGCCGCATCAACCGAGAACTGACTCTCACACGCAAAAGTTGAAACACACCCCAAATTGCTTTACGACTTACCATGGAGCAAATCTGATATTTTCTCGACTCTTACGAGATGCCTATCTGAATGGCAGTCAGGAACTGTATTCTAACCGGTCCCCACACGGGATATTCCTAGAATAGGTCTCCTGTGTGATACTTACTAGGAGTATTCTCCTCGTAGGAGCAGCGGCTTCCCCTGACCAGGACACTCTTGTGTCTCCAAGTGAACTCTTGGAGATATGGGCAGTAGTCAGCCAGGGACACTGACCCGCCGTAGTGAGCTTCCTCGCCCGGAGCCACGTTCGGTAGAGTGTCGAAATGCTGGAAAAATATGACTAAAATCTACTATCTTTTTGTGATTTTTATTGCATTTTCCATGCTAAGATTATAAAGTTATTTTAGTGAAGGAGAAATTCAATCGCGGGCAGGATTCGAACCTGCGTCTTCTGGTTGGATACACCAGATGCTGTGACCTCTAAGCCACCGCGTATGTGATAATTTGGGTAAAAACACACATTTTCGCAGCGACAATCGTGAATTATAACTTTTCATGAATATATATAATAATATAGATCATAAAAGGTACTTTTACAAGTCAATGCGTTTCTTTTTTTTAAACTAGATGGCACCGGCATTTCCTAACTGACGACCTCTGAAAAGAAACACCGAAACAAACAAACTCAGAGAATCATAGTCTCTTTTAAAGTCCAGACAGTAGTAGTGGTATTAAAACTATGTATAATATTATATGTGAGTGTTACGATGTAGGGCAATATCTGAACAGGCCTTTTAAAGAAAGAGCCTTAGCAGCCTTGAGTTGACCTGTCCTGACTGACGGCACGCATACAACAGTCATCGTGTAGCTCAACCATCATTAATCTGGTATGTGTATGAATCAATGTTTCATGTATTTTTAACACGCTGTTGTATATCTTACCTGATAGGCTCTGGGCAGAATAGTCTCATGTCTCACAAGATTGCACAATACTACTGCCGTGCGCCGCGGAGAGCATTCAGTTCTAAGAGGATTGCCCTTAATCCTCTCGCAGAATGGTGCTGGGTTTTTGCGCCTGTAAAAGGTGGCCTTTTTAGCACAAGTTAAATCGTGGGTGTAAATTAAGTACGCCTCTGCCTAACCCTTCGGGGAATACAGGCGTGATGGTATTTTGTATGTATGAATTTGTGAAGAAAACTAATTTTTTTTATGGGATAGGAGGGCAAACGATCAGACGGATCGCCTGATGGTAAGCGATTACCGCCGCCCATGGACACCCGCAACACCAGAGGAGTCACGAGTGCGTTGCCGACCTTTTAAAAGGGGATTGGGCCTCCGGTAACCTCACTCACTCGGCGAAACACAACGCAAGCGATGTTTAACGCTGGTCTTCTGTGAGGCCGTGGTATCACTCCGGTCGAGCCGGCCCATTCATGCCGAAGCATGGCTCTCCCACGTAAACCATTTTAAACTATTCGGCAAATACTTCTAATAAATTATAATAATTGCCGTCGACGAGGCAGACACAAAAGCGCTGGCAGGATGACCTGGACAAATGGACACTATCCGGACGGACTGGCCTAAGATAGCACTTCACAGAGATCAGTGAAATGAGATGGGGGAGACTAGCAGAAGGATGATAAATAGGTTAGACAAAAAAAATGCTATGAAATACCATTTATCAGGGTTAAAAGATCTAACCCAATAATAAATAACTACTATGATTATTAATAAACTCAAAAATAGGTGACTATATTTTTTTTTGTGGAAGATACTTACTCATTTAAATCCGTCTGGTTAGTAATGCTTGAAAAATTAATGAAAAAATAAATTATTCGTGAAAGTTAGTAGGTACAGTAAGCGCTCAAAAGTCCATATATTATATACTAGCTTTTGCCAGCGACTTCGTCCGCGTGGAATAGTTACTTTGTTCCCTAGTTCTTCGCCCGCGGTTTCACCTGCGTTGCCCCGTTCCTAAGGGTTGTAGCGTGATGTTTTATAGCTTGAAACCTTTCTCATGAATCACTCATTTTCCCAACATTTCCCTTCACTGCTCTGCTCCTATTGATCGTAGCGTGATGAAAAGTATACTATAACCTGCCCAGGAGTATGAAGAACAATTGTACCAAGTTTCGTTGAAATCCGTCGAGTGGTTTTTGTTTCTATAATGAACATACAGAGAGACAAAAATTTTACTGCTGCATTTTTGGCGTCAGTATCAATCACTAATCACCCGCTGATAGTTATTTTGGAAATATATGTACAGTACAAATACATGTACAGAATTGACTTCTCTACAGATTTATTATAAGTATAGATAGATATGTCAACGCGCGATGAAATCAGCACGTGAAACATTATTTAGTTGATTTGATAATTGAACATTCGTTTTATGCAGTTTCAATTGTTTGGAACTTATCTTTGTTAGCACTGTATAATTAACACATCTGCGTTTACACTTTATCGAAGCACAAACACCCCGCTGTGAGGGTCAGATTTGGGTTGTCTAATAAATTGTAAAGACTAATTGTTAGTCCTTCTGAGAAGGTTAACTATGGGTTCGAAGAGTGGAGGTAACATGTGCGCTACAGATGCACGTTTACCAAACGTAGTCGCAGGTCGCTCTATGATGAAAAAGTGCATATTGTTTTTGTGATGGTAACATGCTGGACAGCAAAGGGTCCGATCGAGGGACATTCTGTTTTGAGACATCGTGAAGTATAAGCGCGACCTGCGAAAACGTTCCGCTCTGTAAAATCTCTGTGTTATTGTTTAAAGTTCTGTGCTAGTATAATTTTATGGTTGTAGAATATTTATCACAACCTTCTTATTAATTATAGTCGCGTTACCACGCCCAATAAATAACCGCTTCTGATTTCGTTCGAGAGCAACTTAATAGTTCATTTAATATTCTCTCTCTATGGCGCTCCGTTATATATACAGTCGTGGTCAACTAATTAGGGACAATCTCTAGTTAAACCAAATTGTGATTTTTTTTTTCCATCGAGTCTTAACAATATTCCATATCTTTTACATGTAAGTGTAATTAGTCATTTATGTGCGCGATTATACAAACAATAACAACTTCTTAAACATTAAACCTCTTTACAGTATAGCTGATAGATTATCATAGTGCTATTTGTTCAAAGAATGCTGGCTGGCCATTTAATTAGGGACACTGAGGTATTGCGTTCTAATTTCAAAATTGGAATTTTAATACTTTTTTGTTTCTTTTCTTATTGTTTCGTGGTCGTTTTGGCGGCAATCCAGATTTTTTATTTTAAGTTTTGAGAATTATTTTGAAGAAAAATGGGCAAAAATAAAAGCTGCGATCCAACACTACGAAAAATTATCATGAAGTTTGTCGAGCGTGGTTGGTCATACCGAAGGATAGCACAACATTTAAATTGTTCAAAAACTATGGTATGCAATGCAGTGCAACATTTCAAGCGCTATAACACAGCTTTTAATGTGTCCAGAACAAAAAGATCGAGAAAAACGACTCCGCAAGAAGATAGAATGATAACCAGGTTAGCTAAGAAATATCCGTTTCTAGGCTCTATTTTAATTAAACACGAAGTGTTTGGGGCAAACGAAAGAGCCGGTGTATCTGCGAGGACCGTTCGACGACGTTTGGTAGAAGCAGGGTTGTTCGGAAGAGTGGCTCGCAAAGTACCGTTGTTGAAGAAAGAACATAGAAATGCTCGTTTGGCGTTTGCACGTAAATATGGACATTGGACCTACGCCCAATGGCAACATGTACTTTTCTCTGACGAGACCAAGGTTAATTTGATTTCTTCAGATGGAAGGCAATATGTACGGCGTCCGGTAAAAGCGGAAATGAATCCAAGATTCACAAAAAAACAGGTGAAACATGGCGGTGGAAACATTAAAATGTGGGGTTCATTTTCTGGACGTGGAGTGGGACCTGTGAGGAAAGTTCAGGGTAACTTAGACCAACATCAATACAAGGCCATATTGGAAGAAACTATGCTTCCCTATGCTGAGGAGCATCTCCCTATTATATGGACGTTTCAGCAGGATAACGACCCGAAACATACCGCCCATTCAGTCAAGTAGTTTCTTACCAGTCAGCCTGTATCGGTGCTAGATTGGCCAGCAAATAGCTCGAACCTCAACTCGATTGAGCACCTTTGGCACGAAATCAAGAAAAAAGTTGCCACTTATCGTAATAAAAATTTGGATGAACTTCATGAAGCTTTTTGTGAGGCATGGGCAAACATCCCTGTCGAAACATGTCAGAAACTGATAATGTCTATGCCACATCGGTGTCAAGCGGTAATTACTAACAAAGGTTTTGCTACTGGGTACTGATTTTACACGTAATCAAATGGAGCTGTTAAAGATAATTATTATAACACTGCAGATTATAAGTTTTGTTTAACTGTATTTTTCATTATACTTTACTGTCCTTAATTAAATGTCCACTACAGAATTGTACCTTAATAATTAATACATGTTTAATCTTTGATATTAAATACTTTTTCTATTTATTTAATCTTTTATTTACAGCCATTTATAGCATAATAATCGGACCACATTATGCAAATAATAGGTGCTGAGAAATCAATAGGGTTTTATATTTATATGTACATAACCGGTTATAGCCCTTCATTATCTTGAATGTCCCTAATTAGTTGACCACGACTGTATATATTCTATACATCCATATATATTACATTCTTCTGAAGCCTCTTCTTATAATGCTCAACACAGCCACTCTAAGCTCCATTTATTCAAATTTAATAAAAAAATGGACTGAACCAAAAATTTCTAGAAACCTTTACTTACTCCAAGGTAGAATTATCCGTGAAATTGCTTGTAAGGAAATTTTAGAAAAATCATTAAACAAACTTTGAAATCATGCGACAATCGAAATGGGAAATTCAGTAATCGTTACATTTTATTTTAAAATGAAATTTAAATAATCTAATTCTATTTACTAGACCAGCGGTTCCCAACCTGTCATTGATTTAATCAACTCATTATACTGTCCCACTGCTGGGCACGGGTCTCCTCTCAGAATGAGAGGGATTAGGCTATAGTCCACCACGCTGGCCTAGTGCGGGTTGGAAGACTTCACACGCCATCGAGAAAATCTCTCAGGCATGCAGGTTTCCTCACGATGTTTTTCCTTCACCGTTTAAGCGAGTGATAATTAACTATTTAATACGCACATGACTTCGAAAAGTCAGAGGTGCGTGCCTTGGGTTCGAACTCGAGACCTTTTGACTTGGCAGTCCAACGGTCATACCACTAGGCTATCACTGCTTTCAGGGGCCACAACGTTATGTAAAATAAAATGTGTCAATCTGAAATTAAACTGCGGTTTCACCCGCGTTGCCCCATTCCTAAGAGTCGTAGCGTAATGTTAAATAGCTTAAAACCTTCCTCTTGAATCACTCTATCTATTAAAAAAAACCGCTTCAAAATCCGTATCAAATGCGTATCAAAACTTTTAACGTGCGTACATGATTTTTAGACCTGTCGCGGAACACGTTCTATGTCTTCGGGACACTAGTGGTCCGCGGACCACTGGTTGGGAACTGCTGTAGTAGAAGCATTTCTAGAAATCTTTCTTAACTTTACTTACTCCAAAGTAGAGTTATCCGTGAAATTGCTTGTAACAAAATTTTAGAAGATACAATTAATACTATGTACCTACACATTTTGCCTTACTAAACACTATTTGATAAAAACCCTGTCCGATCCGAAAGGGGCATATCCCAATCACATCACCAAATAAAATAACAAATATTAAATAGATGTCGCCAACGTCACCTTATGACGTAATTTCAGAATGTGGAGGCAAATTTCGATCTAGCGCGTGGGACTCGCGGTGGCTTAGAGGTCAGCGCGTCTGGTGTAGGTATCTAATCAGAAGACGCAAGTTCAAATCCTGTCCGCGATTGATTTTTTCCTTCACTAAATATAACTTTATAATCTAGGCATGGAAAATGCAAAAAAAAAATCACAATAAGATAAACATTAAATATCCATGAAAGTAAACATATTAATGCAATTTTTCCAAAAATTCAAAATCAAAGAATTTTTAAACAAATATGAAAGCACCAACATCGGCCTTAGTATGTTTGGCAGTGACGATTGCAGTGTACTGCCATTTATGTCTCCGTTTTATGAAATTTGTTTGGGATATTTTATTATTATAATATGAGAACGATTATATAAATTGAAAAGGATCTCAATACCTAATAATGCCTTCACGTAACGGACAGGGTTTTATTAACACATTGTATAATAACATAATCAACCCATTATTTCCCATTATTGTCCCACTGTTGGGCACGGGTCTCATCTCAGAATGAGAGGCATTAGGCTATAGTCCAACACGCTAGCCTAATGCGGTTTGGCAGACTTCACAGGCCATCGAGAATATCTCTCAGGCATGCAGGTTTCCTCACGGTGTTTTCACCGTTTAAGCGCGTTATAATTAACTATTAATAAGCACATAACTTCGAAAAGTCCGAGGTGCGTGCCTTGGATTCGAAATCGAGACCTTTGACTCGGCAGTCCTATGGTCATATCACTAGGCTATCACTGCTATACATTTTATAATAATCATACCTAATATAAACAATTTGTAACTAGCTGATGTCTTTACCTGCATACCCTATAACGTTCCCAGATAATCCTTCTTTCTATGAGTGAAAATCGTATGAAAAACCGTACAGTAGTTTTTGAGATTAGCTCCAACAAACACAAACTCGCGTGGCAGGGACTCTATTTTATAAAATTTAGATGATAAGCATTTATGAAACTAATACAAAATGTTAGTAATCCTATAAATAACTAATATTAGCGAAAAATTAAATAAAATAATTAGCAATCACCAATTGGTAGAAGTAATTATTAAAATTCACCATGATTAGTTATGTAAAAATATAAAATCTTCAAATATTTCAGTCAACAGTTAGAAATCATTGGATAAATTAGTAATGTTTAATAATAATATTTTATTAAAAATAAAACTCACACAACCCACCGGGGAGTAACCAGGGTATTTATAAAAATAATGTCAGTAAGTTCAATGTAAACGATTAACGTACAAAGTTTACCCTATATGCCCTACGTTTGATACAAATTTGTCCCAAATATGACCCGCAGTTGAGACAAATTTATTCCCTATATGACCCATGCTTGATACAAATTGGTTCCCAATATGGCCCACACTAGATACAAAGTAGCCCCAATATGACTCACATTATTTACACCATGGGCCATAATATCCCACACAATTATAGAATGTCCCATTGTGTCGTAGACCTTTTGGTAAGGTATCCGTTCGATACAAATTTGTCCCCAATATGTCCCACGTTTGATACAAACTGTCCCAAATATGACCCACATTAAATACAAGGTGGGCCATCCAGGGCCACATTAAACACACAATGGGCCATAGCGTCCCACACCATTACACAATGGCCCATCATGCAATACCCTGGTTACTCCACGTCCCAAAATAAAGAATTTACCTCAACCTTTGCGAGTTTAGCCATTGCTTGCAGGACACCATGGAGAATTTGCAGCCGAGCCCCCTCCCCCAGTCGAGGGGGGTCGCGTGCTCGTAATTGGCTCGATACCAGCCAGTGTCCTCCATCAGCGCGAAGGTTATGCGACTGAAGACCGAGTTCTGTGTGTGTGTGCCTGTCATTGCTTCGTTCTGCGAAAAAGGAACTATTTCAGGACATGGACAGGGTATTCAAAGTTCATTCAAAATTTTCTAATAGTTCTTATAAATACTTGGTTGCTATGCTATGACGTCTAATTAGTGGGTGGCGTTGGGCCAATAGTTTTCACACCTAAACCATTTTTTTTACTGATTAGGTCGGCAAACGAGCAGACGAGCCACCTGATGGTAAGTAGTCATCACCGCCCATGGAGACTGTAACACCAGAGGAGTTGCTGATGCGTTGCCGAGCTTTAAGAGCCCCTACGGACTGCAGACTGCCAGAGCCGCAGCAACCGAGGGGAACTGGTTCTAACGTGCAAAAGTCGAAACACACCGCGGTGCTTTACGACAGACTCCGACGTAAGAGTGGTCGCCAGCCAGACCCCGAGAGGTCCTACCACCAAGTCAGATTTTTTCTCAGCTTTTACGTGATGCCTATCTGACTGGCAGTGAGGGACTCGGCTATAACTCGGCTAACCCGTCGGTTCTAACCCGTCCCCAAACGGGCAAACCACTGAAGCAATTATGATGAATTTTGGTATACATAGAGATAGATTGAACCTTAGAGAACTACTTATTAAATAGTAATTTTATATAGTAATAATGAGTACTAACTTCAAATACTCTCTTCTCCCAATGCGTGAGGGCTGTTCCATCTCCTCCCTGGTCTTCTAACTCGGCACCTTCCAACTGTGAGCAATTAAAATGCTCTCGCACCTGGAAAAATCGAATCGTTCACACAGGCCGCCAAATTCGACTTTTTTGGACCCAACTTCCAAAATTGAGTAGTCCTGAGCGCGACTGCTACGCTAAAGGTTCTGGGTTCCGAGGTTGAGCGGTGTAATTGGGTTTTTCTATTGGGTAATTCTCAGTAGGAGCTCGGAATTTGGAATTTGTGCCCGGCTAATGGCAATAGGCTCGCCCCGTATTATATGGGACCTAAATAAGTGGGTATAAGTGAGTTACTAATGTACACACACAGTTCCTATAAATACTGAAATAACAAACTAGTTTTTTACTCAACATAGACACAGCATACATGCAATCCCACATTCACACACACACACACACACAACTGTACACATTCACACACACCCACACTCACACATGCATCCAACAAAAAAATATATTAATATTAAATAGTTACTTTAGTTATTTTAATGAAGGAAAAATTCAATCGCGGGCAGCATTCGAACCTGCGTCTTCTAGTTGGATATACCAGACGGTCTGACCTGACTAAAATAACTTTATAATCACAAAAAGAAAAACAGTTACTTATTAAATTAGCTATAAAAATTATTTAAATAATAACTGTTAAAAAGATCTGTATAATGTTATATCTATTTTATTTTCGGATTTTCCTAAATCTTACAGACAATATTTGTTTAAAAGGAGGCCCCAATCACCCAAATATTACAGAAGAATAAAGAATTTTTGTACTGTAATACAAATACAGACGGATTTTTATTTCGAATATCCGATAGACTTCGGTTACGGATACTGAGTTCCATAATATCCCTAATATAGTATTTCAAGATAAATATTGGGCATCGGAAAACATCGGAAACAATCGTTTAACATTTATTTATTTATTTATTTGAAATACACATGCACAACATTACAGTAAGGAACCATAGCGTTGTACAGTTAAAAAGAAGCATTAAAATTAGTAAATGATAAACAGTTTTATATATATCAATATATATGTATATATATAATATCAAAATAATATACAGCTAAGAGTAGTATTATTTCTCAGTTTTCATTCATCCTCTCACAAAATCTCAAACATTCTCGGCATACATTCACCCATCTAGATGCGAACTCATATCACACTCTGGTGTAAATGTCAGAAGCGAATTTAACAGAGTTGGAGCACGCACAAGCGGGGAGTTAGCATGTGCCACTGTACGTGCAGGACGCTCAGCCAATAAAAGTTATGTACGAGGCCTTAGTTACATAACAAAGACAATTAACAAAAAGTAGTTTGGTCCTAAAATACATACACTCACTTCTTTCTCCCACAGGGGTAGGCAGAAACTATAGACTGCCGCTTGCTACGATTCTTGCATACTTCTTTTGTTTCTTCCACATTCATACATACACGCCGGTTGCGAGTGTTACGCACCTGACCTTTTTGAAGGATTTCGCCAATAAGATTCGGCGTATGTCCTTCTAGGGCGACCTCTACCGGCGCTGCCGCTGACATTCGCCTTATAAATTCCTTTCGTTAATCGTCTTTCATTCATTCTTTCAACATGTTCAAACCATCTCAGCATATTATTTTCAATACGTGTCACTGAATCGACTTTCAGCCCGCAACGATCTCTTATCAATCTATCATTCCGAGTTACACCACACATACTTCGCAAGGAACGCATTTGGTCCTAAAACTTATTTACAATTTCAACTTGACTGCAATGAAATAAATATCAGCGTCATTTCTAAGAAAAGCAAATTAGTTGCAAGCCGTGCGAGCGGCGCGCCGGTGTCACTAATGAGTCAGTTGCAGATAGTATTGAAATATTGTATACAGAGCTGATATAACCATCGTGTTTTGTTTTGATGTAATATTTGCAACTCAAGTACAAGGGATATTGGATCACAGCAGCTCTATATCATTATACTGCCTAGATGTATCGCTCATTTATCCTGAAGTATGTTCTGTGCATACCTCCTTGACGACTCGTTTTGTCACGATCATGTGAAAGGTCCTTTCCATGTATCCGCCTCTAATCATCCAGTTCTTCCTCGTGATGTTCTTCACCACGCGATCGGACCATTTATGGATTTGTAGTCTGAAAATCAGGACCATTTTTTTATAACTTTAAAAGCGACCATGATTCTCAGAGTTTCTCGCCTTATAAACCAAAAACTACATTTTTTTTATGGGATAGGAGGGCAAACGTGCAGACGGATCACCTGATTGTAAGCGATTACCACCGCCCATGGCAACCCGCAACACCAAAGGAGTCACAAGTGCATTGCCGACCTTTTAAAAGAGGCTTGGGCCTCCGGTAACCTCACTCACTCGGCGAAACACAACGTAAGCGCTGTTGACGCCGGTTTTCTGTGAGGCCGTGGTATCACTCCGGTCGAGCCGGACCATTCGTGCCGTGCAAATACAATAGTAGGTATACCTACCATTGTATGTTCCAATATTTTTCTCATTTTATTTCATGTTTTAGGTCAAACATAAAGAATTAAATAAAGTTTCAAGCGATGTTTATCAAACTATAGGAGTTTAGGAGGGAAAATGTAAAGTGCACTTTGTCGGTATATTATTTTCCAAAACTTGTTTCTCCGAAGTTTAATGTGTAATTATAGTGGATAGTTAACCATTAAGTGTTAGTGAACCGAGTGCGAGTGTAGGCAAATTATATAAAAATTAAAATCGTGACTTTTGTGTTCACTCCTAAACTCTATCGATGTCTTAGTGAAGTTTCCACTGTTTTACTGGGGATTATTCTGTATACTCGACACAGGCAAACACAAAAAGTGTGGCGCCATATCCCATGACGGAATTAAAAAAACATAATAAAGGTACTTACTCTTCATCTAACGGTGGGTTCCCAGTATCCGGTCGTCTTTCAGTTAACGGTTCACCATTTTCGTCTCTGAAAAATAACATGAACCATCACGCCTATATTCCCTGAAAGGTTAGGCAGAGGTGTACTCACGTAATAGGCGGCGAGCCTATAACCGGGCATAAAACCCAACTTCTAGCTTTCACAGAAATATCCAATAACACTTTGCTCAAACTGAAAATCGAACCTTTCTAGCGTAGAGCTTAGGACCACTAGACTAAAACTCCAACGATCAACATCCAAGTCAAAAAGCAAAGAAACTTGCTTTCCAATAGATGTCACTAACGTCACCTTAAAGACACCGTACATTCAGAATCTGAAGGCAAATTTCGATCTGACGGGTGGGACTCGCGGTGGCGGGTGGTAGAGGTCAGAGCGTCTGGTGTATCTAACCAAAAGACGCAAGTTCGATTACTGCCCCAGATCGAATTTTTCCTTCACTAAAATAACATTATTTTTTAAAATTTTAAGGCGGTTTTACTTTCTGTAAGAAGGTTTTCATTCATTTCCTTTTTTAAAAGACGTTGCCCCACACTAGGATTTTCTCCTGTGTCGTGGGTGCGTTTACAAACACAAATTCTCACATACACAAACGCCCAGACCCGGAACAACTACCTGTAGATCATACAAATATTTGCTCCATGTGGAGATCGAACCCACAACACGTGGCGCAGAAGCCGATCGCTCAACGCCGCTCTTGTCGTTTTTATTATGTTATGACGTTTGCATGGACCAGACTCTGTCCAATCTAAGTCTTACCTATAAAACGCGAACAGAGAGACGCTGAACCCCAAGGCGTGCAGCATCTCGTGTTTGACCGTGGAAAGCACTGATGGCAGGTCGCGGTACTTGGTGGACAGCTCGCCCGGACAGAAGTTCGCATGACCAGCCACCGGCCTGTAAATAAAGATAATATTGGTGATCATATTTATACAGGATGGAAAATATACTCGACAAATTAAAATAAGTATTATGTGTAACAAAGAAAATTTAAAAACGGTTTGCAAAGGCCTCCCCTAACTCAGTCCAGGATTTTTTATCCTGGGCTTCCTCATACATCCGTCAGCAAAAAGCGGTCAAGATCATCTCGCCATCGTCTGCTAGGCTGACCTCGTCCACGAATAACATTGTGAGGTACCCACTCTGTAACTAGTCGACCTGTCTGGATGCATACGGCTGATGTGTCCAGCCCATCGCCACTTCAAAGTCGGCATGTGTATCCTACCCGTTCTCACCTACGGCTCCCAGACTTGGTCACAAACCGAACAGCAGAAGACCAAACTTAAGGTTTGCCAGCGAGCAATGGAACGCAGTATTTTCAGTGTAAAGAGGACAGATAACGTCCGAAATACAACCCTTCGTTCCAAAACGCGCATAGTGGATGTGGGGCGTTCAAATTTAGAACACGTGATTAAGAGTCCGACGGAGCTTGGATTGCCCACAAAAATGTAATACCGTAATGAATCGTAATCCAGACTATATTCTATCAAATTATGTTATTATTTGGATTTGGATAGCGTTAATCTAGGTTTCTACGGTACTATTTTCTCTAGTACTACTTCACTGAAAATAAAAGACCGCAAAATCGTTGAAAACTTAGTAAAGTTATCAAAAATTGCATTCGCTTATATTTATTTCCAGTGAAGTATTTTGGACGAAATGGTAGAATAGGAACCTAGATCGTCTAAAATGCCTAGTATGTGTTAAATGCAACTTAGTATATAAAAACAGTCGAGATAAATAAACTACATATTCGTATAACGTTACCCCGCACTAGAATTCTTCCCGTTGTTTTTTTTTTTTTTTTTTTTCGTTTTTTTTCTCTCTCTTGTTTTGTTTATGTTAATAGAATAAAGTATGCGTCCTTCCGTCATTTGGGGTTCACACTAAAAACCAGCGCTGTATTGTGGGTTTTGTCATAATACAGATTCATGCTGAGTGTGAACCTTTTTTTTTCACAAAACTTTAAATGTATTTTTATTATAAGTTATTTATTATTTGTTTTTAATACTTATGTTGTTTAGTTATTTTTTAGTAAAGGAAAAAATTCAATCGCGGGCAGGATTCGAACCTGCGTCTTCTGGTTTGATATACCAGACGCTCTGACCTCTAAGCCACCGCGAACCCTACCCGCATGATTGAAACAAAATTTCAATCATGCGGGTTGGGATGGAATCCTGCCCGCGATTGAATTTTTTCCTTTACTAAAAAATAACTTAATAATCTTAGCATGGTAAATGCAAAAAAATCACAAAAAGATAGTTAAAAGGTAAGGTGGCATCGTACGACACTGAACTAACTGTAAAGTAAGTCGTGTCGGTTGAGAGGTAAGGTAACTTACCTCTCATAGATGTCCCCAACGTCACCTTATGACGTAAATTCAGAATGTGAAGGCAAATTTTCAATCATGCGGGTAGGGTTCGCGGTGGCTTAGAGGTCAGAGCGTCTGGTATATCAAACCAGAAGACGCAGGTTCGAATCCTGCCCGCGATTGAATTTTTTCCTTTACTAAAAAATAACTTAATAATCTTAGCATGGAAAATGCAAAAAAATCACATAAAGATACTTATGTTGTTTGTTTTTGTGGCAAAATAAATATGCTTTCTTTCTTCCTTTCTATTGAGTTTTCCTTTCTCACCTGTCCAACGCTGATTCCTGCTGGCAGTGCGACGCGTAAGCCACTGTCAGTCCTCGCCGGCACCTCTCCGTCTCCACCGCACTCACGTATAGAACGAAATCTGTATCTTCTACTCCTTGGGACTCCTCTTCTTCTACTGTCACTGAAACGAGAGATATAGATTAGCAAGAGATGCTTTCAGATTAATTTATTTACTAGCTTCTGCCCGCGACTTCGTCTGCGTGAACTTCAGAATTGGATCGACCTGGATACATGGATTTTTAGAGTAAAAAACTAAAAACCACTAAACAATAGTAGGTAAGTTATATTAGTGAAGGGAAAATTCGCCTGCGGGCAGGCAGGATTCGAACCTGCGTCTTCTGGTTAGATACCATATGCAGTACTCCGTATGTGGATGAACTTATGCCTTATACAAAGAAAGCCGTTGCCCAGAGGTGAAGTACTGCTTCGCCCTGTTGAGAACACAAAGCTTTTTTGATGCCAACATGACCTTGTCCTCTAAATGACATCGAAATTGGACGTCACTAGAGATATCGACACCTAGGATCCCAATGTGTTTGGAGATGGTGAGGACTGCGTTTCCGAATTGAGAGGCTACAGCAAATGGGGCTTTCTTAGTGGTGAACGCGCAAACTTGTGTCTTAGTGGGGTTAAACTGGACCATATTGAGTTGTCTTCTATCGGATACCCTAGCTAGAATGCTCTCGATTCGACACAAGTGGGTTGGAGTGAATCGGTTTCTTCTAGGCAAGCGCGTTAACATCACGCGAACTGGCAGTCAAGCGTTACCCAAACGACAAATAAAAAAAAACATTTTAAAATGAATGTAGGTAAGTAACGAATACCTACTGAACCTCCTATTCTGATTTATCGCATGTTTTTAAAGTCATCCTGCATAACCTCCTCACCTGGTATGTCGGTGCCATCGTTGATGGAATTCCCGTCAATCTCCGTGGGTGTCTCCTCGTCTAATCGTATCTGTCGCGGCAACGCCCTGCAGTTATGCCCAGTACTGTTACACACGTAACATGGCTGAAAAAACAAATCATCAACATCATATCAGCCGAAAATAAGTCCACTGTTGAACAAAAATCTCCGCTAAAGACATCCCCAAGTACCGGTAACATAATTTAATCAATTTTTGTGAAGGAAAAATTCGACTTCAGACAAGCGCGCTCCATCGTAGATCGCAGTATCGCTTAACATCAAGCGAACTGGCGTTCAAGCATAAGCCTATCACGAATAAAAAAAAAGGACTGCAGGACGATTCGAACCTGCGTCTTCTGGTTCAATACACCAGATGCTATAACCAACTAAGCTACCGAGAGTCCCACCCGCCAAATCGAAATTTGCCTTCACAATCTGAATTTATTTATGTCTTTAAGGTGACGTGAGTGAATTTTTCCTTCAAAAAAATATAAAAAAATAACATAACATACCATCGCGCCTGTATTCCCCGAAAGGTTAGGCAGAGGCGTACTAATGTACACCCACAGTTCGCCGGTATGTTTAGGTCCCATGTAATAGGGGGCGAGCCTATTGCCATTAACCGGGCACAAATCCAGACTCCGAGCTGCTACTGAGAATTTCATAGAAAAACCCAATAACACTTTGCTCGACCTGGGGATCGAACCCAGGACCTCTAGCGTAGCAGTCGCGCTTGGGACCACTAGACTAATGAGGCAGTAGTAAGATAGTTTAATCAATGTTAAATTAATAGGTACAGCAGCGACCAAAAGTCCATAGGCAATCTCACAACGCAATAGCTTGACGTTTAGTTTGACTTCACGGATCTTCTATTCGCGTCATCGTCACCACACGCTTCCCACTTATCGACGATACAATTCACAAGTTACATCAGTTAAACACACCATAACGCATGTATTCCCTGAAGGGACAGGCAGAGGTGTACAGGACACCCACAGTTGTGTCCACTGGCATCTCCTCTCAGAATGAGAGGGATTAGCCACACAGTTCACACGCCATCGAGAAAATCTCTCAGGCATGGCAGGTTTCCTCACGATGTTTTCATTCACCGTTTAAGCGCGTGATAATTAACTATTTAATACGCACGTGACTTCGAAATGTCAGAGGTGCGTGCCTTGGGTTCGAACTCGAGACCTTTGACTTGGCAGTCCAACGGTCATACCACTAGGCTATCACTGCTTCTAAGTGACTGCACTTAGAATTTCATAGCAAAACCAAAACCCAATAACACTTTGGTCGACCTGAGAGATCCTGGTTACGTAATCGAAATTAAAAAAAAAAAATATCTGGCCTACGCAAATGTTCCACTGATCTGGTATCGTCGTGCGACGGGTTGTTTAGCTCCCTAGATTATGGTCGAGCTATCCAATGACTGATGCATGCGTGCCGTCAGATGGGACTGGTCTACTTAAAGCTGCAATGGCTCTTTGTTCTAAAGGCCATATCAGACATTGTCTTACAATGGAACTCACATATTTGCTACTAAGTATTATGTCTGGACTTTAAAAGAGAGCATGATTCTCTGAGTTTCTTTCGGTGTTTCTTCTCAGAGGTCGTCAGTTAGGAAATGCCGGTGTCATCTAGTTTAAAAAGAAAAATGACTTGTAAAAGTGTCCTTATAAGATCTATTTAGAGAAATAAATATCATTTATTCATTTGAAACCAGGATCTCTCAGGTCGACCAAAGTGTCTCTGACACTCTGACGTAGCAGTCGTGCTTAGACAGCAGTTCAGTTAAAAACACCTAACCAAAAACAAGAAAATCCTTGTGGAAATACTAGTCAATAAATCAATAATACAATTTCAAATAAAGCCATTTGTAATATAACTCGTATCACACAATAAAAAGGTGAAAATATAAATCTATTGTTTACGATTACGATTTCATATTTAAAAACTTTTTACTAAAGATGTTGTATTCATGTAACAATCTGTCTTTACTTGGTAAGTGTGATTTATAATGTCAATCAGCATTACATAATATTATAACATAACATACCATCACGCATGTATTCTCCGAAGGGTTCGGCAGAGGTGTCCTAATGTACACAGTTCACCGGTATGTTTACGTCCCATGTAGGGGCGAACCTATTGCCATTAACACGGCAGAAATCCAAACTCTGGACGGCTGCTGACAATTAAGCATTAGTCTAGTGGCACGATTGCTAGGCTAGAGGACCTGGGTTCGATTCCCAGGTCGAGCACTGTTATTGGGTTTTTGTAAGAAATTCTCAGTAGCATTGGATTGGAATTGTGCCAATTAATGGCAATAGGCTCGCCCCCTATTAGGTACATGGGACCTAAACATACCGGCGAACTGTGGGTGTACATTAGTAGGTACGCCTCTGCCAAACCCTTCGGGGAATACAGGCGTGATGTTATGTTGTACTTCAAGATAAATAAATTGGCATCGGAAAACATCGGAAACATTCGTCTAACATAAAAAGTAGTTTGTCCCTAAAAATCATTTACTTAAAATTTCAACTTTATTGCAATGAAATAAATGTCAACGTAATTTCTAAGAAAAGCAAATTAGTTGCAAGCCGTGCGAGTGGCGCGCCGGTGTCACTAATGAGTCAGTTGCAGATAGTATTGACAGCAGGAAGGACGTGCGCTACCGTTTTATAGAACTATACAGAGTTGATATAACCCTTCATCGTGTCGCAGTCGTGTTTTGTTTTGATGTAATATTTGCAACTCAGTTATAAGGGGTATTTGATAAGATCAGCTCTATACCATTATACCTACTGCCTAGATCATCCTAGATAGACCAGCCTAGGTCATCTTCGGAAACACGAAGTTAGCCGATGCCCATTATTTATCTTGTACTGTACCTATGTTTCCACAGGTCTTCAGCTCCTTGTCCTAACACACATATCACACACATTCGTCTTACTGACAGCTAATGTGGATGATGTCAAGAAATTGGCGAGGAAATTCGTCTCGGAGTCACTCGCAGAAAAAATTGCTGAATTCATAGCAACCGCCACGAAAACTATAGCGACGAATCTGTCTGAAGATAACGATATGAAAGATGATGAAAACTCGCATCAGGTAAACCTCTCAAGGGACTGTTCAAGTATTTAATGTATTTTGTTTTTTTATTGACTCATGAGCAGCAGTTATAATAGAAATAAGACAATAGATTTTGAATAGAGGACAAGTGAATAGCGCGCGCTAATTCCCCTACCGCGGTTCTAAGTGAGTACCTAAACGTAGGTACATTATTTGTGGGAATCCCCGAAAATGCGTTTCGTTTTCGAACGTAGACATTGTGTGGGTAACTACTGCTGACACAATCATGTAGACCTCCCCACCCCCATTTCATCAAAAATAAGCAAAGCAAAGCCCCCCCCCCCCGCCTTCCTATAGTGCTTACGTAATACTTGAACGGCCCAAGTATAGTTATTATCATCACTCCCCAGTACAGTTACAGTAAGTAATACTTATGCGCGATAAGTTGAGACTCGCGTGGAATGCAACTCCCCGCCCGCTTACCCTCTCACTTCCCCTCGGGCACCCGTGTCGTACTGTAGCCAACGCAATTTTATTACTAGCGTAATAGTACGTACGTAGTGAAACATAATTAAGTATAATAATGTCCTTTTCTAAATCAAAGATTGTAGTGTATAAAGATTAATATAAAGTTGCGCTGTTCCCATGTACAACACAGGCAAAATTAAAAAGTGGAGGTATGTTATGATATTTTTTTGTGCACTGTACAAGCACGCGTCTGTGACGTCACTGCGCTCAGGTCTCAACTTATCGCGCACGGGAAATAAGTAAGTAGATTATCTCAAGCAAGAATTGGTTGGAATACCTCATTAGTCAGTGGTCGTAAGCGTGACTGCTGCGCTAGAGGTCTCAGGTTCAATTCCCAGATCGATCTGTCGAGTGTTGGTTTTGTTTTTCTCAGTAGCAGCTCGGAGTTTGAATGGCAATGGGCTCCCTATTAGATGGGACCTAAATATACTAGCAAACTGTGGGTGTACATTAGCAGATCTCTGCCTAACTTCGAGGAATACAGGCGTGAATATACGTTATAACTTTTTATTCTGAATAGGTTTCAGAAGAAAATAATAAATACAATATTGAAAGACACGGTTTTGAGAGTGCAGCACAAGAAAACGAAAAATCACGAGAAGATATAATAGAAAAACGTGAAGCGGAATCATTACCAGAAACATCTGTATCCAAAGAACAGAAGGATATAGAAGAAAAATTCAAATTCAACAATAAAATTCAGAAAAAAAAATCAGGAAAGGCCGATTATTCCGTGCGATTAGAAGGTCCGAGTCGATACGTCAAAGTAAAACCGAACACTGTGAAACAGTACGCATACCCTCTAGAAAGAGACAAAAAACTGAATCAAAAAATGAGTGAGGAGGACGAAAAATATAACAAAGAAAATGCACCTACATACGAACATAATAACGCTATGAATGTCAAACCACCACCAAGTAGTTCCTTATACGCAGAAAGATATGTTGCTGACAATAAACCAGCTGTAAAGAGAGTAAGAGGTCGTCCTTATAGATTACTGTCCAATCATAATTCAATCGAAGACAATAACATCCAAGAGTTCGAGAAAGACAGTAATTCTAACGGAACAGTAGACGATTTTTCTGAAAACGCTTTGTTTAATCAAAAGATGTCTATGGAACAACAATTAACTACGCAAAAAGCTGTGTTCGAATTCGATCAATATGATACTAAGAAATATGGTAATGAGAATTCCGAATTTGTAGCGACTAGCGGGTCGGTGGTGTTACGTCGATTGCCTAATAACAAAATGGCGGATGAAAAATTGTGGAAAAAGGGATTGCCTGATGATGCAGAAAATAAAAGAAAATCTGTGTTTTGAATAAATGTTTTTTTTTAAAGATGACTGTTTCGGTTTGGGCATTGTTTCTTCTACTAGTATAATAAATTAAAAAGAAAGAAAATGACTGCCTCATTAGTCTAGTGGTCCCAAGTACGACTGCTACACTAGAGGTTCTGGTTTCGATCCCCAGGTGAAGCAATGTTATTGGGTTTTTCTATGAAATTCTCAGTAGCAGCTCGAAGTCTGGATTTGTGTCCGGTTAATGGCTATAGGCTCGCCCCCTATAACATGAGTGCACATTAGTACACCTCTGCCTAACCGTTTCAGGAATACAGGCGTGAAATGGAATGCATATTAGAATCGTTGCCCAACCTAGGATTTTCTCCAGTATCATGTTCGTTTTAGTCTTAAAATCCTTGGAATGGTTGACAACGATGACACATTAAGATAATATCTGATGATGACGTATTACTCACAGCAGTAAAGCAGATTCCGGGGATTGGGGGATGGGGGATTTGTCAATCTAGCGTTTTAAGTCACTACCGACGTGAATCCACTTGTAACTCAAGCATTTAGCTTAGCACGAGGGGTTAACAAGAATACTAGTAATGTGCGATACATTTTTTTTTTTAAAAAAAGCTTACTAGTAATGTGTGTCGCACATTACTAGTATTCTTGTTAACCCCTCGTGCTAAGCTAAATGCTTGTGTTACGAGTGGGTTCACGGCATTAGTGTAATGGGTGGGTTTCGAACCGGCAATCACATGAACGCCAGTCCGACGCCCTAGCCATTAGGCTACCGCCGCTTCAAAGACACACGCTACAGACACAGACTACATTGCTAGTAGTAAGCTTTAAAAAAAAACTTACGACAGGGATTGGGCCGCTAAAACCACTTACACAGTGGGGTTCTCTCTTACTCTTAGTCCTGAAATATCAACGCGCATCTGAAGTAAGCTATTGCGAAACGCCGCACATGTCAAATAACTTAATTACTTACCTAAGTGGTAACGCTCACGAATGCGAAATATTTACAACCCCAACTGTCTTTAGAGTTTTTATATTAAAACTCCTTTCAACTTCGCCTGCGTGCTTAGGTAATTTTCGTTTCTAAAATATACTGTGCCCACTGTACCGACACCATGGAGGTTTCATACCATAACATGTGATGTCTAATTTAAAAAAAAAACAATTGTCAAAATGTCAACAGCGAATGACAGCTGTATTAGGGAATCTTGATGGAATCTTATATTTTTTTTATACCACTAAGGTGGCAAGCAAGCATACGGCCCGCCTGATGGTAAGCGGTTACCGTAGCCTATAGACGCTTGCAACACCAGGGGTATCACTCGCGCGTTACCGACCCTGTAAATTAAAGAGGAAAAGTTGGGCTGGCAGCATAGGAGACATGTTGGTGCACTGCCAACACAACGCTTTCCCGCGGAGCTCTGGCGACATTGCTCACCGTTAGGGACACAACATAGCACGGAGCTATGTTATTTGGCTACGATTTTCTGCAAAGTGGAGGTACTTCCCCAGTGCGAAGGGCGGCTCCAATTGTGAGTGGAATTATTCGATTCCACTATGCCCTACCTCTCTTAAATAAATCTTAACGATGTTAACGTTCATTAAATATGTATATGTGATTGCGTGCGTGTATGTGTGCGGACTGTCATACAAACTTTCACTCCTCTTTTCACCACCTTAAGGGTTGAATTTCCAAAAATCCTTTCTTAGTGCTCGACTACAGTGCAAAAGGAACCAGCATGCAAACTTTCAGGCATCTAGCTCCTGTAGTTTCGCCTGTGCGTTGATACGTCAGTCAGTCAGGTTCTTCTTTTATATCAATGTTATAATAATATTAGATACGCCGTGTTCATAGTAAATGTCATTTAAAATTGAGTCGCGCTACATGTCCATAATCCTAAACATTTTAGGCTTTCCTAATGAGCGCGCGCATAGATACAGGCAGCCTAAGATGAAAAGAAATAGCACTAAGCAGATGTCTTAAATGACACATTTGATATATCCAGTATGTCCGTATATAGTGACGTGTGACATGAAAAGTATTGGGTCCCTTTCTCTCATACTAATAAGGCATGCGCTGACTCTTTCTTTCATTTTAAATTTTATTGGCAACAAAAAAAAAGTACGGAAGCTAAGAATTTATTAACTTACTTGTGATAAGATACTACATGCTCTTTTCTTACTTTAGTATAATCATTTATGTAGTATCGCAGCACAAGACGGCACATATAAATAAAATTAAAATTTATTGCTGTCAATAGCGCTGTCAAACACACTTCTGCGCCATATTGTTTCGTGGGCAATGTGTAATTTGTAGTGACAAATTGCACATTGCCCACGAAGCAATATTCGCATTTGAAGGATGATAACGTGTCTACCTCTATATAACTATATAAAGTCATTGTTTTTTTAATGTAGATTTACCACGGCAAAACAAATTACGGATAACTTCAGATGCTCGCTGTTATTTCGAGGGTACAGTTGGAAGACACGGGCTAGGAAAAAAAATTACTTATTGTCTTGCTCAGAGAACCCCGGAACGAATTCCTGGATAATGCTACTTACGTTTAAATGTTCCTCAGGAACCTTGACCTCCCCACACATAGTTGCAGCATTACAAGTGTCTATGCAGTGGGACCTCCCCCCTCTCACGAAGACTTGGCGGGTGGGACATTTTCTGTAACAAATCGAATAAAATAAAACCTTCTTTCTTTCCGCCTTAGTATATATTTCCTCACTGATATTCAGATAGACATTTCGTAAGAGCCGAGAAAATAACTGACTTGCTCGGTGGTAGAACCTCTTGTGGTCTGACTGGCTGGCGACCACCCTTACGTCGGAGTCTGTCGTATTAAATCCTTACTAATATTATAAACGTGAAAGTTCGTGAGTATGGATGCTTGTTACTCTATCACGCCATAACGGCTGAACGGATCTGGATGAAATTTAGCACAGAGATAGTTTATAGTCTGGAGTAACATATAGGCTTTTAAATTTTATCTAGGTGGGACCCAATTCTGATGTATTCTGTCCATGCAGACAAAGTCGCGGCAGAAGCTAGTGATTAAATAATCAGCAACACGTCAGCACTCCTCTGGGTTATATTTATTTAAAATCAAAGTCAAAGTCAAAATGTTTTAGATATTTCAATTAGACCACTAAAATAGGTACTTTTGAAAAGTCTAAGCTAAAAGCTAATAAAGGAAAAAATTCTATCGCGGGCAGGATTCGAACCTGCGTCTTCTGGTTTGATATACCAGACGCTCTGACCTCTAAGCCACCGCGAACCCTACCCGCATGCATGATTGAAATTTAGCCTTCACATTCTGAATTTACGTCATAAGGTGACGTTGGTGACATCTATGAGAGGCAAGTTACCTTACTTCTCAACCGACACGACTTACTTTACAGTTAGTTCAGTGTCGTACGATGCCATCTTACCTTTTAACTATCTTTTTGTGATTTTTTTGAATTTTCCATGCTAAGAAATAATTTAATTTTTTCCTTTACTAATAAACAACTTAATAATCTTAGCATGGAAAATGCAAAAAAAATCACAAAAAGAAAGTTTAAGCTAGTTGCACGGTTCCAAAAAGTGGGTCTTATGGAGAAGAGCCGGCAAGAAACTGCATATCTATACTCTTTTTAAAAAGCATGATCACTTTATTAAGCTTTACAACTTGGTTTTAAATAGTTGCTGAGAATTAAGCAGTTTGATGTGTGTAGCGACACCTACCGTGCTACATACAAACTATACGGACAAGTCCTGAATCGCGCAAGTGAAGTTTGCATCGCAACCTGCATATATACAACTGCCCGACATCAACCGTTGGGCCGTGGCCCGCCAGGCAAAACACCCGCCTGGTCGGAGGATCCTCCCTTTGGTGTGAGGGGCAACATACCTCGCCCCTCCACAGTGGTGACCCCGACGTGATCCCAGTGTTTCCACAATGTGTAAGATTTATTCATTAAATAAAAAAAAGGATTGCTACAGCAACTAACAGCTGACCTGATATTTATTTCTTTATGTAAATAGATCTTTTAAAAACACATTTACTAAGTTAATGTTTTACATTTTTAAAGTACTAGATCGTGCCGGCATTTCCTAGCTGACGATCTCTGAGAAGAAACACCGAAACAAACTCAAAAGAATCATGGTATCTTTTAACGTCCAGATATAATAGAAGTTCGAAGCATGTTAGAAGTGGCGGTAGTCTAATGGCTAGGGTGTCAGACTTGCGATCATGTGTTTGCCTGTTCCAAACCCACCCATTGCACTACCGACGTGAACCCACTCGTAACACAAGCATTTAGCTTAGCACGAGGCGTTATCAAGAATACTAGTAATGTGCGACCCACATTGCTAGTAAGCCTTTAAAAAAAAAGTTAGTATCAAATTATGTGAGTGACACATAACATAACATAATCAACCCATTATACTGTCCCACTAGTCTCGGGTCTCAGCACGGGTCTCCTCTCAGAATGAGAGGGATTAGGCAGACTTCACACGCCATCGAGAAAATCTCTCAGGCATGCAGGTTTCCTCACGATGTTTTCCTTCACCGTTTAAGCGTGTGATAAGTAACTATTAATACGCACATGACTTCGAAAAGTCAGAGGTGCGTGCCTTGGGTTCGAACTCGAGACCTTTGACTTGGCAGTCCAACGGTCATACCACTAGGCTATCACTGCTTGCTGCTGCTGCTGTGAGTGACACAATGCAGGGTAATGTCTGAAATGGCCTTTTGAAGAAAGATGAGCCTTATTTTTATTATTTAAGTAAACGCTAAAAATAAGTTGTACTTAATAAGTCCAACTTATTGATTCCCGCTTGGAAAAGACATAGCCTGGGCTTTTATCGCGAGAAAAAAGGCTGGAAGGTGTTGAAATAGGGGATGGAAGTTTGTACGGAAGTGCGTCATTGTCGAAGAACTTTGTATTTAGGCACTTGATAAGAAATAAATAAATATTTGTGCTAGCGTTGAAATTTCGACATGTGTGGGGATGAAATAGGGGATGAAAGTTTGTATGGAAGTCCAAACAAAGCCTCACTATCACGCCTAAGATTTCTAAGCTATTTACAGTAAACCACAGCTTTTATGGGTTAGGAGGGCAAACGAGCAGACGGATCACCTGATGGTAAGCGATTACCGCCGCCCATGGACACCCGCAACACCAGAGGCGTCACAAGTGCGTTGCCCGCCTTTTAAAATGGGATTGGGCCTCCGGTAACCTCACTCACTCGGCGAAACACAACGTAAGCGTTGTTTGACGCCGGTTTTCTGTGAGGCCGTGGTATCACTCCGGTCAAGCCGGCCCATTCGTGCCGAAGCATGGCTCTCCCACGTAAAAAACAGCTATTTGTATGTGTATTATTTCCGAACTAAGTAATCTAAAAAAAAAAAAAAATGCTACCCAACCCAAAGTAATTATTCCACGCGGACGAAGTGGCAGGTAAAGGTTAGATACCATATAAAAAAACTCATCAAATATCGTCTCATCATGATCATGACAGATCAAGATTCACTGTTCATAAAATGACGTGCAATGAACGATATTATCCTACTTTGATAAGAAGGAACGTTATCGAAATTATCAAAATTCTTAATAAACGTGTTAAGTATATCTATGGATTTTGTTTGGAATTGTATAAATAGGTAGTTACCGTTATCTGAAAAAGCGCCAAGGCTTTCCTATTTTCCCGTTGGGCAAGCTGCCAATAGTCTACGCCCTCTGCTACGCTAGAGATTTTGAGTTCGATTCTCAGGTTGAGCGAAGTATTATTGGGTTTTTCTATAAAATTCTCAATAGAAGCTCGGAATCTAGATTTGATGGCAACAGGTTCGCCCCCTGTTATATGGGACCTAAACATAAGCGCGAACTGTGGGTGTACATTAGTACACCTCTGCCTAACCCCTCGGAGAAGGGTAATACAATTACTCTGATCTCCAAGAAAATATGCAAATACATTTAGTTTAGCTAACTCTGAACGTTTATTACACGGTAAGATCCCGATACACGGCAATTAATTTAAAACAAATTCTGTTCCATTTTGTATTTATTAGCTGAGTAGCGGCTAATCAGACTTGGTTAAATATGCCATTAGTGTGTTTCAAATTTTTTTTTGTTAGCTACCCTACCGTCCCGATTTCCCTTCACAAAGAGAATAAGGAGTTTTGTTAACTCCCACGAACTTCTATCATACAGTAATTAGAAGGTTTTACTACCCCGCACGAACTTTCGCAATGAGAATTGATATTTCGCTTTTCCGCACGATTCTCTTTCCCAAGGAGTTAAGTATTGAATTACCCAGTATCGAATTCTCTTTCTCAAGGAGTTTCGGAGTCTCGCAGATTAGTGTGTTCCGCTATCTAGCAAGAATGCGTTTAAAAGTAGATAAAGTGTTTATTTGAATTGGTAAAACATTACTTCTGATTTCTTCTGAATTATTACCTTATCACAGCATTGCCTAATATTCTGCTACCAAGCAATAACGTACCATATTTATTGTGTCCCGATTTGAAGAGTAACATAGCCAATGAAACTACTGTGCAAATGAGACTTAACTGAGGTCTCAATATGACAACGCTGATACTACTGGTGTTGCTGTCGTTTATAGGCTGCGGTTGCCGATTACCAACAGGCGGCCCGTATCCATGTTCGTCTATCCAGTACAAAAAAAATTGCGCACGAACTCTCTCACAGGGTGTTTCGCTCCCCCCACGAACTTATTAATTTATGCATCGAAATACAATAAAATATTATTAATACTTTCTTGCACGAACTTTTTCCCAAGGGGTTGATTATTTAATTACCGCGCACGAACTCTTTCACAGGGTGTTTTGCTGCACGAACTTATTGACTTACGTTATGCAGTAAATAGCGCGTGACAGAAATTGTATGTTCGATTGTTATTTTACCAAACCACAAGTATTCGTGCAATGTACATTACTCGTATTTATCTTATCTGTTAGATAAGAAACTGTTTTAGTACTAGCGCATTTCGACGATCAGAACTAGCTTTGTAACTAGATATGTGCCGAAATATCATCTGAAATTACGAAAAAAATAGTTATTTAAAAGTGAATAGTGTTTATTTTTGGATTGTTTTCCTTTTAAAAGCAGGAGGTATGTATAATGTTGTATAATTCTTATTGTAACTTATCGAAGTAATGATTTTTTTGTGTGAGTATCGCTTTTGTTCTGATAATATCAACGAAAGAATACATTGTGATGTTTATGGTATGATTATAATTATAAGTTTGCTGTATAAATATACATAGGATAGTATTAAATCAGTTTTTTTTTTAAAGTACTGGCTACTATTAGCCAGTCTAGCTACGCTAGAGGTCTTGAGTTCGAACAATGGTATTGGGATATTGGGTTTTTCATGAATTTCTCAGTAGCGGCTCGGACTTATGTCGCTGGTCGCCTTATTTCAGGACATGATTATACCAACAAACTGTGGAAGTACATTAGTACTTCTCTGCCTAATGTAATAAGATAGATAGATGCACCAAATTATTATGTTAAAGGTATTACATTACCCAATGACGTTGAGAAATTAGTCTTTGTGCTAGTATTTGTTAGTCACAGGCATTGCGGGGGTGCTTCACGCGGAGTGCTAGTGAGGTTTCGGGTATTTCTTTATTATTTCAAAACATTCATAGAAATGAGAAAATAAAAATAAATTCATAACCAACTATTAAGCCGTTAAAGAGAAAAAATACAAATTAACTT